>JADHKH010000040.1:0-169018 GCA_019925625.1 Graphilbum ipis-grandicollis
ACAGGATCTGGAGTTTACTACCCACCGGGTAGGTTTTACCAGACACCCACCATAGGCGTTCCTTATACTATTCAGTTAGTTTATAGGCGTAATATAATCATCATCATCATAATCTAGTGCTTTTTTTCGTAGCTTCGCGCCGCCATTTTTTTTTAAAGTCGACCTCGACTTTAATAAAAGTTAGACGGTTGACTATAAGTTATAAGAGCGGTTAATACCGTTATAATTCTTTATTAACGCGCATAAATTAGCTAGGCATTAGCAAAGTACTAATTAATAAATAAAAGCCTTTATCGGTAAGCATCTTTTTCAACTTTAATTAAACTATGTAACCGTATTGCAAAAATCATTTAAAAACCGGTAAAGGTTAATAACTAGCCATATAAACACTTTTTACGAGGCTTAAAACCTTGGTAAGTGCAGTAAAAAACGACTATTCCGCTACGTTTTAAGCCAGCCCGTTTTATTAAATAAAAGATACGAATATATATTATAATTTCCTTGTGCCCGTTTAACGAATTATTATAAAATACTTAAAAAAAGTTTATTTCGCATAAATAGCTTTCCTGAAACTACACTTTGGTCCCGTATTTTAGCCTTTTAAAGTCGACAGTAGGCCACTTTTTTAAAGTGCTTTTTTAAATGGTTATAAATATCTCGACAATTAGGTTTTAATTTATAACCAAAAGCAACTCGGTTAACTTGCGTGGGCATTTTTAATGCCGTTAAAAGGTCGTAAACATAACATGATTTATCACCGTCGTAAATACCATTTGTTCGTCAAACTACCTTTAACGCTTTAATAGCGATTTATTATATAAAAAAACTACAACACTTTACGGCGTTTTTAAAAGTTTTTATCGAAATGCTTTCGTAAATTTGGCACATTAAAGTGCCTTTAAAAATTCACAGTAAAGACTTCCCGTATATTATCGGTATTGTTAAGGGGTTAAAGGTTATTACCAAACATGTTTTAAATTAAAGGTCTTTCTTAAATATTCCTAACCGATCTTGTTAAAAGCTTTTATTCAAAGTCCCCGCCGAATTCCTCGAAAGTTTATATAAAAACAGTTTGGAATGTGTAAATAATCGATATAAAGGTAAACTCGGAATTTTATAATAATTATTAATAATTTAGCTGTAAAAGGCCGTTAACAGCTGTTTAATTTTATGGCAATAGCGTATTATACGCGGTTTATTTAAGAATTTTCGACCGACTTTCTTGAGTCTATTCATATCTATGGTAATTAGCATAAATTATGTAAATAAAAATGAGTAATGCTATTCGCACCGTAAAAAACGCTATTTGCACTTTAACCTTTGTACAGTACAAAGCTTACTAGGTTTGGCTACGTATATAAGTTTTTAAAATGGCCGGTTTCACGGCCACGCACTTAAAAATCCCGGCATTTAAACCGGATATTTGTCACTAGGACGTAGACTTATTTAGCCAAGCGTTTTCGATAACACTTGTAATTTGGGCATACAACTTGTGAAGCTTTTAACCGGACTTAGTATAAAGGCTATGTACTGTACAAATTTTAAGGTGCAAATAGCATTTTTTACGGTGCGAATAGCATTACTATAAAAAAAACCTACGGTTGTTAGCTTGTTAACAGTAAGGCTGTTATTACGTTTACGCGTGATCGTTATTAATTAGACGGCTTTTTTATACGCATTTATAAACCCGTCGGCAAGCTCTTAACGGATTATAGCTTCGTTTTTAATATCGAAATATGTCGTCGGATAACATTAACTTGAAGTTGTAGCTTGATCGTTGTAAAAGTGCGTTTGTCGGTTTGGTGTTTTCGGGTTTGAATTTTATTTAAAAGTTAAACGATGAAAGACGGAATATTTAACGTGCGATACGTTATTAAAAGTTTTTATTTTATGCGTTAATAATACTTCTTAATGTTTTAAGTTTTTGGTAGTCGACGTATAACCGGATAATCCCGTTTTTCATTAATATAAATAAAATCAAAACACGGCGTGGCTAATACTCGGTTTAACTTTACCGCTCACCAAGTTTTTTTATTTAAGCCGGAGATAAAGGGTAGAGCGGCTTACATACAGGGCTAGGAATTAATATATTAGTCTTAATCTTAATATAGATCCAAAAACTAATATTAATATATTCTAAAAGTCCATATTAATATTCGTATTAATATCTTAATTCTAAAATTCCCAACCCTGTTTATAATATAAGCCGTACAATTTATATTGCTTTTAAATTCGTTATTAACTATATTTAAATAAACGTCTTTAAAAATAAATGTAAACTTATTATTATTTAAAGCATTGTCTCGAGTTATACTTATGAAATAAAAAAATCAGTTAAAGTGCTGAAAAATAAAAAGCTTAAAACGGCGTATACTTATAAGCCGTTATAATCGTACAAAATCTACTTAATTTCGTCGTATATAACTTAAAGTTAATTCATTAAACCCTAGTAATAGTTATATAAAAATGTAAATAATTAAATACCTAATAAGCTAACATGCCAATTAAGTTATATATTAACTCGAAATTAGAATTAATACATATAACAATTAGCTTTAAAAAAGATAATTATGTACTTAAAGTTTAAATGTCAACTGTTAACGAAAATTAGCCGAAAGTGGATATATTAGTCGAAAATTCGTTTTTTATTTCCTTTAATGGAGTATTAAACGTATCCGATAATATACTTTTAATTTTGTAGCGGTTAATCGTAAGCGTAAAGCTGAAGTAATTTATAACTAAATTAAAAAGCTATTATTAATTAACTTACTTATTAAAATATTATAATAACTCTCTAAAAAACAAAAAGTTTATTATATTAGAAGACAAGTTGTTTTCAATAATAAAAGCTAATATTGTTTTATTTATTTCGTCTTCGTTTATAATGCCGGCATTGTCGTAGCTGGTATTTGCCTGTAAGCGTATTCTCGACTCCAACGTAAAAAAACCGGCTTTTTCGGGTATATCGTCGACTAGTAGAGTTAATTAGTCAAAACTTAAAGTATAAATAAATAAATATATATATATATATATAACTTTTTTAACGTCAGTTCCGTTGCTTTATTAAAAGGCACTTCTAGATGCTGTTTGTGGTAATGTCTTACGTGATTTAAGCTTTGAAACCAAATAAAGCTTTTGATTTTTGTATAATTACACCTGGTAAACGTTAACCTTTTTAAGCCCTTAAACTTAAAAATAAAAATAGAAATAAAAACAACATTAAACATTAAATATTAAAAAGCTTTAACAAAAAAGCGTTATAAGCTTCAATAAAAAAGCCTTTTAAACTATTTTAAAAACGCTTAAAACGTTTTTTAAGAAAGCATATAAAATAAATAAAAAAACTTAAAAAGGTTAACGTTTACTTACAAAACACATTCAACTTTAATTTAGCGTTTCATTTAAGGTCGAGGAAGTAGTAAAGTGCGTTTAAAAAGGCCGTTTCGAATAATATGAATAAGTGAATTGGTATCGTTTAAAGTAAAGTCGGGCGAATTAATATTTTCCTTTTCTTTGCCGACGTTAAATCGGAAGATATCTCGACTTCTTAGATAGAAAATTTAAAGGTTCCTGTATTGGAAACGGCATCTTTAAAAGAAGCGGAAGACGGTGCGTGGAAAGCCATAGTAAAAATATAAAGTAAATTTCTAAAAGGTAAAGTATAAAAAATAAATGTGATTCGGAAATAAATATAAAAACATTGTTAAAGTGCGTTTGTGTAAATATTGAAGGGAAGAGTAAAAAAGGGAGTGATAAAGGTATAGATTGATAGACGATTTGTGTGTATGTGTGTAAAATTTTTATTAAAGCGTAAAAGAAAAAGGGTGACAAAGGTATATATAGACGATTTTATATATATGTATATTTCAAGATGAATTTTTAAAAATAAGAATGTGTTGGTCTTATAATACAAATACAATGGATTGTAAAATATAAATATTTTGGTATTAAAATGTAAAGGTTTTCGGTAAATATAAAAATGTATTGGATTTTGAAATACGATTATATTAACGTTAAAATCTAAATATTCTCGGTAAAATAAAATTATATTTATTACAAATAAAAATGTATTAGTTTTAACGTATAAATATTTTACTATAAATAAATTTTTGAAGAATAAATATTATATTAATTATTTAAAAGCTTTAATTAAATTTTAATTATTAATCAAACTAAATTGAGTCCAAATTAAGGCCTTGACCAAATTTAGTTAGACTAAATTTAGTCTTAGTTAAGGCTTTGACTAAATTTAGTCAAAACTTTCCAACCCTGCATTTAGGTAAACCTTTTAAAAAGGCTACTTAAGTGTTTGTTAAAAAAGCGTCGTTTAAATAACGGCGTGGGTTTTAAAGTTGACAGTTCGGGTAGTTGTTAATTATAGTCTTAACCTGTGTAACGGGCCAAGGGCCTGCGTATGCCTAAGGCCTAAGGCCATAGGCTGACGTAAGCGACCAGCAAAAGAGGAACGAAATACACAACAATAAGAGGGCCCGCCAATCCACTAAGGAAGCTAGCCCGGTCTTGAAGGAAAGGAGTATCGTGTCAATCCCCGTCTAATCAGACGGAGACTGACCGCCGATAACTGACCAGACAACCAGAGGATGCGTGGCACACTAAGAAGGGGTTGGCGCCCGATCAGCCGGCGAGACCCTTATAACTATGGAGGGACGCCCACTCTGACTTGTGTACTTAGCTTCTGTATGATTATATTATTCTTCGTTTTATGCTATACGTTTCTACGTTCATCGGTGTGTCTGATTAAACCGATCCGGCACCCGTCACAACCTGGTTATAAAGATGTGGCTATTAATAGTGCTTATAAAAGGCTTGGTAAGTGATATTCATACTTTTATAGTTATTTCCGATGTGTGCCTTTTTAATAAAAATTTATCGTTGACCAAGGTTTAAAATAACTTTCGTAAAGGTTTCGGGACTAAATATTATAACTCGTTAAAAATGCCGTTTTAAAAGCGGTAGCTGCTATATTGTTAAAAAAAGATCGCGAAATTTGTACATGATTCCTTTTTACTATAATAAATCACCGGCTTTAAAAAACTGTCTGATTTGTCAAATCCGATAGTCGTTTTAATCAGATTTGTTAAGCTTTAACCCTTTATTAAGTCGCACCGTTTAAAGGTGAATTTAAACGTCGATAAAGTTTTTTAATTTTATTTTCTTTTATTTCAGTAAGGTTAAACTCGATAGGCTTTAATCGGGAAAAAAGCGTTAATAATGCCATTTTTGTGTTTTTAATATAAAGGACTTTAAAATTGAAGTGCTTAACTTAGGTAGTTTAAAAACGAGTAAAAAAGGTATTAAAAAGATTAAAGTGAACGTTATTAAGCTGGTATATTAAAACTTACGCGTCGGTTTTTTAAATAAACTGTATGTTATATAAGTAACTGCGTAGTCGTTTTAAAGCGAAAAAAAACTTTTCAACACTTTCGTTTGATAATATTATAAGCTACTTTAACGGGTATTTTAATATTTAACTTATATCGGGCGGATTAAAAAAAGCCGCTAATTTATTATAAAAGATAATCTTTTTAACCAGTTAGGCTAGCGTTAATTTATAAAATGATTTTTTTACCTTTATAATTAATAATAATAAATAAAAAAGTAGTCGCTAAAGCTTTTTAAAAAGCCTTGAAACGTTTTATTTTAAGGCCGAGGAAGCTCTAATGGACACTATTTTTAAGCAGGTGGTAAAGCGGCTTAGTGATTAAGTTGAAATGCGAAACTTTAATGCGATAAAAGATAATAATGTCTATAAATCGTCTATAAACGGGCACGTTTTTAAGTCGTTTTATTTAGAAAATCTTATTAGTATAAGACGAAGCTGGTCGCCGTACGCTTAATTCGTATTAGTAGCTTACGAGAACTGTTAAACGCTATGTTTAAATAAACTTGGCGGTTAAGATAGTAACACCGATTAATTTACAATTAACTAAAACAACGTTTACGTCTTTTAAATGTTTAAAAATTAGTTAGCGTATGTTTGAAACTTGGAGCTTTTTATCGTAATTGTTGGTAGGTTTTTTAATCGTAATATCGTCGAAAAAAGCTTGTAAACGTAAAGAATTAAATTAAATAAAATACGGATTATAATACACTAAATATGGCTATTAAGTTTATACCTTTTTTAAATAAAGTACGTATTTTACATAAGTTGATAAAGGTTTTAAAAGTTGTTATATCGGAATAAAAGCTTATAATAATTTAATTGTACTTCGAAAAAAATCGGTTAACGATATATATTAATATATTATAACATTTTTAAAAATGCTCGTTAAGGCTAGTGGCGTGAAAGCATTTCGTAAAGTAAACTTGCTGTATTTTATATGTTATTAATTAAGCGTAAACCGTCGTTTTTGTACATTAAAAACTAAAAAATTGCAATAAATAAAGTGGCTTTTTTAATAAACCGGCGTTTAAGTCGATTTTTTAAAAGGGCTATGGTTTTGTTAAAAAATGCCGTGGGATAGAAATGCTATGTGTTTAAAAGGCTTTATACGGGATGGTTTTAATCATTAACGGTGGAAAGACTGTAAGGTCGAGGCAGTTTATGTGATTAAACGTTTAGGCTAAAGCGTTTTTTTCCAAAAAAAGACGTAAGAAAGTAAATCTATTTTTTTGGTTTAAAGTGTTTTTTACAACTGGTTAAAATGTCTTTTAATCGCTTAGAAGTAAGTCCTTCGCTTTTAATTGGAGAACTTGGGCGTGATAAGGTTGTCCAGTTTCGTTTTGGTAGGTTGTAGGTGTTTTTTAATGGCCACGTTAGTTAATGTCGTTTAAAGGAATGAGGGCGTTAAAAGGGTGGCCGTTTACGGGTATTACTTTTTTAACTTTGCTTTTGTATAAGGTGTTTGATCGGACCACCTTTGCTTATTTGTTTTCGGTTTGTTACGTCGTTTATCGTAAAGGCTTTCGGTTTAAGCTTGTGTAAAATTTTAGACTGTACGGACTATTTTTTATTGCGTAGTATAAGGCGAGTATTTATATTAAAAAGCGATATTTTTATATTAGATTAAGCCGAAAACCTCGTCTTCGTCGTTAGTAGGTGGTGGCTTAAAGGTCGAAGGGAGTTTTTTCGTTATAAGCAGGCCTTTTAACGTGTGATAGTTTAGTTTAAACGTTTTCGATTAAACTGATTAATAAAGCTTATAAAAACTACCAGCTTTTTTTTAAAGATTATATTGCCGTATAAGTGGTTGTTGTTAAGGTCATGTTGAAGGTAGAATTTAATATTGTTGGCGAAGGGTATACCGAGTAATATAAAAGCTTTTATTTGTTTTTTAAGTAAGGTAAAAAAGTGTATTAGTATACTTTCGCTTTTAGCCTAGACATCGGTAATTGTCTTCGTTACGAACTTTACTTGCGAAGAGTGGTAGCTTTTAAATAAATCATTGGTAAAAGTAAAGGTAAGTTTATATATTTTTAATAATGGCTATAAATATAATGTTAGTTTTGAATTTAAAATATAAAATAACGGATCAAAAGATTATTAACAATGTTATTATTTACTTTTACAGCTATACGTGGGATGTTGACGATTCGACGGGGCTTTCGATGAATAATGTCGTTATTTATGCTTAAAAAGTTGAAACGAAATTTTTCGGTTCGCGGTTATTAATTAACTTTTATAAGTGAATATCGAGGCTTTTTAAGCTTACCAGGTATATATACATTTTTTACACTAGTCGTTTATAGTAAAGGAAGACTATTAGAAAGATTTTTACTTTAAGTAAGCTGTTTGTCAGCTTTTTTATTTTTTTTTAATATAAATCGTCGCGTTAACCTTGTTTTTATTGGTTAATAATAAATTATATAAAAGGTATGGCTGCTTTAAAATTTAGAAGAATAAAATATTTAAAAGTTATTTTGACTAAAATGTTAAGTAATTTTTAGCTGATATATATAATAACCACCTTTTTAATATTAAATTTGTCTGTCGCCGTCTTGGCTTGTCTGTAGTCGTCGTTTTTATTAAAAGGGTATTTATAACCGGATTAAAAAGCCGTGTTAAAGAAAAAGTTAAAAGCGTTGGCTGCGCGGGTACTTGATTAAACACTTTCTTTGTGATGAAGGTTATAATTATATAAGACTTTTTTAAGCTGTAAAGGTAATAAAAGTAAGGTTATTTAAAAGAGTTTAAAAGATAGTAAAAGACATTTTCGAAACGACTGTCGGTTTTAAGAATGGTTGCGTTGTTAAGACTGCCTTAAGGTTTAAGTTTATAACTACGTTGTTATTATTAATAATAGCTTTGTCGGTACGTTGTCGTTTAATGTTTGCTAAAAAGATTCGTATAGTTTATTTAAGTTTTAAACATGACTCGACATTATTTGATTAAAAAAGTCGTGGGTAATGTCTTTATCTATAATAGCCTCGGGGTTTTAATTATTAAGGAATACTTTTACTGTATAAAAGCGATGGCGTTTTTAGCGCGGAGGTTTTTTTTGCCGAAGGAAAGGACAGTATTATTATAATTGGCTTTGATTCGGTGATTAATAAGGTTAAATAACGTATGTCGACTACTTCTGTAGAGCCTATGGCCTTTATTTTTTAAAGTGTTATAGCGTTTGAAAGCTTTTAATAATTTATAAAGTAGGATTATAATAGCGTAGTTAACTTCAGTTGCAAAACTTTATTATTAAAGTTTTTAAAAAACGGGCACGGGTGGTTTCGCTGGCTAAACGGGAAATAAAAGTACGCTTGTTAAAGTTGAAATGTAAAATGTCAGTTTTTTACCGCTTTTAAAAAAATAATAGTCGGACAAACGGTGATTAAAATGGGTTATAGTAATAACAGCGATGTATAGTTTTTTTCATAGTTTTAAGCGAAGTTAATTATTTACTCGTTTTTACTTTAATTATTAAGTAAAATTTGAAAGTTAAAGGCGGTAAAATAGGCGTGGTTTTTATACGAGGGTTTTCTAATTTTTAATAACCGTTTTAGTTAAGGTTATTAAAGCCTTTATTATTAAGCTTAACGCGAAACTTTATTTATTATTAAAGCGTAAGTTTTATAAAATACACGGTTAAGTCGTCGTATGTCTCAGTTATTGTCGTGGCGGGCGCTTTTATAATAAACTTCAAAGCGGTTTAATTAATGGTAACAGTTATATTGGTTTGAAGCAGTTTTAACTGGCCGTTGATATAAGCAGTTTAATAGTATTAAAAGTTCTTAAAAGTTGTTAATTATGACTGGTGGCGCGTGTATACACCTTATTTTATAAGACATTAATGTAATATTTTAAAACTTTAAAAAAAGCTTTAACTTCCATAGTGGCGTTAATATAGTTGTAGCGAAGATGTAAAGACTGTTTAATGTCGTATAAAAAAGCTTTGTAAAGGGAGACCAATAGTTAAAAGTTTTTTATAAAGTTCGGGTGGCGAAAAGTTAAAACTGTTAATAGATATAGGTTTTTAAACAGTTTAAGAGTCGGCTTATTGTGATTTTACGAAACTAGTCGAAAATGCGGTTATAAGGCGGGGATAGCTGTTTCAGGTCGAGATAGCGGTAAAACTTTAATATAAAGTTTTTAAAGTACTGATAATAATTGGCACCTTTTTTCAATAACTGCTTTGGTTAAGGTATTTACACGATTAAATTGGTTATTAATGTAGTAAACGGGAAAACGGTTTACCTTTAGTCAATTAAAAACGTTAAAAACATTAACTATAATGTTGTAACGGCGAAGGACGTTGTTCATTTTATGCTTATTAAACTTGATAGCATTTACTATGTTTGAAATAACTACGTTTTTAATATAAAAGTTATTTGTTATAACGGCTTAAGGCTTGTTTGATTTCGTTATGGTGGAAGTAAAGGATGATAGTGGCTTGGTGCGTCATGTAAAGTGTTTTTTTCGATTAAATCGGGAAACACGTGGATGGGTAGACTGATTAAAAGGGGAAGGTATATAATATAAGGTAGTTGCTTTTTTAAAATTAAGAAAAAAAATATAAAAAAGCGGTATGGTATATAAGTGAGAATTAAAGAAATGGTAACGAGCATGTCTAGGTTGCGCCGTGCTTGTTTTTTATTAGGTTTAAAAAAACGGTTTAATTAAAGAAATAAAAAATAAAAGTAAATTAAAGACGCGTGAAGAAAAAAGGTTGAGCCTACTTCGTTCAAGCCGTTTTAAAAGTAGTGGTGAACGAAGCTGAGCGAGTCGAGATATAAATTAGTGTAAAAGGTAAATTTAAAAAATAAAAATAAAAATAAAAACGCTTAATAAATAGAAAAGGGGGGTTGTAAACGAAAAAGCCGTAAGACTTTTTGTCTTTTTTTATTTCCCGAGGCGGTAAAAAGGTGATGAAATTTAAAATAAAAAAACTTTGTAAAATATCATTTATAATTAAAATTTATAATAAAGGAACAGCTTGATTAAGATTATAAAAGCTGTTTTTTCCCGTAATTTACAGTTTTATACGGTGGTGATACCTTCGTTAATAAACGAGAATAAAGCCACGGGTTAAATAACTTATAAAAAACAATACCACAAAGAAAAAAAAACTTTAAAAGTTATTTAATCAACGCTTTTTAAAACCGCTAACCATATGACGCACTAGTAAAGGTAAAAGGTGGTCGAGAAAAAAACGAAAGTTCAACGTAAAATAAAAAAGAAATTATAAAAAGTGGGGGTTTTTTTATAATAAAAGGTATATCGGGTTTACGTCGTCTTTCGGCAATCCGGCATTTTAAATTAAGCCTACCTATACTGCTTTTTTAATTTGGAAAATAAAAAAAACTGCTTATAAACGAGTTACTATACGACGCGAATATGTTTTTATATTAATAAGCTTTACCGTAATATGTTTATTTTGTCAAGTTTTATTTACCGTATTTATCGTTTTTCGGTGGAAATTTTAAAAAAATTGGTATATTACTTTTTTTAATTGGGTTTTTTATTAATTAATAGCCACGGCTTTTTTATCCACTTTACACAGGTCTTTTTTTACAGTAATGCTATTCGCACCGTAAAAAAATGCTATCTGCACTTTAAAATTTGTACAGTATATAGCCTTTATACTAAGTCCGGTTAAAAGCTTCACAAGTTGTATGCCCAAATTACAGGTGTTATCAAAAACGCTTGGCTAGCTGAGTCTACGTCCTGGTGACAGATCTATGGGCTAAATGCCGGGATTTTCAAGTGCGTGGCCGTGGGAACGGCCATTTTAAAAACCTATGTACATGGCCGAACCCAGTAAGCTTTGTACTGTACAAAGGTTAAAGTGCAAATAGCATTTTTTTACGGTGCGAATAGCATTACTGTTTTTTTAAAGGCGTGGAGAAAGGTTAGGTTTTTATATTATAAATATTAGTATTTTATCTTGAAAACTAAACTAAACTTTATTTAAATAAAACGGTAAAGCTTTTAAATAAGTTTTTTTTACGCGAGACTTTCTTTAAACTTAAGTTTTTAAAAACACAATCAAACGGAAAGCATGTTAATATAAACGGTAGCCGATCTTTCTACTTTAGCATAGCTTGTTTTACGTAGGTTTGTTTAATGTTTATTTTTTATAAAAAACAAACTTTCCGGCGCACTAATCTTTCCGCTTTAATAGGCGCCGTTTTAATTCGTTTATTACATAGCGGCTAGCTTTACATTTAAAGCTTTACGCCTTTTGCGATACGAAACGTTATAACGTACTTTAAATGTATACTACGGACCTTACGCTCGATCGTAATAAAAGATCGCCATTTTAACATGCCGTACTTTTTCGTAATGCGCCGTGATAATATTACTAGCCATTTAATCGTTACCGGTAGTGGCTAGCTAATTATAATTGCCGTAAAGTCGTAATTAAGCTTGATTTTTTTAAACTTTAAGTAAATTAAAAATAAAAAAAAAGCGTTTTTTATCCGATTAAGTTAAAAACACTCTACTTATAACTTGATCCGGATATATTTATTAATAAAAGCTAGAAGGAAAGTTTTTTACCTTAACTCAAGTTAACACCCTTACATTTATTACTATAAATATAACCATATCTTTATAAAAGAGCCTAGGCCACCGGGCGGGGATGAAAAGGCATAGCGTTAAAGCGTCATACCGCCTTTTAAGCTAGGTGGCGTAGGTGCGAGGTCGGGCGTCGGCTTTGTTTATAAGTGCTTAAAGCTTATAAAAACGATTATAAAAGTAAAAGTAGTAGTTTAATTGAACTACTTAAACTATAAGTGTACGAAAAAAGGTATAAAACTGGATTTTTTTAATTAAATTAAAAAAAGCAAAAAGCGCTTTTAAAAAAACGTGGCGATTTATAACGGGTGCCAAAACGGCTTAATCAAACACACAAATAAACGTAAAAAACGTATAGCATAAAACGAAGAAGAATATAATCATACAAAAAGTTGAATACACAAATCAAAGTGGGTGCCTCTCCATAGTTATAAGCGGTCTCGCCGCTTAATCGGGCGTCAACCCTTTTTCAATATGCCACGCGTCCCCTAGTTGTTTGATCGGTTATCGGCGGTTAGTTTGTATTTGATTAAATAAAAAATAAAACGATATTCTTTTTTTGAAACTAAGCTATCTTTTTCGGTAAGTTAACAAACTTTTATTATCATTATATACTTCGTTTTTTTATTAACCGCTTACGCCAGCCTATAACTTTCAGCCTTAAATATACGCGGGCTTTTAGCCCGTTATATTACTTTTTTTCCTTTTGTTTTCGCGGTCGGTGGCCCACGACACGGTGAAAAGTGTAGCCTCATACTTGGCTAACGCTGTTATATCATAACATTCCCGCCACGGCTTTTATATTAACCGTGCATAGCCTTTTTAATACTTAAGCAATCGGTACCCTTTACCTTACCGTTTATAATTCAAAATGCGCTCGATTTCATATTTATCATAGTTTTTGACGGCGAGCGAAAACTGTTTTAAAAACCGTCGTTATTAGTTAAAAAGGGGGTCGTCGACTACTGGTTTAAATAACGCGACGTAAAAGACCAAGTGTATTTTTAACGGCGTAATAAACTTTACCGCGTACGATTTGATAACTTCGACGACCCGGTATAATCAAGCGACTTGATTAAGCTTTTTAAATAGCCTCGTAGTTAATATATTTCATAGTCGTAATCATAACTTATTTTTAATTTAATGTTGTTTTACGATTAATCGGCGTTTATTAACGTATTACGCTTGTTATTTTTATGCTTTTATTATAGCTACTTTAATATAAACTACTGCTTTTTTTAACGATCCGTTTACTTTTATTTTAAAGCGATAAGTGACTCTTTTTACTTCGACGGCTTTTTGCATTTTTAATCAAGTAAGTTTAAATAGAACCTATATAATATAAAAAACTTTTTTATTAAAGCATTGTTAATCGCGGCCATGGCTATTTAAAAAACGTGACTTAGTCCTTTTAACTATAAGTTACAAGTTTACGTAGATAATCTTTAATGCTTAATTAACTTGTTTTATTACCTCGTCGGTTTTTAAATAAGCCGCGGTTCAAAACCGGCGTACTATACTTTATTTTTGATAAACGGTCTTTTAAAATCCTTTTGCAAATTAAATACTTTTATTTAAAACGATAAAACGATGTAGCCCGTAATAACGAAATATTATTATAGTTACACGCTTTACCACCTTTTCGAAAGTGTTTCGAATATAGCTTTGAATATCACCGCCTTACTTAGCCGATCCGTAGCCATTATAATATTTGTACAGCTTTTTAACTCGGGCAAATTAATAATAAGTTTGGTTTGCGGCCGATTAAGTACGGGTAATGACTTTAATAAGCTTTTTTTTTGTCCCGTTATATTATCGACTTTTTATAAACCGCGTAAATACGTATAAAGCGTCGAACATTTTACTTAGCCTTGACTAATAAATAATACTTTCGCGCCACCAAGTCGCGCATAGCCTTTTTACCCGGGTGGCCTTTCAATATCGAATTGTAATTCTTTTAAATTAACCCGGTACGTAAAAGTTTTTATACGGATATTTATATTTTATCTTTTTAAAATACCCGGTTAATAAAGTTTAATTAACATGTAATTAAACTAATCCAAAGCTTTTGATTTTTCAAAAACGCTTTTTATTTTTGATATATACGCGAAGCTTTTCATAACCCTCGTTTTAAGTTAACGTAGTCGTTTATAACTATTTTAATTTTTATATTATAAATACAACAGGTAAGTTCGAACGCTTCCTTTTTTATAAAGCTT
Organism: Graphilbum ipis-grandicollis; assembly: GCA_019925625.1. Taxonomy (NCBI): domain Eukaryota; kingdom Fungi; phylum Ascomycota; class Sordariomycetes; order Ophiostomatales; family Ophiostomataceae; genus Graphilbum; species Graphilbum ipis-grandicollis. The sequence continues at coordinate 14,191 of JADHKH010000040.1, forward strand.
TTTAATTTTTATTGACGTGCGCGTTTTTAATCTATACGCCACCCACTTTCGGTATATAAGCCGTATTATTAATTTTCATTTAACCGAAGTTCAACTAGCCTTTATAACCGACATTAAACCATCCGCCTTTTCCTTAAACACTTATAAATGCCGGCCTTTAAAGCGGTTATCCGCGAGTTCTTCCAGACGGTTTTATTCCCGTCAAAAAAGTGTATCAATTTAAACTTATAACCGCCCCGGCTTATATATTAACGTGTAGTCGTATCTGATTAATTTCGTCGCTTATTTCATTTAACGCTCGAATAAATACTGTTTAAATTAAAAGTCTATTAAATTTCGGTGATTAATATACATAATAAAGTGTTATTAACTTCGGCTTTTACTTTTGTAAAATAAAAATAATAACAAGTATTTCTTTATTATAAATCGGGTAATTACATTTCGCCGAATAAAGCTTTTTAAGTATAAAAATGACCGGGTATTAGTCTTAATCGTTTTTTTAATTAAAACATTATTACACACCGATCGCGTATTTGAAAAAAAGTTCGCTTTCATTTTAATTAATGCTTCGAGTTTTTACGTCGTTAAAACTAGAGCATACTGGGCGGTACGTTCTAAAATACGAAATGTTAGGCGTTACGACCTTTTTTTATATAAACTTAATAATTGGTTTAATTAAATTAAATAAAGGTCGGGCAATTTTTAAATAATTTTGAATGAATTTGCGGTAAAACCCAGTAAATTTAAATAAGAAACCTTTTTTATCGTTTTCGACGTTTTTTATTTTTTTAATTACGCGTACTTTTTTAAGTTCGTCGTTAGTTCGATCCCGAACCGTACGATATAGCTTAAAAATTTCAACTTTTTTCGAAAAACTTACATTTTTTACGCTTAATTACAGTCCCGTTTTATCGAGCTTTTTAATCCCTTTTTTAATAATTACCTAGTATTTTTTCCGAGTCCCGTTAAAATAAATCGCGACGTCGTTTATAAATGTAAAAACGTTTTTATTTAAATGGTTTTTTAAAACCTGATCAATATACCGTTAAAATAACGCCGAAGCTTCGTTTAGACCGAAAAACATTATTAACTATTTATAAAATCCGAAGCGAATATTAAAAGCCGTTTTCCACTAGTTTTTAAACTTTATACGTAATCGATAAAAAGCAAAAATAACGTCCACTTTAAAAACCCATTTATATTGAGCTACTATATAAAGCGTTTTTATAATAAAAAGATAAAAGTCTTTCTTCGTAACTTTATTAAGCTTTCGGTAATCCACGTAAAACCGTAAAACCCCGTCTTTTTTTAAACGAATAATTTTAAAACGCTTGCCGCCGACCGACTCGGTTTGATTAAGCTTTAAATAAGAGTTATACTATTCGCACCTTAAAAATTTACTACTTGTACCTTAGAAAATGTACAGTACATGCCCAGCATACTAGCTCCAGCCCAAAGATCCACCCACATCTTATGTGACCTTTACAAATTCCACACCGTCCTTAGTGAAAAAAAAATCAATTATTACATTGAATTTCCGCTAAAAAATCCATTGCGATGCTTTTTGAACGTTATGGCAAAGTAGGAATTTAGTATAAAGGGTGTCGTTAACGAGGCCATTGCCCCGGCCTTTTTACCGCTAAAAAGCCATAGACTAGTCTATAGACCTTTTTACGAGTTATTAAAAGAGATTGAAGCAGAGGTTTAAAGCTAGGCTAAAGAAAACGGCTTTACGGTTATACGTCGCTGCTTTAAAAACTACGTCGATGGTAAACTAACGCGTATTAAATTTTTTACGTTAAAGACGAATTCCGTTTTTTTAAACGAATGTACGAAAGGCAACTATAAATAAAACCGATTATGGGTGAACAGTAGTGTTTACTTTTACAAAAAAAACAGTTATCTTTAATTTTTTAAGGTTAAGGGAAAGTATAGTTATACACTTTTTTTCAATATAACCGGGTTAACACCGTTACGTTTTTTTATCAGAAAAAAGATTTAATTAAAAATATGTTTAAACATCCTACGATGCCGAGAAAGATCGAGCTTTTTATCAAGCGATAATTTTTTAATGTTGTTTTTACGATTAAAGACGTAAATAACTTTTGTTAACATTTTTGAAAGGACTTTTACGACGGTTACTTATTTACTTAAGCTTTTATTTAAGTTAAAAAAAAGGATCTTTTACGTCGTTAAATATTAAAGCTTTTAAACCTAATAAGTTTTTGGCTGATTTTATTGCCTTTCGTTTTAAATTAAATTTTAGCAACATTTTTTATAATTTTTTTATGGATTTTATATATAAAGCGAATCGTTTTAAAATGCTTTTTAAGGAACTAGCTTATTTAATACGAAATGAACTTTGCTTTTTTACGGCTTTTAAAAAAACGAAAAGACTCGAATGGCTAATTTTTTATATTAAAAAGGCGCGCTTTTAATTTAATATTTTTACTTTGAACGCCGTGATTACGGATTCCGAAGCCTTTAAATGCGCTTTTCGATTATATATGTCGTTTTTTTATAACAAGTATGTATCTTTTACATTAATGTTAATATCACTTTTAAGATTAAAAGGCGGTGCAAGTTACTTTTTACTTTTTTAATTTAACTAAATAAGGCCGCGGAATTTACCGAAGAAGTTATCATCAAGTTCGAAAAGGAAAAAGATGACTTAACTATTGAATTTAAAATTACTTCGGTAAATTTTTTTAACATTCGGTAAAGGCTTTCGATGTTTGGCGGTTCGTAATGTTTATGAAAATAAATAAAGAAATGGAGGCCGTATAAGCGCATTTATAAAGTTAATTTTACAATTAGTCAAGCATTATTAATTATATTTAGCGAGAGTATTAGCTTTAAAGATTTAAATGAGCTGTTTATTATTTTAATAGATATAAAAATTATGGGCAACGTACGATTTTAATTACCGAGTCTGTAAGGGGTCAATGGCGAGTGTATTCAACTGACTAATGCCGTATCTATCAATAGGAACGCATTACAGAAAGAGAGAAAAAGAAGTCAAATATCCCCGTGTTGTGAAATAACATAAATAAGGGCTCAAGGCTGTGGCACGTGCGCCGGCTAGCACGTGCTCAGCAGGAGAAACAATCGGCCGAGTGCGGTCGAGGCCCTTCATGGGCGCAGCCCGTTACATAATGAACGAAAATAATATTATAAATTTAACCGTAACGATAATTAATACCGTCCCGGCTTATATAAAACTAAATACCGTAATAACCGACTTATTTTTTTTCTTCGTTGTCGTTTTTAACGAAGTCCGGCCGGACTTTAGAAAAGCGTTATAATTTTATTTATAAACGTAAAACATTCCGTTCGGCGAATAATACTCGTTAAACGGCCGTTAAAACCGGCGGCGTAGTAAAAAAATTTATTATAGTTTAAACCGAAAGCCCGCGTATAAATAACGACCCACGAACCCGGGACACATCACGTAACCGCCGGGTTAAAAACGTGGCCGGCTAGTAAGCCAACCACGGTAAACGTTAAAGCTTAACCCGGCGCGGGGTGTTATAAACGCGCCGCGCGGCGGCGTTCTTTAAGACGAGTTTAAGCTTGTTTATTTTTTCGTTTACGTTTTTCCGTATATTTTTATAGCTTTATATTTCTATTTTCGGTTAATTTAATAAATAAGTTTCGACCGCGGTAAAAACGTTACGTTTTAAAAAAAATAAGTGTCACGACTTGGAGTCGCGCCTTTAAACTTCTATACGATTACGTCAACAGTGCCCGAAGAATGCCTAGGGACTGTTACATCTTGGAAGTCACGTCTACTCACTACTACACAAACGCTACATACGCATACGCATAGGCCAAGAGTCTGTGGTATCCCTTCGCCTCAGAGATCAGCATCGCTAGCATTCTCTTCCCCGCACATCGACGTCACAATGATGAGGGAATCGAGATGGAATCTCGGCACATTGGAAGTGTAGTGCAGGAGGACAAGAGAGGGAAAAGGGAGAGAGGAAATGTCTATATAAATCCGCAGAGTTCCCTCACTAAATAGATTGGGACTCAAGGATCAATCTTGTTATGAATCTTGGTATCAGCCATTACGTACCTTTTCCAGTCACCTTGAAGTCCTTGTGAATTCGCTTATTCCTTTCCTTGGAATCCCCTTAGACTCTTATCTATTCCTATACCTTATCAGTACCTGTCTGTAGGTGCTGGTATTACAATAAGTTTATAAATAAACGTTTTACAAGTTTAAAGTTTTTTAAAAAGTTTTTTTAAAAAGTTATAAATGTCACGGACCGCCATAGCAAACCCTCGCCCGACCCCTGTATATCACATGACCCGTCGCCTAGGCATTCTGCCCGCTACACCACCTGCGTTAAATATACTCCGTAAAAGACCCTGCCTTTTAATCGTAGCTCTTTAAGCTACGTCTTCGTTAACAACCTGACCCTGCCTGCACCTTTGTAAAAGACTAGCCATTTTAAATATACCCTTTCGTCCCGAATCCCCGCCCCGCCTACTTGTCCGTTTGCCCGTCCGTGATAATAAATATAATAACGGCGTAATCGTACGTAAAAAAATTTATAACTGTTATAAAAAAAAGTTAAAAGTAACCGATAAAAAGTTATATATACCAACGACGTAATTATTCACTCGCTTTTTCGTTTTTTTTAACGATAAAAACGACGCATTTAACGCGACTATAATAAACGAAATAACACGTATAATAACCGAACAAAGCGTTTAAAACAAGCGAATAAAATAAAAAAAATAGTAAAAACATTACGAAAGCACCGCCACAATATTATAAAAGCACCGCGAAGCCGTAAACACACCTTCGACATGTACTTCCTTTTTCTTACCTACGTTACAATTAAAAAGGTCTTTTTAAAAAATATAAAACCGACCCGGTTTATTTTTAAACATTTCGAAACGAAACTTTTTAAAGAAAATAACTATAAAAAACTTATATCAAAGTAATTTAAAAATAATATAAACATAAACCTACATTATATCGTAACACTATATAAAAAGTTTATATTCACACCTTGTTTAACGGATTATAACATCGACTTAAAAAAGGCTTTATAGACACCTTTAAAAAGCTTCGTAAACACCTTCGAGAAACCTCGTAAGCACCTTCGAAAAACCTCGTAAATCCTTCGGTGGGTCCGCGCGGGTTCCGCGTAAAAACCTTATAAAACCAGCTTTGGGACCTCGGGTCTCCCTCGAAGTCCACTTTAAAACAATAATAGTTTCGTCAATATATAAACGGTTGCCGCGCCACTCGAAAGAGACGGGGTAAGTAATAGTTTTTATACACTTTACGACCTGCCTTTAAAAATATACTGTTAAATCCTTACCTTTTGGTTTTTATCTTGTCTTTTTTATTATAATAATGACTTTATTTTAAAACCCGAATATTATTCGATTTAATTAATAACTTTTTATAAAAATGCTGAGTTTTAAAACTAAATATAAGTTATATCGTAACTTCGTGTAAGGGGTCAAGAGCGAGTGTATTCAATTGACTAATGCCGTATTTATCAATAGGAACGCATTACAGAAAGAGAGAAAAAGAAGTCAAATATCCCCGTGTCGTGAAATAATATAAATAAGGGCTCAAGGCTGTGGCACGTGCGCCGGCTAGCACGTGCTCAGCAGGAGAAACAATCGGCCGAGTGCAGTCGAGGCCCTTTATGGGCGCAGCCCGTTACACTTCGTTTAATTAAAAGAGTAAAAAAAACTTTATGATTATTAAATTATTTATATAACGTAAAAAACCAAAACATTTGTTATAATTAAACACTATAATACCAACACCTACAAACAAGTACTGATAAGGTATAGGAATAAATATAAAGTCTAAAAGGATTCCAAGAAAAGGAATAAGCGAATTTATAAAGACTTCAAGGTGACTGGAAAAGGTACATGATAGCTGATACCAAGATTGATAGCAAGATTCATTGTAAGATTGATCCTTAAGTCCCCATCTAATCAGTGAAGGAACTCTGCGGATTTATAGACATTTTTTTTTTCCCTTTTCCCTCTCTTGTCCTTCTGCACTACATTTTCAATGTGCCGAGATTCCTGTGATGGGTGCCGGAACGGTCTGTTCAGACACACAGATGAACGTAGAAACGTAGATCATAGAACGAAGAATAATATAATCATGCAGAAGCTAAGTACACAGAATCAGGGTGGTTGCCCCTCCATAGTTATAGGCGGTCTCGCCGCCTGATCGGGCGTCGACCCCTTTTCTTCCTCGGCAAGTTGGCAGACCCCCTTGTTGTTGTGCCTTTCGTCCACTCTTCTGCTGGCCGCTTACGTCAGCCTATGGCCTTAGGCCTTAGGCATGCGCGGGCCCTTGGCCCGTTACAATTCCATCTCGATTCCCTCATCATTGTGACGTCGATGTGCGGGGAATAGAATGCTAGTGATGCTGATCTCTAAGGCGAAGGGATACCACAGACTCTTGGCTTATGCGTATGCGTATGTAGCGTTTATGTAGTAGTGAAAAGACGTGACTTCCAAGATGTAACAGTCCCTAGGCATTCTTCAGGCACTGCTGACGTACTCGTATAGAAGTTCAAAGGCGCGACTCCAAGTCGTGACAGGTACCGAGTCTTTAACTGACTATAAATGTTAAACGCCCGCTAGCTTAGCTTAATCGGCCTTGTTAAATAAAAAGACTTAGTAAAAAACCTAGTTTTAAAACCGAGTTTAAAAAAATAAACGACTAGTTAAAAAACCTACTTCGGCAACGATGCTTATATAACCTTATTAGTAAAAAATACGTAAGTATAAAAGGAGGCCGATCGGAAAGAGTTTATTAACCGATTTAACACTTTACAAGCTTAAATAACGCTTTTTTAACGACGACGACCACGGTTACAAAGCGGTAACGGCACCGTAATTCGAAATAATACCCGAATAAACCGCTTTCACGACGCTTAATTAAATAACCTTCGCAGCGGTTTTCACGTAACCGAAGAATTTTACGGCATTAATAGTTTAAAATTATTAACTTCGTTTTAAAATAATAAATATAGCCAGGTTTAAAGGCGATAAAAAATATATAAGCTTTAAAAAACGAAGATTAAAGCTAAACTAACCATCGACGAATGAACGATTAAAAAGCCGGTAAATTAACCTTTTTATATTTTTTCAAGATTAAAAAAAGCGTAGTTAATCGTAAACCCGACTATCGAACGCGTAACTTTTAATTATATTACGAAACATTTAATCGCTTATTTGAACTCGATATACTTAAATTTAAACGAAAAAAACCGGGCCGAAAAAAAACTTACCCGACTACGTTAATGCGATAACGAAAAATTTAACAAGTTTTTATTAAAATTTAAAAGCCTGCTTATAAAAAACGGCTTAGTCGGTTTTACCGATAATAATATTATAATTTACCATTTAAAAAAATCGTTAAACGGGGAGATGCAACGCTACTTAATTAAATAAGCGAAGTCAAACAACTACGACGATTATAAGTAATCCGTATAGCGTTTAACGTCCGACGTCGAAGAGCTACGGATTGACCGTGAACCGCTTTAAAAAAAAATTTCCGTTTAATTTAAAGCCGATAGATATTGAAGTAAGGTAAACTGCTTTGAAATAAAAAAATATCGGAAAAAAACGCTTTAAGCGCCGGTAAAGCCGGTTTAATCAAATTTTAAAGCGTTATTTTATTTATGAAAGTACCGAATATTTATTTCGTAATTGTTCGGACCGAAAAAAGCAAAAATAAAGTGGTGATATAAGCGGCTTTAAAGTTAATTACGTAAAACCGGACCTTTTAAGTAGCGACGGGAACTTTAATCGGACGGACGAGTTAAAAAACTAGCTTTTTTTATAAAACACTTAGTAAAAAGCGACGGACACTTTTATAAAGGTAGTGAAGAAAGGATTAATATAAAATAAATGCGCCGGGACTATATATAAACACAGTTATTAATAAACGATATAACTGTTAAGTATTCGCCGATATTAATTACTTTACTATTGTATTAATATTTAAACGTATAACTTTTATTAAAAAGCTTATTATGCTTTTCATGACTTTAAAAGTATTAAAATAAATCATTAAAACAAAAGAAAAAAAAAGTTTTAATCACCCATGTTCCTATTCACGTAAATATATTCATTTGAGTAGACCTTATATTCCTATTCACGTGAATATGTTCAAGGTCTACTCAAATGAATATATTTACGTGAAAAGGAATATAGATTTTTCAAGTAATTAATCAAATGAATATATGAATATGAATATATTCCTTTATTCTTCCCAACCCTGGCCATTAGTCAGAAAAGCCACAACCTTCGGCTTTTACAAAGCGCATCACGTAAAGTGGAGCGTGGCACGGGTACTGACTAACGAAGCATTAGCCTTTTCAGTCCACAGTGCAATAAGCCAACACTGTACGCGTGGCGGTTTAGCACAGCCCCTGAAACGGCGCATCGCCTTTATTTTTAGCAAACATTTTCGGCCGAGGTTAGGCGTTCCGAGGTGGACGTACACTACTCTACTACTAACTGTTAGGTTGTCCTATTTTTACGCATCACATCGGTAGGCGTTTTTTTAATAAAAGGTGGCACTTTACAAAAAGTGGCCAGGCCTCCTTTCGTGACATAGAGTCCTTCAGACTTGCTGAACTATGATGTCCTGCTTTTTTTCTTGTTCAATTGAAATTTTAAAAGACTTCGTTGTCTTTTTCGTTCCAGCCCCTGGTCCCTGTTCCTCTCACACGCGTTTCAGCTCTGGTAGTCTGTACACTAGGACTCACTACCCCTGTCGTCACTACACCATTCTTCGTAGAAATACTTGAAGAACATAACCTAATATCAGCACCGCCGCCTTGGAGTCCGCTATCGTTGTTCTTAAAAATACAGTACTATAGAGTAAAAGCCACACTAGGCTAACAGCCCGCTACAGCCTCTTCCCGCCTTTCTGACCAATCTGCCATTCCCAGAATCCTTCTCCCCCCTCTCTTCTCACCACATCACTTTCCCATTTTTCGTATAACGGATACCATCCAAATAACCGTCATAGCCATTCCTTTCCTCGTTTCCATCTCTACTTTGTCTATTTATCGCTCCTTGACTTCGCCGCTGTTTTCGACCTCGAATGGACTTTCATTCCGTCCCATAGCCTTGGCTGTTCTTTGTTGGCCTTCTTTACTCTGCGCCAACCATTGCGCATATCTAGCGATCCAATTAACCTGTACTGCGGGTATATAGGCACATCTCACTGGCTCGCAAAACCTTTTCGCCGTGCTTGAAAGGACAACTTTGACCTTCCAATACTTTCCTTCCCCCCTAAATCTTGCCCGTCCTGGCGACCCGTCAAGAATCTCGGCGATCCCTTCTGGCTGCCGACACGGCGGTGCTCACGCAACAAAACTACGACAATAGCAACTATTACTACCGCTCTGGTCCTGCTACCGCAGCCAGCATCCGTCCCAGCATGTTTGAATTTCTATCGGGACGATGGTCCATGGCTTTTTTCATGACCACAGTCGTGCAGGCCCTTCTGTGTCTAGCCTTTGAAGCGTGAGTGTTTTTTCTTATTTTACCCAATCCAGCCCCCTATTCTCTGACTGACTTCGACATTTAGTTACATCTTCGGCGAGTTTGAGTTAAATGTAAACCAGAAAGACGACACTGCCAAAAACAACCGCTTCTACCGCTCTATTCCGACCTTTCTGACTCTCTTCATCTTCGGCTTTATCTACCAGGTCGTCCTCACCTGGGATGCGCTGCGCATGAAGAATACCATCCAGATTATCGGGATATTTTGCTCCAACCTAGCGTTTCTCGTTTACACGGCCATCCAGATCGACCAGATCGAGTTGGCCATTACATCGTTGTCTGCCGCTGGCGCCATCAACACCAACCTCGGAACCGACGGGCTTTGGAATATATTCAAGCCGTACCTCATTGCAATACCTTGCATCATAGGTCTGGCCAGTCTGTTCATGGGCTTTATTGCCTTCAAACTGTATCAGGCCTTTGCCTGGGATATTCTCAAGCAGATTGGCGCCGACCTGCGTATGAAGAAGCGCTTTCTGCATTATCAAGTGCGTATAGATGTACTTTTTCCACTCCACCTATTTTTTCACTAGCTAACCGCCAGATTTACATCGCCCTGTTAAAATTTGATTTCTTCTTCTTTCTCAGCTTCACCATCCAATTTCTCGTCATTGTTACGGACAAGACCAACGTCGAGTTCGGTTTGACTGCTGCTGCCATCCCGATCACCATTGCGATTCTGCTCATGGCTGCCTATTTCACACGCCATGAGATCAAGGTTGGCATGGCCGTCGACATTGTGCTCTACATCTGCAGTCTGGCCTGGTTCTTCTTTAAGCTGGTTCGCATCTACCAGCCAGGCTACAAGGACAATTACATTGCCGTGCGGAAGTCGCTGACTGCTTTTGCCGTCATAACTATAATTCTTATCATCCTGACTATCATCAATGCCTTTGTCTGCATGAACAATTTTGATAAGGGACTCAAGAGCCACATTTTACACCGCGAAAGTGACGATGAGAAGCTACCCTACACGGCCAACTCCATTGGCCTCAACGATATGGAGGCACCACTTCCGAGCCGGATGACCATAGACTAAACGTCAGCCAGGTCCCGTTTGCTATATTTCATTTTGTTATTATGAACTTTTTTTTCCCGCTCTTCATTTCTTAAAATGACATTTCTGAGCGATAATTTGGTGCTATGTTTGCCAGGAAACAGAAAAAAACATATTTAAACGCGCATAAAAATAAACGGTAACAAGGCCTCCCCGGCACGGACGATTTGACAGCGGCTTTACTAGCGTATTTATATGCTTGGCCCGACTACCTTCCAACACTCAACATACCCATTGGATCTTTTTTAACGACATGACTTACGACGGCCCTGCGGCTTTTCTTGTTTTTTTCTGTATTATCGTGTGCAATTAGTATATGCATTGGCCGACCTAGAAATCCCACGCATTTACACCAAGGATCTCTCCGAGGTTGTATTATTTAGTTTTATTGTATTTTTCCTTATTCCTCTTTCCTTTGGCGTTAATCGCATGAGGGGAAACCAGGGAAAATTGGAAATTTCAGCCTTATGCAAACAGAAAGGCTTGGCCAAGCTTTATTATTCTGGGTTTTTGTTTTATTTCTGCTTTGTACCCCTTCATTTGAGATGACTCACAGGAGGATACGTCAAAGTGCTTTTGTCCATATTTTAACAGTTGGTAGACCAACTATTTTATATGTTTCATTTTTATACCACAAAGTTCACTTTTTTAATCAATCCTGTAGTTAAAGTACTGGCATCTTAATAAACAGTATAAATGATGTGTATATATTAATATATACCAGCCAGGGTTGAAAATTAAAAAATTAATATATTAATATTTTTTTTAAAATTTAAAGCTTTTAAAAACTTTACAAAATTTAAACCTTTTAAACATTTTAAAAAAATAACTTTAATAATTAAGCCGATGTAAAGTGAAAATAAAGCTGGTGTAATAAAAAAGACAAGATAAAAACCAAAAGGTAGGGATTTAACAATATATTCTTAAAAGGTAAGTCATAAAGCGTACAAAGACTATTACTTACCCCGTCACTTTCGAGTGGCGCGGCAACCGCCTATATATCGGCGAAACTACTGCTGCTCCTAAAGTGCACCTCGAGGGAGACCCGAGGTCCCGAAACTGGTCCCACAAGGTCCCTCGGAGGTGCCTATGAGGCCCCTTTTAGGTCGGTGCTATGATCCGTCAAGCGAGGTGTAAACACACTCTCCACACAGTGTCACGATATAGTGTGGGTTCGTATCGATACTGTCTTCGGACTGCCTTAGCACAGGTCTTTTATAAAAATAATATAATTATATTAAAGCTAAGTATATAAATTAAAATAAGTGCTTTTTATAATTATAAACGGTTTCGCCGTTTAATCGGGCGTTAACTTTTTTTAATATATTACGCGTTTTCTAATTATTTAATCGGTTATCGGCGGTTAGTTTCCGTTTAACTAAACGAGGTGTAAGGGGTCAATGGCGAGTGTATTCAACTGACTAATGCCGTATCTATCAATAGGAACGCATTACAGAAAGAGAGAAAAAGAAGTCAAATATCCCCGTGTCGTGAAATAACATAAATAAGGGCTCAAGGCTGTGGCACGTGCGCCGGCTAGCACGTGCTCAGCAGGAGAAACAATCGGCCGAGTGCAGTCGAGGCCCTTCATGGGCACAGCCCGTTACACGAGGAATGTTTTTTTTTTAAAATTAATTTTAACAAGTTGGCGAACTTTTTTATTATTATACACTTCGTTTATTTATTAGCCGTTTACGTTAGTTTATAACTTTAAGATTTAGGTATACGCGGGCCTTTAACTCGTTATATAACTGAAAAAATAGCTTAATTTTAAAAAAAAACATTATATAATTTTTTCTTAATTAAACGAAAATTAATCTTTAATAATCAATTAAACAATTTAAAAACGCGCGACATATTAAAAAAAAGTTAACGCCTGATTAAGCGACGAAACCTCTATAACTGTAACGGGCTGCGCCCATTGGCCTCGACTGCACTCGGCCGATTGTTTCTCCTGCTGAGCACGTGCTAGCCGGCGCACGTGCCACAGCCTTGAGCCCTTATTTATGTTATTTCACGACACGGGGATATTTGACTTCTTTTTCTCTCTTTCTGTAATGCGTTCCTATTGATTGATACGGCATTAGTCAGTTGAATACACTCGCCATTGACCCCTTACAATAACTAAAAAAAGACTCCTTTTTAATTTGTATACTTCACTTTTATATAATTATATTATTTTTCGTTTTATAATATACGTTTTTACGTTTATTTATATGTTTGATCAAACTGTTTCAGCACCCGTCACAGTTTTAAAAAGGACGCTTGAATTTATAGCTTCGTACTAAAGGAGATAAGGAAATAGTATATATAAAGGTAAAAAAACAGTTACCGAAACGTGCGGGGCGATGTCAAGAGTACTTGTAATTACTGCGAAAATATATTAAAAGCTACTTTATATATAAGGGCGTGAAAGTGGGTGGGATTATTTAAAACACTGCCCCCCTAGACTAACAATATGCATATAAATATATAATAATAAAATGTGAATATTTATAAAATACCGTACCAGCTTTTTTTTTCTTTCTCGCTTTTATGTTTTTTTACAGCTTATACCAGTCCCAATGTTATTTTCCTTTTTTACCCTAACCCCCTTTGTAATCAAGGTATCACTTCACCTTAAAACTCTCGCGTTCTTTCCCCTGCCCAATAATTCCCTTTACAATAGTATTAAAACGCCACGCCAGACGAAATAGTCGAAAATAATGATGAATACAAGAAATAATGACTAAGTAGAAACGCACAAAAACAGCCAATAAAGTTACCACCCCCAAAAAGAAAGAAGTAAACTGACAGCATAGAAAAACAATGGTTACTGGTAAAATGCAGACTTCATAAACCGATCAGCTGACTCCTGCTGCTGCTGTTGCTTCTTTTGTGCAACTGCCTTCTCAGCCATGACAGGATCTGCCAGCGCATTTGTCGTCGTCGTAGTAATAGTAGGACTGCTGATGTCAGACACACTGCCAGCGATGCTGGACGGTACCGTAGTTACTGTGCCGGGCATTATTTGTTTTGGTTGCTGTTGTTGCTGCTGCTGCTGCTGCTGCAGCGCCTTGGCTTGAGAGGACGGTATAATGGCCCGCAAAAAGGTAGATGGCAGGTAGCCCACACGCCCGTCGCGCGTCCGGCACTGCCACCAGTCTGTTGAATTGCCCAACGGGTCGACTTTGGAGAGCACGACCACGAGCTCGTCACGCTTTACGGTCAAATCTAACCCAGGCACCGACGATTGCTGGCTCTCACCCGTCTGATGCTGTTGTGCCAACATCTTGTCGGGTGTATAGTCATACAAGACACGGCAAAATTCAAGCTTGGCTGGCTGGAGCTGGCCACCTGACATCACCATGCCGCTCTGCTGCTGCTGTTGTAGCAGCACCATTTTGCGGCGCTCGTCCTCTTCTTGAGATGCAGCCAGCGACTTGATCGCCTTGCTCATGAGGTACGGCAGGCCAAAGGCGGCTAGCACAAAGAATAAGAGCGGCTTTCGGCTAGGCTTGGCCGCACCCTCGGCTCCGCCGCCAGCACTCACTGCACGGCCCTCGAACCGCGCAAAAGCCGCCGGTGTCAGCGCGGTTGCGTCTGCCGGAAGTGGCCGACCCGTCAGCTTAGCGATCATGGTGCGGATCCAGCGCATCATTGTAAAGATGCCGAGCACGGAGCCCAAAGCATCCCGCAGGTTGCCAAACTGCTCCGCAACGGAGACCATAGCTGTGATGTTAGAGGCAAGACCAAAACAAAGGTAAAAAAGCTCCACGTTCCTCCCACCTGCCTTAGAAAGTACACTTACCAAAAAAACTTGAATGCGTGGCCATGTAAGTACTCTCGAGCATTTGGGCAAAACCACCAAATGCACCGACAATGCCCTCCAACATCTGGAACGTAGCCTGGGTGCCTGTATTGAAGCGATTCGTTAGGCTGTTGGGGTCGTTAAATTCGCGCTGGCCGCCGCCGCAAGCGCCGCTGCCGTATATGCCACCGGCACCATACATGCTTCCGTAGCCACCGCCGTAGCCGCCATAGCCACCACCGCCGTATAGTCCGCCGCCCAACCCAGTGCCCAGTCCACTGCCTAGTCCGCCGCCGAGACCCCCGTAGCCGCCGTACCGATATGGCGTGTAGCCCGTACCGTAACCACCATATGGTGAAGTCATTGCAGGTGCGCCGGTGCCCAAACGGCTGTATGCTGCTGCGTTCTGGTTGACAGATGCGGTCAAAGATGCCGGAATCGGTGGGATGGCAGGTGTGGTAGAAAATGAGGAAGGGGGGGCGGTCGAGGCTGCTGAAGGTAGTGCCGTTGCTGCTGGAGACGGCGAAGTCATGACAGGTGCTGGAGCTGTCAGACTGAGACTGGAAATTGGCAAGAAAAAGCGTTGCAGAAGTGTACAAAGCAAAGCGAATAACAACCATCGACAATCGCACATAAACACAAAACAAAGGGGAGTGAGTTACCTGCTGTCGGCGCTGCGGCACGATTTTTTTCCCACGGCTTTGGCGGCGATGCCATGGACAGTCGGCTACTGAATATATAGAGCTTCGTACACGTAGGCGCGTTGTTTGTTTCTTCTGCCCTCCGAGTGATACTTCGTTGGGCGAACTTAATTGTTTGTCAAAGCTCGTTCTATGTTACTTCATTCAATCAAACCAGCAGTGTCAGAAACCGATAAGCAAAAAGTAAGGCAGACACAATTGAGATGAATAAACACAGCTAGTTGAGAAGAAAAAACAAGGCTCGTGAGAAGAAAAAGATGTGAAATAAATAAAATGAGTTGGTGTTTGATATACCTCAAAACAGTTCGGTCGTCGAGTAACCCGTTGCCAAATTTACAGCGACCGTTTTTTGTTGACGGAAGAAACCCCGTTCAGCTGTCGATGAGCGCAGTCGCTGGATGGCAGTCGCAGTGAGGTGCGCATAAGGAGGAGTAAATCGGGAAAAGAAAGTGGCAAAAGATAAACAAATGGCCAGAAAATGTGGGTAACGATTGATTGAGCTGGATAAAGAACAACGGGGGTAACGTGATCAAAGCAAAATCTGTACACTTTAAAGAAACTAGGTACTTATGAAGGAGCTGATGGATAAAGCAAGTAGACCAGGAGAAAAGAGAAGGAGCACAAAGGTGCAAAAACAGCACGTTAGATTAAGAAGATAAATGATTTCATTATGCGAAGTACTGTAATAATTAGTAAGGGTGTATGTATCCTTTGTCTTCTCCACGGGGAAGGAAGGCGATTTTTTCCTTATGTCGGGCAGGCGTATTCTTGAACCTCGGCAGTAGTGCAGCAATAGTTTCGCGGGGAGCCGTTGCGGCCGACCGTGCAGCATGTGCTAATAAAACTGTGCAGCCTCATTATCACTCCCGACAGTGGAATCCAACGAGCAATTCACTTTTGAGATGCTGGAAGATCTATTCACGTTCTCTATTATCTGTTCACAATACATACTTGCATCAATGATTGTGGCATTCATCACTACATAATCTTTTTTTCTTCCTCTTTATATAGCAGACAATTTCAAAATGTCATCGTCTTTTTGGCTACTCGTCGTCGACGGGTCATACTCCGGCCTTCATCGAAGCTGCTCTCAGTCCCATCTCCGGGCTCATTAATGTCTCCGGCAACTCCGTCCTCGGCGCCCCCGGAAACTGTTGTCAGTGCTTCTGGCTTTCGCTTGCTGCCGGTAGCCGTCTTCGCCGTCTTCTTGTTCTTGCTGCCCGGCGGCTTCCTCTTGCGACTAACTGTCATGGTAGCGGGACTGGCTGACATTACGGCGGAAGCAACTGAGGCGGCATTGACGTCTCCGCTGTCGAGGCTTTCCGCCATGGCCTTGAGCTTGCTCACGGCTGCGGCCATACGACGGCTGCTGGCACTGGCCTTGGCGCGCGGTGCGTGCCGAGGAGCGTAATTACTATCCTGAAGTAAAGACGCCGGCAGCTGCGACTGCTGCTGCCGAAGCTGCTGTTCCTCAGTAAGCCGCGCACCCGCCCCGACGGCGCCGGAAAAGAAACGCGTAATGTTGCTCTGGGTGCCCTCGGCCTCTCGCCGGTTCATGTCGCGGATCACGGGCACCAGCACCTCGTCGGTGCGCTCCTGGGTCCAGCCGATGGTGGCCATGAGGAAGCTGCGCAAACCGCCGAGGTCCGGGGCCCCCCACTGGAACGGCTCTGCGCTGCGGTCGGCTTCGGGTTTGAGGTAGGCATCCATGACAGCGGCGCTGGGGAAGCCTGGCGCTAGGAACAGCTTGGCAGAGTGCGCCTTACGGAACTTGCGGCGAAAAGGCGAAGCGGCGTCATCTTCCTTGGGCCTTCCGCGTGTCTGTACGTCCTCCCACCAGTCGCGGAAGGCACATAGCCTTTGTTGGCCATTTTCTGCCGGGAACTCGGACAAAATCTCCATGGCCGTGACCGGGCCGATACCCGGAAGGCCCTCGGCGTAGTCGGAGCCCAGCAGTTGGGCCATGGCGATGAGCGAGTCGCGCGGCAGCGACAGCTCGCGCTCCAAATCGGCGCTTAGGTAGCACTCGACAAACTTGTTGCTGTTGAACATATTCTTGTACACGCGAGTACCGCCAAAGAGAAAAGTATCCGAGTCGTCCGTCACGATGCCGTCCACCAGCCCAAGCGCCACCAGCTCAGCGCATTGTGCCTCCGCCTCCATCGGCGCCGTAATGTACGGGATACCGAACAGCCGCAGCAGCGCCTGGCACTCCGACACCATGATTTGCGTCACCTCGTCCGCATCTCGTCGGTCCCGTTTCTGTTGACTGCGCAACGCCTTGAGCTCGCGCTCGTAAGCTTCCTGGTTCTTCCGTGTCGTTTTGTGGTTTAGCGTGCTGGCAAACCGAGCATGCTCCTCTACCTCTTCAGCCATCTGTGCCAACAGCTCTTCGCCTTCGGGATCACTGAACTCGTGGAAGTCATCATCGTCACCGCAGCCGCCACCGCCGCCGTCTGAGCCGACGAAAAGAAAATCATCACTGCTCGGCTGTTCCAATTCCGCTTCTTTGTCAGCAATCGCCCCCGGTCGGCTGGGAAGGCTGACGTCTTCAAAATCTATCTCTGGCGACGACCGTAGGTCATTTTGTTTCAATACCGTATCCTCTTCCTCGTCCTGAAGCTGAGTCCACAACGCACCTCCTTCGACAGGATCAACAGCCTCAGTTATCTCCTTTAAAGCCACCTCAGGCATCGAACTTTTTAAAACATCCCTTTTCAGTTTTAATGAAGTCTTCGTCAGTGGCAGTGGCACCAATGGTAGCGCCTCCAGTACCTCAATATCGCAGTCATCGTCACTCGAATCGATCTTCACCACTTGCGCTTCCGTCCAACGCTGCCACATATGCTCCTCTTCCAAGGCCATGGCCCGGTCCTCGGCATTGATCTCCTTGTCGAGCGCCTGCTGTTGACGGACTGCTGCCCGGATATCGGTGTTGTCCATCATCCAGGGCGGTAAGGGGCGAGGCGCTGAGCTTTGTTGGGCACCGCTGCCGCCGTCGTTGGATTCAGCATGAACTTCGAGCTTCTTATCGCCCTGGTTGGCTTTCATCCTCTTGGGGCTTGATACAAATCTGCCAGCCAAATCATCCAACTCTGGCTCGGAGTCTGGCTCGAATGAGCCTATCTCCTTCTCGTTCGCTGTCCTGACTGCCCCTGTGGCGGGTGGTACCATCGAAGAAAATAACTTGTCCGGTTGCAACGGCTGATTCTGACTCTGGGCTGTGCTTGCAGTCGCGATCACGGTTGCGGTCGGCGGCCTCTTTTCGAATATCGACGAGCGCCAATCGAGCTTCTCAAAGGGAAGGGGACCGTCGAATCGATTATTGGCCGAAGCCAGAGACAGAGCTGGAGCTGCACTGACTGGCATATTTTCTCTAGCTTTTGCCGCGTTTGCCATGACTGTGCGTATATCGAGTTCGCTGTCGCTGCTGTCACTATGCGCGTCTTTCGAAAAAGTTTTAATATGACGAGTTTGCTGTAAATTAAAATCAGTGGCAACAGCAGCGGCAGCGCCCATGGCCGCATTGGAACGATCATTCACAATATGCGCCACTGTACGGCCGCGAGTGGATAAGATGGGACGAGTCATGTTTGGGGCTCTTTTTTGTGCCCACTCGGGTGCTGGGATGTCGACGTCTTTTAATTCGGCTTCGTCCTCGTCCTCGTCTACCTCGTCGTCGTCGTACTCTGTTCCCCCGGTGCCATGCCGGCTTTTGAGGGACATGGCAATGGCTCGCTTCAACTCTGCGTCCTCGTTTTCGCCATCCACATTCGCCACGAAGCCACTATGCAACGGTGCCGCCGCACTTCTCGCTGGCTCGTAGCTTGCCACAAATAACGAGTCGTCATCTTTGTCAGCCGTCAATTCGTGCACTTCCTTGTCTTGCAGTTGTGTATGCAACCGGGGAAGCCGATTTAGACCCTCGATAGGCACATCTTGAAAATCAACATCCTCGTCCTCGTCCTCATCTTCGTAGATACCGCCCTTTTTGTCATCGTCGCCCAGGTAGCTGAAGTGCAGCGCGTCCACGTCAATTGGCTTGTGCACCTGGCCTCGGTCCTTTTCGCGACTGACAACACCGAGAGCCCAGCCACCCTCCGCACCCTCGTTTTTGACCAAAATGTACTCGCGGTCCCTCTCACCAGCAACGCGGGCGTTAAGGCCCATGGTTAGGTCGATGCCGGACATGCCGGCCTCAATCATGAGGCGTTGGGTCAAGTGATTGCGCTCGCGCACACGCTCAATCTGGAAGCGCGAAAAGGCCATGCGGTCCGGAAACATGCTGTCGAGCTGCTCCTTACTCAGACCCATGCGCAGGCGGCTGCGCAGGCGGGCGGCATTCAAAATGTTGTAGCGGTCAACGGGAGGAAGGCTGCGGAAAAAGTCGCCGTCAAAATCGATCTTGCTGAAGTCGTAAAGGTTGATGTCCTCGCCAGCATTAAACTGACGCGCATACTCCTCGAGTTCGGCAACATTCATGATGCGCGGATCATCGGGTCGGCACATACCCTCAAAGCTGTTGCCATTTTCCATATTGGGCAAGTGGTAGGCGTCTTTCTTGGTAAATTTGCGGGCCTGGAGACGATCGTGTTGCGGTAGGTGCATCTCTTGGGCGTAGACAATATCTTCGGCGCTGGGTAGGACCTCGCCTGCAACCATGCCGTCGGAGGGGCCAAAAGCCTTTGCTGTTGCAGCTTCTGCTTCTGCTTCTGCTTCCGCATTTACCTCAGCTTCCGCTGCCGACCTCTTCCGCCGTTCCTTTGCCACCTCACCTTCAGCCAATCGCTGCATCTGCACGGCCAATAGCTTGCCAGCCGTGCGCACCGCATCTTCGCGACGGCCTTCACGGCGCTGGCGCCGGGCTTGCAGCGTCAAACGCTTGAGCACGGGAGCGCCGCCATCAAAAACAAAGACCGGCAGAATACCGAACCAAAGTAGCTTGCAGATGCGGCGGAAGAAGCCCACAATATGCGAGTTGCGTAACGCGTGGCCTTCCTTGTCCCGCACAGCCTTGAGGAACTGGTAGATCCAGATGGAGGCGTCTACAGCCAAGCGCTTGCGATTGAGCGTTGCCAAGTTTGTTGGCCGCGCACATGGCTGCAGAATCTGCCATAAGCCGTTCACGCCCATATCAAATTTTCCTATTCAAAAAGGGGGAAGAACGAAAAAAATCCTGGCGACGTCAGAAATTGAACTCAGAAAACTGTTATGAGAGAAGATAGCTTTACCGAGGCGCTTTAACAAGGACATGGAGCTTTGCTGAATTCTGATTTCTCTCGCCTTGTTCAATGTTTTTCCAACTGCTTGGAATTTTGCTTGTAATTTTTCTTCATCTCGTACGAGGCGCTATAACGCTTGAAGATGTTGCTGCGTTCAGTTCAAGAGAAATGCTGCCTAAGAGAGGGAGGTTCTTTGCTGTCGCGACTGAGTCAGCAACTTCGCCCCGCATGCACGAGGGAGAACGCAATGTCACCTTTTTTCACGTAAAACGGCTCCACCATAAATTAGATTGGAATGTCTGATGCTGAAAGAGCACAAGGCAAGAAAGTTTGTATTACTGTGCAAAGATGCTACTAAGAGACGGCGGATTGCACAAAGAAAATACAGGGAAAAGAATAGGAAGAGTACCGGTCCCGGAAACAGTACAGGTGGGGACTGATTTCTTTTGCCCCTGTGTCTCTTTTAGTTTTCTTCCCCCCATTCCTCCCTTACCTCAGATAAGCAATCTTAGACAATGACTTACGTACGTCATTGCCCATTTTCTCGGCACCTAACAGATTCAGCGTTCTAGCCTTGTATGCAATGCTCTCGCTCTTAGCCCCTTTTGAAAAAACTGTTACCCTCCCCTTTCATCATGGAGACGATATTTCCAGTACAGTCAACGGCTGCCTCTGCTGTGGCTGACAAGGCCGAGGCCGAGGCGTACCTGGTATCGCTTCTCAGCAGGATGCTGCTTCTCCACACGGATGACGGGCGCATGTTCCACGGCGAATTCATGTGCACAGATCCGGTGAGTTGTTGAGTAGGTGGGGAATTGAGGAAGAACATACATACAGTGGTGGTTGAGGGCGTGACGTCTAACACGAAAGAACCGCAATATTGTACTGGCCCACGCCAACGAGTATCGACAGCCTACATCAGAGCAGCTGGTCAATCAGACAGCGCAAACGGGTCAGATGGGCAAGCTGGTAATGAACATGAAGCCACGATACCTGGGGCTGATTGTAGTACCGGGCCAGCATATTATCAAGATTGAAATGGAGGAATTTGTCAGTCAGACGAAAAAGTAGCCGGGCGTCTTCAAGAGATGATTAGACTATCATTACATTCATCACGCACGCCAATGCGGATACTTCACTACATAGTAAATCCACCTATAACAAGATCATATTAATACTTTCTCACCATATGGCGCACCTCTTTTCTGTGTACTACACTACATGAAACGACTATGACTGCCTCGAGGTCCGATATATTTCGCGAATAAGAGTTACCAATAGTACAAAAAGCACGACTTTCTGAGTGCCAAAAATCAAAGCAAACATAACAAGCAACAGAAAACAAGCACTAACTAATCATGCTGCCACAGGCTCCTGGGTGCGACCGCGGCTTTCCGTGTTCAGTACATCATTGTCAAGCACCAGGCGGTGGCTAGGCCCGTCGTCCTCGCCTTCGGGCTCAAGGTCATCCTCTTCATCGTCCTCAGCCTCGTCGGCGTATTTGTCGTCATGGTCGTTGGCTGAGACCCATCGGTCACCGTCATTGAGCTCGCGGTCCTGAGCCGACAGGTCGTGGCCGTTTGTGCCATTGCCCTCGGCACGGGCTTTGATCATGTTGCGGCGGCGAGTGGAAAGGGTTCTGGCGCGCGTAGATAGCTTGGCTGAGACGGCAGCATTCTGGCTGACCCAGTTAGTCAGCGAGTCCTCGCAGTCCTGGATGATAGCCTTGCTGGCCTCGTAGCCGTCGTAGGCTGGGCGTGTCTCGCCAGGCGTGACGGGCGTGTCGTCGATAAGCTCGAGCAGGTGCTTTCCATAGCCGGCAATGATGGCGACCTTTTCACTGTGCTCGCGCAAAGCATCAAATTGGTAGGAGTAGGCCGCTTTGATCTTCTCGCGAGTGATATTGGACAGCTGGGCTTCGGCCACTAGCGACTCGGCCTCAGCACGCACAAGCTCTTGCTCCAGCACCACAATCTTAGGCGAGTTTGGCTCCTTGTACTTCAGGCGGGCAATTTCGTCGGTGATTTTTTGTTTGCCTAGGGGTTAGTTGAAAAACTTGAGAGAGAGTAAGAAATACTTGGTGCGTACGATCTCTGCTGGGCTGTACAGAAGCCTCAATGTTACGGACGCTCTTGATAGTAATACGGTATTGGTCGTAGCGGTCGACGTATTGATCTTCAAGCTCCCCGATCTCGTAGAGCAGAACTCCCAGCTTGTCGGTCACATCGGACACGTCCTCGTCGCAATTTTCACCCCATAGTGATAGTTGTTGCTAACTTTGTTAATATGGAGGGATTGGTGAAATATCGGAAGGAGAAAAGGGTAAAAGCGCTTACAGCCACATCCATGCGCTCCTTGGCAACCATTTCCATGCTGCGCATAACGTTCTTTTCCATTTTAACAAGCTGTGACAGCTTCTTAGACAGGTCGGGACCAAAAGCCCCGGCAGCATTCCTTCTAAGAGCATGGCCTTGAAGATCAGTCAATGTGCACTTCGAAAGGGCGGAACTTTTAAATGAGAGGCCAAGCTTACCGAAGCCTCCGCGACCGAATAGACGCCCAGTCTTGGTACTCGAAGGCGGTGGCGGCGGGTTCTTTAAAGTGTCGTTAGCACCGGAATAAATCTCAATATCACCAAAATGGCGTAAACAATAAGCATTCTACCTGAATTTGTGACGCAGTGGGCGCCCGCGACTGACGCATTGAATACGTGCGATGCATGATGGGGGGAAAATTGCGGAACTGTTTCTGGCAGATGAAAAAAAAATCTCGATGTGAGCCTCCTGCAAATAATAAAAGCAAGCGAGTAGAGCAAGCAAGCAAGAACCGGAGAGACGTAGGACGGAGTGTAGCGCCGGTGAACGAACAACTCGAAGGGTTCCAAAGAGATACTCAGATGGGGGCCTTCGAAGAAAGGAAGCAAAAAAATGCGCATGTGAGGAGGATGAAGTACAGGCGTGAGAGAAATAACTAAAGTAAAAGAAAAATAATAGTAATGTGCGAGATTTACTTGTATTTATGTTAGCGATACGAAAAGGGTACGGCCGAGTGTCGAGGCGACTGTCGTTTCTTGTGCTGAGTTGAGAAAAAGACGGCGACGTCATCTAACCGGATGTTCGAGATGAAAGGGCAGCAAAAGGTGCTTGATTGGGCACTAGCGGCGTTAGCGTTAGACGGTAACATAGCCACAGCGGGCAGCACTAATTTGCGCACTGTGGCATGTTCTGCAGCAATCGACAGCCCAACTCCGCAGCCAGCAAGCAAGGTCGCCGGGAACAGCTAGTTTCGCCGTGCAAAATCTATTAGCGTATAGTTTACATCATTCCTAGCACTGGCGTGCAAAGCAACCACTTAGCTGCACATTTTTAAAGGCTGGGAAGAATGTAGGTGTGTGTAAGAGCCCGGTCAAAGGAATGCGCGTCATATGACCTCAGTATTGAAGATACAGCGTGATACCATTATCTCCTTTGGCACTGAAAAATGCAATTTTTGGTCCCACTGTTTTCTACTACGAGGTACAAAAAACTACGAATCCGCCTTCTTCTTTGGCAAAGGTGCACTTACTAAGAAATGCACCTTTAAACGGTTAGGTATTATGCTTTTTCTTAAAAAAAGTGCATTTTAGTTAGCCTTTACGTGACCACCGCCTTAAAAATCGCAACCTGCTATGAAAAATGTAGTGTTGCTTTTTGAAATTTAAACTGCTGGGACAATTGGCATTGCTAAGGTAGTGTAGTTAGAGAGGTACTTCGGTTTAATAAGGTCTTGTATGTAGATTTTCGTACATGCGGAGCGGCGACAGGGGTTTTATCCAATAGAATGTGTTAAAACCGAGTGGGGCCAAAAATTACATTTTTCAGTGCCAAAGGAGATAATGCTGTAAGCAGCCAATCAGAGCAGAGCACGGCTGGCTATAATACTGCTAGGGCAGGGGAGCAGATAACCATATGTCACGTGTCTAAGCTCAGCCTGTAGTGGGGACGTTTTAATCCACTACAGGCTGAGCTCAGACACGTGACACAGGGTTTATCTGCTCCCCTTCCTATCAATCCGTTTTGTCGGGACCCTTGTTAATAAGGAAACCCCCATTAAAAAGGAAAACGCGTTTTATCAGCTTCCTGGAAAAGCTTCAACGCTGGCGCGCGCTTCTCACCCAACGTACGAAGTACACGCTACCACTACGACGCCACGACGGCTTCTGTGCGAGCTTTTTTCTGTAAAGTGGCAGCAAGCAGTTTTCCACTCCTTTTGAAAATAAGCAGTGCGCTGCTTTTTGTTGATTGGCGCCACAACAGTAATTTTCGGATAAACACGACCAGACCAGCTCGGCCTTTCTTCCAATATAACGCCCTGTTATGAGTACTGCAACAGGGAGCGTTTAACGTGGCGGAGAAAGAGAGTGAGAGAAATAGAGAGAGAGGGCGGTTGTGTGTGTACCTGCGTGTTCTTGCGTCTCGGCGCGTCCGCCAGGTTTCGGCAATTTGCCCGTTCAGCAAGAATGCCAGAGGTAATTGACTTGACGCTGAGCGACGACGAAGGCGACAGCAACGACGCAGGCGTGGGCCGACGACAGCAAGAGCAGCACGGGCGACAGGCACAGCAGCAACATCAGCAGCGACCACCACAGCTTCTGCTTCCCGTATCCGAATACCGGGCCTTTCTCCAAAACACGCCGTCCAATCGCACAACCCACGAGCGTGTTTTCACGTCCTTTCTCCCCAGCCCAACGCTACATGCAGGTACAGCGAGAGCTGCGAATGGCTCGATGGCTCAGAATACGACGAGCCATTCGGCTGCAGCAGAATACAAATCCAGCGTGCAAGTTCAAACTAGCACCCACTCGGCGATAAATGCACCGCCGCATCCCGGATTTGCCATGATTGTGGCCAACGCTTTAGGTCTGACTCGGACAACGGCGGCGGCAGTGGCGGCAGCAGCGGTGGCATCGGCTGCAACTGTTGCAGATACACAGCAGCAGAAAAGGCAGCAGATAATGGCACATGACCATCCGTCGCTGCCCGAACGAGAGCCTTCGTCCCCGCGTACCCCGGCGAATTACTCTGGCCACTCGGTCGGGCCATCGGAACAATCAGCACAACCGGACCATCTTTACTATCACCAATCGAACCGAAATCACCAGCGTCAGCAGGCTCAACAGGCTCAACAGGCTCAACAGGCTCAACAGGCTCAACAGGCTCAACAGGCTCAACAGGCTCAACAGGCTCAACAGCTCCAGCATGCGTTGTCTTCATCAACACGTCCTCAGCTTCTTAAACAACTACCGTTTTATCAACACCAGCCATCCCAAAGTCAGAACCATAATCAGAACCACGACTACCAAAATCAAAATCACAATCAAATTCAAATCCACCACCCCCAGCCACGTCGGCCCTCCTTCCACAACTCCTACACCGTCCCTCGCCCGCCCTCCCCCCATCAATCGCGTCTACCCCCTCTGTACAGTCTTTCGAGCCAGCAGTCGCCGGGGCCACAGAGCCATTCGCCGACGGAAGGACAACCGGCATCATCATTCCGCTTTGCTCCGACGACGGAACATGCCAGCTTTGCCCACACTTCCCCAACCCAGAACCACCAGTCACCCTTTTCACAACCGACCCATCCACAACTTTCGGCCGGTCGAAGCGGCCTTTCGTCAGTACACATGTCTGTGTTAGTGTCATCGTCGGCGTCGTCGGCACCGTCGGCATCATCAGCATCAACATCGGCTCTAGATTCAGACTTGGCGCCGGCATCTTTCTCCCGTATTAGAGACCCCAGCTATGCCGATGCTGGCGGCCAGCCACATAACGGGGAACCGTCGTCCTCTGCTCACTTGTGGTCCTCTCTACCAACGCGGCAACTTTCTTTTTTTGTGCATGACATTCTAAGTTCGTCTGAACAGCTGCCAACTCATACAACTTTCAAGAGGCAATTCACGCCTCCTCAGCCACAGCTGCAGTCGCAGCCACAACAGTCGCGGTGTATGCCTACACATCCATTCTCGTCGCGCCTGTCACTTCTGGATCATCCGTCACCCTCCGGCCAGCTGCTCAGTTCACAGTTTTCTGCTACAGAGACAGCGCTACCACGTGAGCCACTGCAATCATTTCAGGCACCCCAGCCACAACAGCAAACGACCAGGTCCCGGAGGCGCTCTCTCTCGTCTGTACCTTCCCCTTCGAGTCAGCTCTCATCGGTCATAGCTGCCTCGCCGCACCTGTATTCGCACACGCGCACGGCAGCAGCGACACCCTTCGTCCTCTCACGAGTCCCCCTGGCTATCGCGCCTTCCCTGCTAGGCTTGGCGCCCAACTCTCCGTCCTCTTCGTCGCTCTCCTTCTCTTCTCTCTGTTCTGACTCTCCCCCCACGCCCACTTTTTCTCACCCGGCAGTCGGAATGCCACGGCCTTTGCCAGTCGGCGCTGATGACGACTCATCGGTGGATACGCCAAGACCTGGTGCTACGACTCTCGAGAAGGGCCTATGTGCGAGATCTGTCGACTTGACACAGCCTGGGATATTGAAGAAACTGCCGGAAAAGCATTTGGGGAGACTTGTAGAGTCGGATAAGCAGACGGAATCAAAAGAACCGGAGCAGCCTGACCATCTCAGATATACACCCGAAAACGTGACGCCAAAACGCGTCGTTGCGTGGACAACGGCCAAGATGGAAATGGCTTTGCAGGACCTCCTGCGTGCTCTGCACGCCGATCACGCCCGCCTAGTTGAGCACACGATACTATCACAAAAGCCACGACAGCAGCGCTTCCTCAGTGCGGTTGATGACTTTGCCGGCATGCCCAGCTGTAGTACTGACACAATGGCCGAGGACAAAATCTGTCTTAAAGTGCGGATCAGGGTGAGTAGGGAGCTGACAGCAGGAGGGTCGCAGGAATTGGAGAGCAAATGTCTATTCGGCAGCGCGAGAACAAGTTTGCTGACCCGGGACTTAGACCCACCGCGAGAATCAAAAACGCGCAGAAGGTAGGGTGTTGCACTGCGAAATCACGACTTTGAAATCGCCCAACCAAAGCGTGCCCAAGTACCGCTTCCACCACGTCGAGATTGCCAAAAACATACTTTCGCCCAACACGCCGCTTAAGTTCATCCCGCACATCCGCGACCTCGAGGACGGCTCTGAGGACAAGAAGCGCTTCGACCAGTGGATCGAGGAGCTTGAGAGCATGGAGCTAAAGTCCGGCTTCGACTCTTCCAAGCGCATGGATAAATGGGCCTCGACGCGTGTCACCGAGTTTGCCAAGCTCGTATCGCTCTATCTTGATTCGTGGCTAGCCGAACTAGCTATTGACAACTGCTCCAAGGCCACCCTTATTCGCTACATGGCCAGCGAGGCCCGCAACGACGAAGTCATCACGCCGAAGCAAAAGAGCAGCCTGCTTCAGTCATGCGGTGGCGACATGTCAATGTCTTCGGCTTCTCCGCGCGCTATCAAGGCTGCGTCAATGTTTACAGATGCCTTCAATCGCGTCTTCCGGACCAAGAGCATCACGCTGAAAAACGTGCTGGTGCAGGACGAGGCTCTTGGCGCCAATCAGCTTATCTTGGCCAATGGCAATGCCAGCATCCACACCAATGGAAGCGTCATTGCCATTGCCAATGATCACGACGAGGAAAATTATCTCGATATGATTCAACAGTATCTCGGCACCTACTCTTTTCTCGGCTGCCTCATCTGCCACGCCCATTCTTGTGAGCACGGCGAGTTTGACGCCGATAACGTCCGCCGCGGATTCTCCATTGAAGATCTGGGCTGGAAGCTATGGATGCATGTGGCTCGCCGGCGCGATCTCCAGGCGAAAGAGCGTCGGCAGAAGCAGAAAGTTTTTCAGCAGCAGCAACAACTCCAAGTACAACAGCATTATCTACCACAACTACAACAGCAGCAACAGCTCCAGCTCCGTCCGTCAAACGTCTTTGTCTCAAATTCGTGTAATAATCAGTGCTACCGTAGCTACGACATCGGTGACACGGCCTTTAGCGACCGCCCTTGGGCTGACGACGAGACCAACCTGTTACGCAGCCTCCATTTCGCCATGGCTGACAGCAACGGCAAGCTACAGTGCACCGCCGCCAGCATCCTCGGCCGCGCCTGCTGGGAGGTCTACCGTCACATGAAGGAGCTCGACATACAGGGCCCTCTACCCCTCCCCCCTCGCGCCCCCGATCCAGCTTCGGTCAAGCCGGCTTCCTGGTACGACCGTCACCGCAAGGTCCTCATCGGCGACTGGTCTGATCACACCTACACGCATGCCCACGCCCTCCGAGAGCAGCGCGAGCCCTGCAATCACGACGGCCCCTGTACCGTGGCTCGCGGCTGTCCCTGCGTGGAGTCCAAGTTGCTGTGCGAGCGTTTTTGCCGCTGCACCAGCGACACTTGCGCCTACAAGTTTACTGGCTGTGCTTGTCACGGCTCTGGAAAGTCCTGTTACGCCCGCCAAAAGGAGGGCCGCCCCTGCATTTGTGTACAGCTCAATCGCGAGTGTGATCCCGTCCTTTGCAGGGGCTGTGGTGCCCGCGAGCGCGCCGACTTACGCAACCGTGACGACACACACTTGCACACCACTGGCTGCCAAAATGTCGCTCTGCAGCGGGGCTTGGCCAAGTCGGTCACCCTCGGTAAATCTCAACTAGAGGGTTGTGGCTACGGCCTCTTCACCGCCGAGGATATTGCTGCCGACGAGTTTGTTATTGAGTACGTCGGTGAACTCATTACCCATGACGAAGGCGTGCGTCGCGAGGCTCGTCGTGGCGACGTCTTCAACCAGGAGTCTAATGCTTCCTATCTCTTCACTTTACTTGAACAAGATGGCATCTGGGTCGATGCTGCCATCTACGGCAATCTTTCACGCTACATCAATCATGCCTCCGAAAGCGACAAGCGCGGCTGCAACATCACGCCCAAGATCCTCTATGTGAATGGCGAGTTCCGCATCAAGTTTACTGCCATGCGCGACATCAAAACCGGCGAGGAGCTTTTTTTTAATTATGGCGAGAACTTTCCCAACCTGACTAAGAAATTGCTGGAAGACAAGGCCTCTAACAGTGATGGCGATGACGCCAATGGTGGCAATGGCGACGATGGCGATGTCAATGGAAACGGTAGCGGAAACTACGGTCACGGGAGCGGAGACAGATCTAAAACCAGGAAAGGGAATGCAAATGTCAGCGGTGTTGTCATTAGCAACAGCAACAAAAAAATAAGCGATATCGGCGGTAACAACAATCGCAGCCGCGGCCGGGCTAATGCCGGGTCCAGTGCTGGGGTAGCAAGGACAAGGCGTAGGCGCAGAACTGCTGTCACTACTACGTCCAAATCTAAGGGCGCCAGGAAAGAAGCTCCGCCCATTCAAGCGGACGTGGCTGAATCCATTGATGGCGATGTTATGGATATAGACTTGGACATAAATGCCGACAATGATGATAACACAACGCCACTACCCCTACCACGGCAGCGGCAGACTTTAAAACGGAAGAGGCTACAGCACGAGCTAGAGGACAACAGAAAGGATGACGAAGCTGACAATACCACCGCTACTGGCTCTACCAATGGGCTTGGGCCTATGGGATTTAGGGCCAGGGTGACACGCCAGAGAATTAACGCCGCTGCTCAGAGCAATGAAGAAGACCAAGACAATGCGGCAGCTGGTCACCAGAATCCCAAAAGTGGTGGCACTCGCCACAAGACAGCCACCCGGTACAGCAGTGATGTGAAAAGTGGACGCAGCGGCGGCTGTCAAGACGACCACAACGGAGATTACAGTGGGGACTACAGCGGCGAGCCGGCACGGAAGCGTATCCGCATAGTCCGTAGCGGCCAGGCAAGCAAGCAAGCCGAAATATTAGGAGCCGGAGCTGATTCCGATGCGCCAAGCCCTTCTTCTTTGCAGCCCGAGAAGCCACAAAAACGGATTCGAATTGTCAGTAATGAAACAGAGACAGTGGCAGAAGTGACAGCGGTGGCAACGGCGGCCGTCGTGTCAGGAATAAATTTTGATGAGCTGGCTGTTGCGCCTAAACGACGACGCCTCCGCCAACTAGACCAACAAAGCACAGCCACTGACGACGACCAGGTCAGCGCGCATTCAACTCCACGACGAGAGAGAAAACACAGCAACAAGAGTGGGGCTGGAGGAACTACAGGGCAACAAGGCAATGACCTCAGTAACATCCACATTGTTATTGACAGCGTCAATATCAGCCCGAGGCGTATAATTGCCGACTCGGACGAAGTGCAGGACGACAGCGACGACGACCGCGATGGCGAGGATGATGACGACCTGGTGGATCGGTCCAGTCGCAAGA
This sequence comes from Graphilbum ipis-grandicollis, assembly GCA_019925625.1. NCBI lineage: Eukaryota > Fungi > Ascomycota > Sordariomycetes > Ophiostomatales > Ophiostomataceae > Graphilbum > Graphilbum ipis-grandicollis. Next base: position 44,860 of record JADHKH010000040.1, read on the forward strand.
GGCAAAAGCCGGCGCGATACCGAAACGAGGGTACATGAAGAAGACAAGAAACGAGAGAGCAAAAAAAAGTGAACAATCAGTCCCGACGACTAGACAGGAAGCCTTAGGGAGTAAGGCCAGAGCCGCATAAAATCCCCTAAAAGCTAACTGGCGTGTTTGTAATATTAATCAGAGCGGCTGCCCCTATTTCAATTCCCCATGTATTATTTCTAGCAGCCTTTTGTTCTGGTATTTTGTTCTATGCGAGGGGGCTTGCCAGTATTTTTGTCTTGTTTTTCACACATGTTTTGAATTCTTTGTTTTTGTCATTTAGAGCGACTTCTATGACAGATGATTTTTTCTCATGGTAAACTGTGTGCGTTAGAAAAGGGAAGGCGCATTATAATGATAATAATAAGTAAATTGTACATAGCAATAGCGCATTTTCTCTCGTTCTTTTATGTAGCCACTCCGTAAGATAGTGTGGAGTGTATATACTTCTGGGCAACATCGCCTACGTATGTCATTCCATACAAGCAATACAATAAATAGCTCTTGTTTTTTTGTTTTTGTTTGAAAAGGCGTTGTCGCCGCTGCCACCAGACATCCGACTAAAGGACGGAAGCACGTTCATGCACCTGAAAAGAAAGCAATGAGAGCGGAATCCCGGCGCAGTAATCTGTGCCTCGCACGAACACGTCACTAGTTTGCAAAGGAAAGAAAAGAAAAAGCGAGAAAAGTGAACAGATATCAAGTAGAAAGGGAGTAGAAAAAAATGCGAGAGAAAATAGAATGGAATGAAGTGGAAAGGAGTGGGACAAGAGAAAAATATGATAACACCTTGTTGATTTGTTCCGCCTCTTCCTTGCCTATCAGGGCATGCAAACCCCGTCACTCGGTGAGCCGGTCAAATAGCAACAGCCACTCTGGGTCAGCGTTTTCTCTTCCACTGCTGGGAATATCAACGGGACTGCCCCGTGTCATTGATGCTGTAGTCGTTTCGGTGATGATATCTTTATTCTGGCTAGCATCGCCGCCGCAGCCGATGTCACCAAAGAGACCGCCGCTCTCTATAAAGGCCGCTCCCTTACTTAGGCCGGTGTTGCTTGCATCATCCTGGCTACCGAAAATAGAGAGCATGCAGTCTCCTGTCTCACAAGATACCGACTCGGTATGCGATAAGCCAACAGCAGCAACAGTTCTAGGAGCATTCTCCTTCGAACCCCCAATAAAGCTATTCCATGGGCATAGGTTGGAATTCGAAGGCTGCAACGAGTCGTTGTGATCCAGGTGGCTTGGTGGTACATTCTCCCCTATTTTCTCTCTTTCTCTGTCGTGCGCATCTGATATGGTGGCCACGGTTGCTGTTTTGTTCACGCTGCTAATGCCATCAACCCCGGAAACCAGCGTGCTCGGCGATGCTACATGATTGCTATCCACTCCTGTAGTAGCCAGTACTGCCTCAGCAGACTCGATGACAGACTTTGCGCTCTCCATCGTCCAGATTTCTGCAACCTGATTGGACATAGATGATGTAATGTTGAATGACGCAGCATCAGACGGTGGTAGGTCAGTTAAATGGTCCGTCTTGAACGACAAAACATTCGGCATTGGCATCGGTGATTTGGCGCTTTGAGGCCCGGGAATCAAGGTTGGGCCGGTCCGCATGGCGTTCTTTCCATTCATATTGCTGTTGCTGTCAGGACGAGACAGTACAGCCGAGATGCAGTCGTCCGTGCTAGAGAAATAGATGCCACCGGAGTCATCGTGCAGATGACGCGCATCAAGCTCGCAGAGGCCGTGCTTGCCAACAAACCAATGGACTCTAGTAGAAGTGGCAGAGGCACATGCCTCCGCCGCCTTGGATCGTCCAAAGACAAGTGCAGACGTGTCCGCATAGGCGGCCGCAGACGCTGTTTCGTTCTGGGCGGAAGATGGTGGTGACAGCACAGTACGACCCGTTTCGGGATTGCATTCCGGTATAGAAGAAACGGCGGTGGCTATGTTTGATGTTGGCGTATCTGGATCTGCCTGTCTGCGCTTGCGGCAGCCATGCTGGGAGCCGGTCGGAGATCCTTTTCGCTTGGAATAGTCTTCGCCTGTTGTTGCTCGGCCCTGGTTTTGCCTGTAAGCTGCGCCACTTAAACGGCTACCGCCGTGGCCACTTATCAGGATGCCCAGGTCGTTGTTCATGGAGCTGTTCATAGATCCATCATCGCCAAGAATTCTGCCCGCAACATATGCACTTGCTGGCACATTAGTACCGAGGCTAGATAGAGAAGAAGAAAGAAATGCATCCTCCATGTCGTAGTGGGGAGACAAAAAAAGAGCGTTGGCATCTAGAAAGTTCATGCTAGAGCTCGAGTCTTCGCTGCCAAAGTTCTGGAAGCCAGTGACTTGGGGCGTAGAGAAAGAAAAGGGCGTGGAAGTGGACAAGGCTGGAAGAGACAGGGGTAAAAAGGAACCGGGGCCGTCTGTGTCAAAGCACGCTGTCATGCTAGAAGAGAAGGGCAAGGCGTCGACGAAAAGAGCTTCTTGTCCAGAGCTAGAGCCAGCAGCCAAAGCTCCAGTAACAGCAAGAGTAGGCATGCTTGCCTGTGTAGAAGCAAGGGGATCACAGGAAAGCGAGGAAGGGATTGTATATTCGTGGTTGATTTGGGTGTTGCCGGGGTCATTGCTGTCGCTATTGCGACTGTTGCTGCGGCTGGTCTGGATGTTGCAAGCCCTACTGCTACTGGGACTGGGACTGACTTGGTGCTGGTCGAGAGTGTGGACGCGGGGAGTGACCATGGCCGAAGCAAGACCCATGTTGGCGTGTCCCATAAAGCTCGCAAGAGGCCTGGAGGGAACTGCCAATGAAAAGCTAGTGTTGAGGGCGGCGGCTGCAGCCATATTGGCAGCGGCAATGGTAGAACTGCAGCGACCCGTCCCGGCCCCGGGAGATGACCGGATGAGCTCCGGCGCAGGCGAGCTCGAGCTGGTGTGGCCGTTTCCAGGTGGAGGCTCTCGAGGAATTCCTGGCGCTTCATAACTGCTCGTATTGGGACCGCCGGGCTTTGCGCCAGGATAAGGAGGCGTGTTCAAGGCAGCTCTGTAGGAGTTAGCATTGTACTTGGACAGCAGAAAGAGAAACGAGGGAAATGAGAGAGACGATAATGAGAAGAAAAAAGTACCCCCATTCCCCTTTCATGCCGTAGCGACTTTTAAGCCACTGGTATTGGCTCTTGCCAAACCCGTCATCGCGGAAATTGCGTCGCCATTCCAAGATCAAGTTTTCGCGGGTGTGCTTCCAGTAGTTGCGCAAGAACCAGAGGATCTGCGGCGGGTCGTAATGCGAATGAATCATACTGCCGGAAACTCTTTGATAGTGCGTAGAGAGGCCGAGTTGCTGTCGTAATCGTTAGAAGAGAATACAAAGAGGCAGAACATGCAGCAGACAAGTAACGACATTAGAAAAAAATATAAAGGGGGTGCAAGGTATTGTGTTGTTCAACATACCGTTCTAAATGTCACTTTTTCACCTATGTTTCAGTCGTAAATGCTATGACGACCTATTAAGCCACAATGAAATCAAAGTCTGCTGCCGGGGCACTCGACTGGCCGATAAGAGCTCCGAAATGGTGGAAGACGTCTGTGAAATTCCCAAAGATATACGTCCAGGCTTTGTGCGTTGAAATGGGAGACAGCGCGTCCAACCTGATGTGGCCGAGAGGGTGACGCAGAGTGACGGGAACACGTCCTTTTTATGTTGACAAGGATCCAGGCTGGTCTACGTGGTTGTGTAGAGGTAAGGATAGAAGCCGAACTTTGCAAAAGTGTGAGCGAAATATGATGAGAAGAATAAGGGTGTTGTGGGCGAAGCGAGAGTAGAGAAAGCAGTTGGGAAAAAGAGAAAAACGACGGGGAGTCATAAAAAGGAGAAGAGTATAAATTGGCAGAAAGGATCAACAGAGAGAAGACGGAGAATAAAGAAAGGAATATGCCTTCAAATAGTAAGCAGAAGAGGCCAAATATACTTGACAAAGTCTTGAGAAAACGGCGAGACAGAGGTGAGCTGAAAATCAGTCTCAGATGGTCATGGCAACTATCGTGGACAAAGGCCGGAAAGGCAAATAAAGCTGTAAGTGGTATGTAAAGAAATAAAGATGAGAGAGAGAGAGATAAAAGACAGCAACTAATTAGTGGCTGAGAGAAAGCAAGGCAGAAAGCCGTTGTGTGGCACCTGAGAACAGTCTGAAATGTCTTTCCCCCCTCTTCTATTTTTGCCAGCCTTTGTTCCCTCGTTTTCTTTATTTTACCCTGTTTTGGCCTTTACTTATTAAATGCTATTTTCTCTTCTTTATTCCCTTCTCTGACTCCTCACAATTTACGTTTGACTCGCTCACTTTCCTCCAAGATCCAGCCAGAAAACTCTGGATAGTTGTCCCCTTGATAACCCCCCCCTCAACCGTCTCTTCCTCCAACTCTCTCTCTCCTGTGACGAATGAATCATCACTCGGCCTCTGCCATTGTGCTCAAGACTCTATTGTTCTCAAGGAGTCCTCACTTGAGGCCTTGTTTAATGAATATGGAAGGCAATGCACAATAACAAAATCCGATCTTTTCTCCCCAACAAATCCGTTCCCTTCTTCAACCCAACTTCACCCAGCCCCCCCTTTCTTCTCCCCCTATTCATCTTTGTCTCGACACAGACTGTAAATCTCAATCTAGACTTTCTTCTTTGGGGATTCCCCTGCACACACATATATATCATCACGGACAGAGGAACAACTGCTCAAGTCCCAGGTAAGATCCGAGCGGTGCGAAAGGGGAAAATGGCTGCCAAGAATGTGCCTACCGGCCAGCCTTGCTTGCGGCATCGCAGCCATCACGGCTCTGTAAGAAGGCCGAGCACCAATGAGTGCCAACAGAGGCAGTCATGGGAAGCCAGGCTTCGGGCTTACAGGAGTAGCTTTCTGCTGTCCTTTTTTAATATTGATTACTGTTTTTTTCCCGTTTTTATTTCTCATCATAAGCCAAGAATTAGAATTAGAGGCAGATTACAAAATAAGCCAAAAGTGTCAGACAGCACTTAGGATATCCTTGTCATAATATGCTTTGGCTCCTTCTTCTTTTGTTGTTATTCCCTTCTCCCCTCCCATTGCTCCTTCCCTCTTTTATTGGAAAGTATTCTGGCGACCGCATGTTCTAGCCGGGACTGACAGCTGACAGCTGACGTGCGTCAGACTGTGCCTTTTACATGGTAACACAACAATCTTTGTTGGCTGATTTCTTGTGGTACCCTTTGTATAAAAATCACATTTGCGATTTAGGAGAACAAAAAAGGAAGGAGGTTGGTCGGCAGCCAGTGTTGTTAACGAGCAAATAACGTACAAAAAAGACAACCGTTGTATGCATTAAATCAAAAAGCTCAAAACATGAAAAAATAACAGATATTAAGGGGCAAAAATCCCCTTTCCACAACGCGAAATCAGAACATCGTAGGCTGTTGAGAAGACCAGCTTTATCAGCTTATCTCTTCGATTCTCTTCTTTTATTCTTCCTCTGCCTTTCCTAGCTATTAATCAACTCTTTCTAAACGAACAGGAAGATAGGGGGAAAGAATAGAATCAAACGGGTAAAGAAAATCGATTATGAAAGGGGAGGAAAAATGTGAGAAAGAAAGTTGGCATGATGGGATACGACCCCCCAAAATAAATTTAAAGCAAAAATGAACTAAAATCAAAGAAATATAACCCATTTTCTGTACCCCTTTTGCATGTTTTTTTCACCCCTTCCTTTACCCCATCATGTCCTCATCCTCCCCCTCCGACTCCGCCGCTTGCGACGGGTGGCTGCTAATACTCTCCTTGCGCCGTGACAGCAGACTGCCCCCGTCCGAGAAGCGCGAGCCGCCCTCCAGCAGCGCCGACCCAACCAGGTCCACCTCATCGCCGCCAATCACCCGGCCTTCGGCGTCAATCTCCTGTGAAAGCTCCACCAGAGCGGTGCGCGGCAGCCGCAAAAATCCCGACGACCGCACAATACGGCCCCAGTGCGTTAGACAAAAGGCCGCCGCCCGCCGTTTCAACCACTCTTCGTTAGCCAGGCTCGAACAGTGCCAGATAATGCAGGCATGCTCGACGTCGAGCTCGCGCGAGAGCCGGTTGACGCATAGAAGGCGCAGGTGTGGAATATTGTAAATGTTGGACATGACGAGCAGGCCGGCCACATCGGCAAGATGAGAAGACGAAGGCGATAGGGAGGAGGAGGAAGCGGAGGAGGGCCATCTCAATCCCGGGCCCGGTGGCGTCCCCGACCCTACTGCCACTAACGCACCACTTTCGTCTTCCCGTTCCAGCGGGTCGATCCGGTCCGTGTAGAGGTAATAGAGAAAGGCACGCACAACGCTGTAGGGTTCCGGGATGTGCATGCGCTGGGTGTGAAACTCGGCCATCTGCGACGACCAGAGCCGAGCAAAGTGCGGCCAGCGTGCCTGCAGGATGAGCCGGTGAACATGAATCGGCGGCGACGTAGGCGCGTCAGGCGACAGCCAGAGACTGCCGGAACCAGATCCAGAGACCGACCCGGATCCGGCGGAGCTTTCCTTAACCCCCGTAATCAGCGCCGAGCCCATAGCGTCGTCGTCATCATCCGGGTGGCCTGAGTGCGCCGTCACAATAAAGTCGGTACCGCTGCCAGACTCGGGCGGTTGGTCAAAGAGACGGGCTAGGTCGGCACCGAGACCCTTGGACGGTGCCGGGTCTAGGTACCGGGCGCGAGACGAAGTTGACCGGCTGCCGCTTGCCATGTCGGTGCCGCCACCGGTGACGCCAAAGCCGCCGCCTCCGCGAATGTCGGGTGCGCCACCAAAACTGCCGTCGCTGCCGCCGCCGTGGCCAAAGGCATGGCCGAGAAAGCCGTAGCGGCGCAGGTCGATCTCGAGGATGTCGCTCAGGTACTCCTCCACACCGTTGGCGCCGAGCTCAATCGTGCTCGGGTCGGTGGGACAGCCCAGCAGCCAGGCCTTGGTGCCGTCCTCATTCATGGTGCAGTAATGCCAGCGGTAACCTTGCTTGAAAATGTCGCGGCCCTCGGCTAATTTCTGCCAACGCAGCGTGGCCAGGTCAAGTGTGCACAGTGAGCACTCACGCGACGAGATGGTGGCCGCCGGTGTGACAAAGTCGAGCAGCAGGCCGGCCGAGTAGAGGTGGAAGTGGATGCCCGAGCCCTGACTAGGCATGTTGGGCCCGGAACAGAATTTTAGGGACGAGACAGCGCCGGGCGCCGCCGCGTACGACTTGAGCTGGAACGACGGCGTGTTGACCTGGGCGGTGCGTGAATTGGCCGCGTAGCCAGACGTGCTCACGGGGGACGGCGAGAGAGCACCATGGCCTCCTCCTGCACCACCACCACCGCCGACACTGGCAGTTGAGCCACCGGCAGAAGTACCGGATCGTGACGAGTGTGTTCCGAAGCCGCCTCCTCCGTATCCACCAAAGATACCCCGACTGATTCCGGTCCGATCTGAAAAAGAGCCAAACGAGGGTGACGACTGAAAAGCCGGGCTGCCCTTGAGATCAAGCCACCAGAGGTCACTGACCTTGTCCATATCCTCGCTCAGGCCTCCAAATACCCAGACACGGTCGCCCCAAATGTAGGCCGAGTGGTCAAAGCGGCCGACAAAGCGCCAAGCGCGCGACCAGGCAAAGGTCTTGAGGTCGAGGAAGCAGATGTCGTCGAGCACGTAGTTGTCGTGGCCAGTGATTCCGCCAATGATAAAGAGGCGATCTTCGTGCAGCACGGCCGCGTGGCGGGCGCGGCCGCGAGGGATGTGGCCAGTGACGGGGGGCTGCGTCCAGGTGGCCGTCTTGAGGTCGAAGACAATCAGGTCCGACAGGTAGGTACGGTGCTCATTTTCGCCGCCAAAGACAAGCAGTTTGTCTCCTTGGTAAAGGGTAGCAGTGTGTCCTGGGGGTTAACAGCTGAAGAGGAAGGGGGGAGGCGCGAAAAGAGAGGTTGTAATAAAAGTGCCATTTAAAGAGCAGGGAGAGGGGGGGAGTTACCCATGCGCACGCCTGGAATGTCGCCGTAGTTGTCAACCAAGCTCCACTGCTGGCTGACCAAGTCAAGACGCAACACATGGTTGTAGACCTCGTCAGTATACTGATCAAAGCCACCAAAGGCATAGATCTGGTTGTTGCCGCAGTAGGTCACCGAGGCGTTTACCAAACAGGCCGGGCGTTGACCCAGCGTACGAGTGACCTTGGGGCGGTAAGCGTCCTTACCGGCGCGGTTCTTGAGAGGAGAGTTGGGCATGATATAGGTGCTGGAGGCGGCGGCGGCGGTAGCCATGCCGGCGACAAGAACGGTAGAAGAAGAAGCGGCAGAGGCGGAAGTAGAGGCGGGAGTCGAAGAGAACGCAGACGATGCAGAGGAGGAGTCGGCGTTCGAGTTATGAGCCATGTCGCTTGCCTCTCGCCTAAAGTACTATCTCGGCATGGCGGGGAAGACGGTATGGAACACAAGAAAGAGAGGACAGGAGGGAGTAGACAAAAGAAGAGACAAGGTGTAAGAGAGGGTGAATAAAAAACAGACAATGAGAAGAGTGACCACCAAAGTAAACCTGGCAGAGCAGAAAGCGCCGTAAGTATATAGAAAGAAAAGATGGAGCGAGACAGTAGAAACCAGAAATAGAGACGAGGGAAAAAGTGACTGGATGGGCAAATCGGTGAACCGTTCCGGCGAGAGGCACTCAAAGGTGGGTCCTATGATGTGATGCTTTGTCCAAACACGTGATGTGATGTAAGGCTCTAGGGACAATACAAGACTGGATGGCACGTGATATATTTAATGGTAAATAACCCCACAATTTATTACTTTCAAAGACATTACCGATTTACTACTATTTTGTTTTCTTTTCTTTGTTTTGCACGAGTCATTTACCTAATAGGTGGCAGCCAGGCGTTTGGCGATATAGATGCCAGTGTCAACAGCCTCGTACTTCTTGTCGCTCTCCGTGGCGTAGGTGCCGGGCAGGGCATCAATATGGCTCTTGAAGTTGGGGTTGCAGAAATAGCTTTGGGAGTATTAGCAGATAACAATAGGAACAGGTGCCAATGATTATGATGATAAAAGAGCAAATCATAGCAGAAAAAACTCACGCAATGCTGTAGCGCGGGGGGTAGACGTCGGCGTCCACCTTGCGCGGCGGCTCGACCACGCGGTGGATGGTACTCTTGATGGTGTCGTTGCTCCAGCGGGCGAGAAGGTCGCCGGCGTTGACGACAATGGTGTCCTCAATCGGCGTAGCGTCCACAAAAGTGCCGTTGGGACTCTTGACCTGCAGGCCGCCGGCGGCGTCCTGAAAGAGCAGGGTGATGGAGCCGTAGTCGGAGTGCTCGCCGGCGCGGACTTGAGTCGGGTTGGCCTGAAAAACCTCGCGCGAGACGGCTGGGTAGTAGAGCAGGCGCAGGGTGTTATCACCGACGTCGACAAAGGGGTCAAAGAAGCTGGCCGGTAGGTTCATGCCGACGGCAATGGCTCGCATCACCTCCTCGTGCACAGCCTTGCACTGGGCGTGGAAGTCGACCATGGCGGCGCGAAAGCCAGCGATGCGGGAGCCAGCCGGCTCGGCCGGCCACAGGTTGGGGTGCTCGACCTCGTCCTCGCGGCCGATCTCGATGCTCTCCTTGATGTCAGGCACAGACTCCTTGAGCTTGGCCACGGCCTCAATGTCGGTCAGCTGCGTGACCTTTTCTCGGCCGGGCGCTGAGTAGCCGCGGTTGGCCTCGGGCGTCGTCCAACCTAGCGCCAGCTTCTCCTCCAGCGGCAGCTCAAAGAAGCGCGCCGACATACCAAAGACATACTCGCGAGTCTTGCGCGAGATGGGCGTGTTCTTGAGGTAGATGAAGCCGGCCGTCTGGAAGCCCTTGAGAATAGCCTTGGCCGTTTCGACACGCTCCGTCTCGCTGCCATTGAGGAATTTGGAGAGGTCAATGAGCTAAGACGACTGTTAGCACTGGCGATGACGTAAATAAGAAAAAACAGGGGAAGGAGCAAATAAGGCAGGGGCACAGTCTTACCGGGATCAGGAGCCCATCGTTGGACACAGCGGCCTTTTCCATTGTGGTGGAGAGTACTAAACGTAGCAAGTAATATGGAGTAATAAGGCTGAAGAGCAAGAGGAGAAAATCAAAGCAGGCTGTGAGTAAAATGCAAAGAGCTTAGAAGTAAGACTGGGGGAGAATGAGATTATTGACAAAGGAGAAAAAAGAGAAAATCAGAGTAGAGAAAAGGGAAGGAAGAAATAGACAAATTATCGGGAAAATGTACTCACAGACTAGATGCAAAGCCGAAAATCAGAGCACAAGAAAGGACCAGAACCAAAGATTGTAAAAGTAAGTAATGGAAACACCCAAGACGGGCAAGAAAGCCCCGAAAAAAATCGGCCCATACTTATCCTCGCGGCCTAGTCCGCTGATATGCCACCATTCTGCGTGCTACACATTACACAATGGTTTTTGCCTTTGGCCGTGTGCCGTTTGATAACACCGGCAGATAAAAGAATGAGTGAGCGGGGCAGTTGTCAAGGCGGGATGCTGTCCCAATTAGTTTGGTCTAGTATTGGCCGTTGCCAGTTTGAATTTGTATTATCAGATAATCAATGGCTAGTTGGTTAGATGAGCTTGCCATTTTTGTTTTAAGGGCATTTTCCTCGTCGAATAAGTTGCCTTGTTGGTTTCGGAGTCTTTCCTCTACTCTTTTCGTCTTTTTCTTTCTTCCCTTTCTTCTCTTTCCTCCCTCCTCTTCTTTCTTCTCCCCTTTTGCCTCTCTCCTCTTCCTCTCCGCTTACTGTCTCTTTGTCTTTTTTCTTTCTTTCCCCCTCCCTCCTCTCGTCTCCTCGGTGGAATTTCCGCCGACACAGCTGCCCGCCATGGCCAAACCCACCGTTGTTGACGTGCATACCCATATGTACCCCCCCGAGTATCTCGACATTCTGCGCGCTCGCTCCGATATTCCCATTGTGCGCTCCTTTGCGGGCGCCACTGACCCGCGGCTCATTCTGCTCTCCACCGAGATGGACAGCTTTGAAAAGGCCGAGGAAGCCCGGAAACTGGCAGAAACCACAGCCTCCTCCGCGTCAACCGAGACAACAACCACATCAGCCACAACAACCCCCCTGCCTGGCCGCCCGCTGACCTCTCACTATGCCTCTGTTGCCCAAAAAATCCACTTTATGGACACCCACGCCATCGACATCTCCGTCCTCAGCCTCGCCAATCCTTGGCTCGACTTTGTCGCCCCCGACGAGGCCGGCCCCTTGGCCGCCTCTGTCAACGCCGGCTTCTCCCGCATGTGTGCCGACCACCCCGGACGTCTCTACTTCTTCGCCACCCTGCCCGTCACCGCCCCCCGCGTCGATCTGCTGGCCGCTGTCGCCGCCGCCTCCCGTCTGCCCTTTTGCCGCGGCGTCGTCCTCGGCACCGGCGGGCTCGGCAACGGCGGCGGCCTCGACGACCCGGACATGGAGCCTGTCTGGGCCGCCCTGGCCGACGCCAACCTGCCCGTCTTTTTGCACCCTCACTACGGCCTGCCCAACAGCGTCTGGGGCCCCCGCGGCGGCACCACCGGCGAGTATGGCCACGTGCTGCCGCTCGCCCTCGGCTTCCCCATGGAGACCACCATTGCCGTCACGCGCATGTTTTTGGCTGGCGTCTTCGACCGCCTGCCACACCTGCGCATGATCTTGGCCCACAGCGGCGGCACGTTGCCTTTTTTGGCTGGCCGCATCGACAGCTGCATCCGCCACGATGCCCACTTGCACCAGAGTCGCGCCGGCAAGCGCAGCATCTGGGACGTGCTGCATGAGCAGGTCTACCTCGACGCCGTCATTTACTCGTCTGTCGGCCTGCAGGCTGCCATTGCCGCCTCGGGCGAGGCCGGCGTTGATCGCCTCATGTTTGGCACCGACCACCCCTTCTTCCCGCCGCTCGCCACCGACGAGCAAGGCGAGTGGGAGAGCGTCACTATGAACGCCGATGCTGTCAAGGCTGCTCTGGGCAGTGGCTCTGCCGCTGCGACCGGTGTCATGGGTGGCAATGCCGTGCGTATTTTACGGCTGGAGGGGGAGTAGATTTCGGCGGGAGAATGGGAAAGGAATTCAAGACAAGGGTATTAAACACGAGATTGGGACGACGGACTCTAAAAGAGAGAATGCGGGCAAGGAAAGATCAAGGGATACAACATAGACTTGGAACAAAGGGCAGCTGGTGAAGAGGGACAGACAGGCACATGATGACAGAGAATAACAGCAAAAAAAACCTTTAAAAGACACAAGCAAGAAAGGCTCCCCCCCTAATTCCCAAAATCCATCTTCAAGGCAATCGATGGTGCACCGTCGCCCGCCGCCGCCGCCGCCGCCGCCGCCCGTGCCATTTCGGCCTCCCGGCCGGCCTGTATCACTTCCTCCATAAAAGCGCGCTGCGCCTCGTTGAGCCCGCCGACGACGCCGCGGAAGGCCGCCGCATCTGCCGACGCCAACTCCAACAACCGCTCGCTCATTTCGCGGTAGATGGCAGCGCGGTCGTCGCCGCCGCCGCCACCGCCAGAACTGTTCGAGGCCACGGCTGTCGCCGCGTCGTCCAGCTTCTCGAGCTCTCCCACGGCCCGTGCTAGTAACACCGGAACTACAACAGCCATGGCCACGGCGGTCCCACCCATACGGACCCCTCCCTTGCCAGTCGTCCGGTCCGTGACAAACTTGCACAACGTTTGCGACACGAGCGCGCGTGCCTGCTCTGGATCCTCGGGCTCGACGTTGGTGGCAAACGCAACCAGCCGTGGTAACAGGTAGCGTCCAACGCTCTGGTCGGCTTCCGTCGTCTGTGTGTGCAGCAGCAGGGAGCGGCAGCAGTTGGCTGCAATTTTGGCCGTCTTGAAAGTTAGCAATGTCGTTCCATCCCTTCCCCTTCCCTTGCTCCCAACTGCACTCACCATCCTGTCCGTCAGACAGTCCAGCAGTTCGTCCAGCCACCGCGTCACCAACGGGTCTTGCGTCGATAGAGTGTTGTGCCCGGCCGTGAAGAGAACCGTCATGGCCAGCAGACAATTCTTGACGCAGGTCAGCGACGTCGCCGACTCGCGCCGCTGCGCGTACAGGTAAATGGATAGGAACCGCCGCAGACACGCGCGCATTTGCGTCGCCGTTGCCGTTACCGCCTCTGTCTCTGCATCTGTTGCCGTCACCGTCGCCGTAGCCGTCGCCGTCGCAATAAATCGCTTCAAGGTCGGCAGCGCCTGCGGCACTACCACGGCTTGGCATGCCGGCGTCGCCAGGATCGTCGAGAAAATATGCATGATGCACGCGTGTAGGTCGGTCCGGATAACAGCGGGGAACACTTCGGCCGCGTCCACCAGCGCTCCCAGTGCCGTGTCGATCAGCACAAGAACAGCCTCTTCTGTCATGTTGTAGCGTGGATTCCGAGACCCAGAGCCAGAAGCATTTCCCTCGGCCCCCGCCGCCAACCCCGGCAGCAGTCCGTTCAAAACCAGCACCATGATCCGTGTCAGCTCAAACAGCTGCTCAATGTCCTCCGACAGCTCTCCCGTCTCCGGCGGCAAATCCTCCCCGTCCTTTCGCGTCCGCGCCGCCGGGTGCGCCAGACAGAGCGCTCGCGCAATTTCCACAATGACGCCTTGCACGTCGAGCCCCTCGGTCAGCACCAGCCGGTCCAGCAGGTCCATGGTCTCCGAGAAAATCGCATCACGGTAGATCGCCTGCCCCGAAACGCTGGGGTGCAAAATCTTTTTCAGCGCCAGCAAAATCTCCAGCGTCTGCCCCGGCACCGCCAACGAGTCCGCGTGGCCCTGCCGTGCCGCCAGCGCCTCAAACGCAATGCCAAACAGCACAAAGAAAAAGGCCACTGGCTCATCCCGGTAGTTGATGCCAGAGGCGCCAGTCCTCTGAACTTTGTCCTCTCGACCCCTCTCTTTTCCTCCTCCTCCTCCTCCTTCCGTGTCCCCTGGCCCTCCATCCAATGCGTCAAAGACGAAATCGCTGTCCTGCTCAATCAGACTGGCAATGGCATCTACCAGCTTCAGCCAGGCGTCCTGGTAAAAGGCTAGCAGCGTCTCGCGGTTCAGGGCCGCGTAAATCGTGTCCAGGCTTCCCGATAGCGACGGCGGCCCCAGCGTCATAGAAATATCCGGCTCGAACCGCAGCCGCGCAAACTCCCGCAACGACTCAAGCCACAGCGGCGTCAGCCGCCCAATATGCGGCCGCACTACCTCCACTAGGTAGCTTTGTTCCAAGCTGGCCACCTGCAGCTCAGCCCAGGCCGCAAAAACAGCCATCTTGACCATGACCTGAGCGTTGGCACTCAGACCCTTTAGATCACCAATGCTGGCGCCAGAGCCAACGCCAGCGCCAGCGCCAACACTAGCACCATTGTCGTTTTCCTGATCTGGTCCGGGACCGCTACCGCCCCCCGTAAACTGCTCGAGCGCGCTCACCAGCGTCTTAAGGATGCGACCCATTCGGTCCACGTCTGTCACGATACCCGTGGCCACGAAGGAGGCGCACACGTGCACGGCCTCGGCTGCCAGCTCTGGCGAGGAGTCAGCCGCAAACGCCGGCGTCAGCGCCGAGCTGATCTGTGCCTGGTATTGCTCTAGTAGCATGGCCTCGTCAAATTCCGGGTCGGGCGTCTTGCCAAACATGCGCAGCACTGCCCCAATGATCTTGAGACCCCATATTCTCTGCTCTAGCACGCCCGACGTTGACGCTGAAAAGGCCATGCGTACAACCTCGCCGATTCGCGCCTGCAGCGCCGTTTGCGCCGCCGACATGTCTCCACCCACACTCGCGTGTGCCGCCGTATGTTGGCCAACCAGCTGAAACATCTCGTTCAGCAGGCCCAGCACAAAGGCCGTGATTTGCCATCGTAGTGGTTCCACCTCGCTGCCGGATGCCGTGGGTGCTACTGCCGCCGCCGCAGTTGCTGTTGCTGTTGCCATTATGGCTGTCGAAGTGGACGCTGATACTGCCCCTCCTCCTACTGCCGCTGTCGCTGCTGCTGCCGCCGATGATGTCGTTGTCTCCCGGCTACCATTTGCTGTTGTGGAAGCATGACTGGCACCGCCATCTTCCATGCCATCCAGTCCTTCTTCTGCAGCGCCCAAGCCGGCGGCTTCCTCGTCTTGCAGGTCTAGGACGGCCCCGGCTCCTGCCAAACGGCCGCTGCCACCGCCACCACGTCTCCCTCGGAAGACCGCCGCCAGTCGGGTTGTCTCGGGCACCTTGGGTCTCGTCATGCGTAGTACCCTTTGAAAGCGTTGCAGCCAGGCACCTGTGTCCTGTAGCGCCGTTTTTCGCAGCCAGCTGCTAATCATGTTGCGAATGCCATCGTGCGCCGGGTGCCGGTCCAAAACCAGCCATAGCTGATCCTCCAAGCCCGGGTCCGCTGCTGCCATGACGTCGTCCGTGCTGCGCTTCATCAGGTTGTATAATCCGTCCACGGCGGCGTCGCGTAGCGCCTGATGCCCCGAGTTCATGTACCGCTGTAACAGCTTCACATAGTCGCGAAAATCCACCAGGCCTGGCGCATACAGTGACAGGTGCTCGAGGCAGGCTAGGCTTGCCCGCTGCACCTGGAGGTCGGCCCCGTCCTCGTCCTGGAAGAGGCCAACCATCATAAAGATGAGGTCACGCGACCGCGTCGGCTCCTGCAGATCGGGGCCCAGCACGTTGATCAGCGCGTCCACGCAACGGGCCATGGCCGCCGTCGTCGACAATTCCAGCTCCAGGTTCATGGACACAGCCGATGCCACCTCGGCGTGGTGGTGCTCAGACCCGTACAACTGGGCCAGCATGCCCAGTGTGCTCGCCACATAGCTGGCAAAATTCAGCCCGGCTGCGTCTGCGGCCCGGCCAAAGGCCTCAAGCGCCCAAAAGTGCACCGTCGGGTGCGGATCGTTGCACAGCGACATCAAAATCGTCATAATGGTCTTGAGGTGGTAGCCGGCCGCCATGCCGCCCACTCGGGTCTGGATACAGCCCAGTGCCATAGCACATCCGGCACGCGCCGCCGGTTCACGGTTCACCACAATTGTGTCCACCAAGTACTTGATTTCGTGACTCGTCAGCGCGTTGCCGCTGATGTTGCAGAGTCGGCCCACGGCCGCGCAGCCGATGCTGCGCACGTACTGGTCCGCGTCCACGACGAAGCCGCGCAGCAGGTCCTGCAGAAGCCGAGCCACTGCTGCGTTGGTCACGTCGCCCGGGGCCGCCTGTGTCTCACGCACCGCCACCTTGAGTGTCGACAGCAGCGCCACGGCCACGTTCACGTTAATGGCAGCCTTACGCCCTGGGTCCCGCTGCAGCGACCCGGCCGACATAAAGGTGGCCATCTGCTCCAGAATGCTCTCCTGCACCTTGGCCGGCGTTAGCGGGAAGACGTAAGCGAACAGCTGGATGGCCAGGTTGACCACCTCGGTTGCGGGCGGGTCAGGCAAAACTGTGCCGCCATTGCTATGGCTGCCATTGCGGCCGCTGCGGCCACTGCCGCTCTCACTGTACACAACCAATGCGTCGTGCTCCAGTGCACCGCACACTGGCGACAGCAGCAGGCTCTCAATAATACCCTCAGGCCCGGCCGTCTCGTCCTGTGACGACAGCAGAAGCTGCTGCTGCTCTTCGTCCTCGGCGTTCTTCTCGTGCTGCCCCGGCAGACCGCGCACACGGAAGCCCGAGACCAGTCCAGTTACGCCGAAGCCGGCATTGTCCGCCACGTCCCAGATCGTTTCAAAGGCACCAGCTGCCGTTGCAATGGACGTGCTCAGCGAGCCTGCGCTGCCGGCGCCACCGCTACTATCGCCGTCCGGGTCCGCAAATAGCGACACTACCAATGTCAGCAGGTTTGACTGTAGCAGCGCCTCGCTGCCACCGGCCGGCGCCAGATTGATCAGCCGCAGGTAGCACTGCAGCACCCGGCGCTGCACCATGGTATCCAAATCACGCAGTTGAAGTGCCGGCGTCAGCCGCTGCGTCATGTCGTCCGTTGTCTTCTTCGCCGGAAGCGTCTTGAGAAAGGCCGTCGTATGCTGCAGCATCGCCGCAATCCGCTTCGACACGTCCACCGTCAGCAGCCGGCTGTTGAACTGCAAAAAGGCCAGGATAGAGCCCAACGCGCAGTCTCGCACGTGCGTCAAAAAAGACGACTCCAGGTAATTTCGTGCCGCCATGTTGTCTTTGGCCAGTGGCTTCGGCAGTGCGTTCTTCCACAGCAGCAACATTTGCGACAAATGGATCTTGACAAAGTTAGGCCCCAGGGCCATCAACCCCCCAATCAGCATCCAGGCCACTTGAATCTGGACGCTGGCGATGCGCAACTCCAGCTTGCTACTCGTCTTGAGCAGCTCCGTAGCCATGGTCAGCACCCGGCTGTTGACGTCCACAGAGCCGTACAACGGCCGTTGCGGACTGGCGCTCAGCGTCGCTGCCAGCCCATGAGCAAAGCCGAGGCAGCGTCGCTGCTGCAGACTGTGACCAACACCGCCACCGCCACTGCCACCGCGGAGCTGCCCGAGCTCGCGTCCCAAACTGTTCATGCAGACCGTCAGGCACGGTAGCAGCTGTTGCGGGCATGCCAGCACAAATGTCCTGATACACGTCGCCGCGTGCACCTGCACGCTGTATGAGGGGTGTGGTAGCAGCTGTAATAGTCCGTCGCGCCCGGCCTCGGAAAAGCTGTTTGCGGCCGACCCCAGGGCTCCGATCAATGCGCTTAGCGCCCCCAGTGCCGCCACCAGCGTGTGCTTGCTCGGCTCCGCCCGGTCCTTGGTCGCGGCCGGGTAGTTTTTGAGAATGTCATTGATCAACGCCTTGGCTGCAGCAATTTGCCCGGCCTCACTGAGGATGCGTCGGCCGACAATATCCTGCATTATCGTGTCGACAATACGCCGTGACACCAGCAGCCGGTACCGGTGGTTGGCAATGGTCGGGTGCCCCAGCAGGCCGACCGTGAGATTATCGATTATCTGGAGATAGTGGGCTTCGACCGCCTGCTCGCCCAGCCGCTGCAGAACACGCCCATAGCAGAGCCCAATGGCAGCCCGCGCCCGGTTGCTCGTCGACATGCGTACATAATGTGTTGACAGAATCTTGAGCAACTCGCTCAGCGGCAGTGAAAATACGTTGCTGCTGTTGCCACCGCCGTGCATCCTGACCGGTCCAGGGCTGCTGGCCCGTGGCGACCCAGGCAGATCGTTGTCATCTTGCAGGCCACCGAGACCGCCTAGTCCGGGGTGTGTTGATGTCCGTTTGACCCCCCGTGATTTTGGGGCCGCTGCCGCCGCTACTGCTGCTGCTGCTGCCCCCGCTGATAATATGCCTTCGCTGCCACTGCCGCCGCCACCACCACTACCGCCATTACCGATAGCTTCGGCGTAGCCCTTTACCATGGCCTCGACAAGGCAGTCAGCGGCTGCGCGGCGAACATGCGGCGAGCCGGAGTCGATAGTCTTGAAAATGGTCTTGTTAAGGCTCTCAAAGTCGCTGGCTGAATCAAAGCACATAGTATGACGGACCAGGGCAGTCAGGCAGTGGCAGGCGGCCACCACAACCAATGTGCCCTTGTCGTTTATAGCATGATTGCGGGCCTGCTTCCAAAAGTCACGCGCAATGCTCTCGTCCAGACTGGTGTTGATACAAGCGACCAGCTTGGAGAAGGCCACAAACACAGCGGCGCGCATGCCAGCGTGTGCCTGTGACGTCTTGAGTACCTTTAGCAGGGTGGAGCACGTCATCTGGTGGATGCCAATTGCGCTGTCGCCGGCCGCGCCGAACACGTCGCCGAGACAGACAACGGCCGCCTGCTTCATACGGCTATCGCCGCTGCCATCCGCCTTGACTTTGCCGCTGCTAGCAATGACGCTATTTAGGTCGTTGATCGTCTCGAATAGCAGCTTGCGGTCACCGTGCTCAAAGACGTGGGCCAAGCAGCGGCCTAGTGTGTTGCGCACCACACGCGATGGCGCCGGCGTCGTCAGGTTGATGATCTTGAAAATCTCCTTTTTGAGGTAGAATTGCTGTGCCGTGCAGTCATCTGCCAGCAGTCCGCTCACGTGTTTTCCTAGCCGCGCTGAAAACTGCAGTAGTGTCAGTTGCTGCTGCTCTGGCGGCAACGTTGCTATCAAGGTCGTGTTGAGCTCGGGATGGGGGCTGGACGAAGCTGTCGCCGTTGCTGCCGATGCCGTTGTCGATATGGGAGTCTCATCGTCGACTCCCTCGCCACTTCCATGGCCCTGCGGCATGGGCACAGCAGCCGATGACATCGGGGGCAAGCGGAGGAACGTTGGCTGCCGCTATGTCGCCGCGTTGTTTGATCGATCGCTTGCCAGAAAAAAAGGGGATAAAAGAACGAGGAGAGACAAAACCAAGTGTAGGAAAGAGCAGAAATGCCAAGCAGTATTTCAATCCAGCTTCGGCGTTGGAATATCAAGCTTCTGTTCACACTGTAAGAGAAGCTCGAAAGGTAACCTAGGCCGTTGAAAGCTTCTTCTCGAGTTTTGCAACACCCGTGTGATGCTTCATGTTTCTGTGCTGCTGTCCCCCACCCCTTCTTTCTATTGAGCGGTGGCCGTTAGTGGATGTCGCCAGCCAATCAGCGGCTGCAACGGCCTGTGACCCATGATCGCGTCCCCTCCCCGCTATCTATCTCCAGTAGCCCGAATACCCACCAAAAAAGCCTTCGATTTTAATAACGGCTTAGAATTTTCTCTATCTACCGGGCAGGAGCGTCATACCTGCTCTTGCCCCATGAAGTCCACTAGCAAGCAACTCGGCGTTCCTTTTTTGACGTCGTCTTCCTTCTCCTCCTCTCTGTTTTCTCCCTCCTCCAGTGAGCAGCATGTCATCCTCCACCATTTTGTCTGGCTTTTATTTCTCCGGCCTGCCGGCCGCACGACGGCGTCTTGTTGCTTGTGTCGAGTGCCGCCGGGCGCTCTCGGGTAGTGCAACACGGGCCAGCGGCCACAATCGCTGGTCCAAGATCCGCCACGACAAAGGCGCTGCCGATGCGAAGAAAACGGCAATGCGAAGCTCTTTTACCAAGTCGTTGACCATGTACTCGCAGAGTGAGTGTGAAAATTGAGGGAAACTATTAAAAGAACCGCCCCATGTATGATACCGTGGCCGCTGACGCCATAGTGTACGGTCCCGATATCAACATCAACTCGCAATTGGCCTCTGTCGTGGCCGCTGCCAAAAAGGCCGGTGTGCCCAAGGCCGTTATCGAAGGCGCCATTGCTCGCGGCCAGGGTCGTTCGGCCGACGGCGCCAAGCTCGAGCATTTCACCTACGAGATCATGATGTCGCCGTCCTCGGTCGCGCTACTTGTCGACCTCGAGACCGACAGCAAGGCGCGCACCCTCCAGGATCTCAACGCCTTGGTCCGTCGTGCCGGTGGCACCAACACTGCCACCAAGTTTCTCTTCACTCGCCGAGGGCGCGCCGTTCTGGACCCAAGACCGGCAGCGGTAGCGGCAGTGGCGGCATCCGGGGCGGCTACCGATGCTAGCACAGAAACTGTTGGGGCCCCCTCTACTTCCTCTTCTTCTCCCGACAAATTCCACTTATCTCCCGACGATGTGCTGGAAGACGCCATCGAGGCAGGCGCCGAAGACGTTGAGCAGGACGAGGATGATAACATCGTCATCTGGACACCGCCCCAGAAAACAGCCGCTGTCGTCCAAGGCGTGGCCCTCAAGCACGACCTGCCCGTTCTCAGCGCTGAAACCATATGGGACGCCAACGAGGACACCCGCGCACCCATTGCCAACGATGAGGACTTGCGGAAGCTCATCCACATTGTCACAACCTTACGTACCTACCCCGATGTGCGCGCCATTTACTCGAATGTCGCCCAAGGCGCCATTTCTGACGACGGCTGGCAGCAGCTGGGCCAAAATCTAGACTGGTAGGGCAGGGAAGAATGACGGAAGCTTGGGAGTGGTGATGATATGTATATACATGGGATATAAAAGCAGAAAGTACATAGATTGTATACATAGAACGGAGCTTTATAAATCTCGCCTTCAAATTTTTTTGGTCTCTTTCCTTGACCTCTTCCTGTCCTCTATAAAACGCCAGGAGAAGACCGGGCTAGGTCGCCCTCCAGTCGCCCCTCCCCCTCCACCACTCATGGCCGTCCCGTTTCGTCCGTGGTCTCTGTTGCTGGTGTCGCCGCCTGCCCTTCCGCTGCTAGCCGCTGTTCCCGCTTAAACAGCCGCCGTGCCCGTAGCCGCTGCAGCTCCGAGTGAATCTCTTCCCGTTCCAGCGGCAGCTTATTCGCGTTCTCCGGCTTGGGCCAGAAGTCGGGCACCGCAAAGCGCGAGTCCAGGTTGGTGCCAAAGTAGTACATAATACCAATGGGGAACATGAGATACATGCCAAACTAAAGAGAGGGGTAAAGAAATGTTAGCTACCGGTGAAGAAACAGTCGTTCCCGTCCCTTCTTCACTTCTAACCTTGAACACTTCCAAGTTTAATCCGCCCATGATGTCGACGCGAGTAGTATGGCGTCCTTAAACACAGCCGGAACGGTTCTCAGACAGAAACCTCTATGTTTTGATTTCCCGGCGACAAATGTACCCTCGGCTATTCTCGTTTCTTGGTGTCGTGTGGCTCTTAAAGAAAAGCTGGGGCAAAAAATGGTCTTTCACTAAATACCTTTGCAACATCTGAAAAGACTGCCAGTCACTACATATACAGTGTGCATACTGTATCCACTTCCGTAAATCATGTCCTTTACATCGTGTGATAGTGTCATTATTAATATGTTGAATCCCTATTCGTACTATGTGCCCCACCTTTCAGCCACAAACATTTACCGTAATGTGTTAGTCATTCTGTCACCCGCGGTAAAAAAAGCGGTAAAAAAAGCAGTAAAAAAGGCGGTAAAAAAGGCAGCAGTGGCGGCGGTAATGGGCTAAGAATTTCTTTTACTTTATTTATTACTATAAAGGATGACTTCGATAAGTTTACTTTTAGTAGTAATTGGAATTTTAACGATGCAGCTCACGATCGTGACAGCTGTGAAGTGTGGTAAAATGACTTCCGTAGTTTTTGTGGCTGGAAAGTGGGGCACATAGTACGAATAGGGACTTAACATAGTAGTACACTACGCCTAGGGGTTCTTAAAAATAAAGAAAGCTAACTTACTATTTGCAATAAATTTGGCCTTATTTGCACTATTACATCACCATCGCTCCACATATTAAAGAAGTAGTTTTTGATTGGCCTCGACTTTTCTGCCGCATTTATGCGGTACCATGGCAGTTCCGTCAGTCCAGCCTTCTTCTTTCCGACTAGCCAGTTATTCGCAACAATACAGCGCCCGGCCTGTAAAATATAAAAGACATGAGAACAGGAAATATTTTTACTTGAATGGAGCCGTTTAAAAACGAGGGTGCAGGTAAAAGCACTATGAATATCAAGGAGAGGGCGAGACTATAGTGTACGTTTTACGTGTGTACTACAGTGTAAATAAGCCTAAGCCTATTGTAAATAGTAGCTTTTTGAAAATAAAACAGTATACAAGAAAATTTTAGGTACGGCTAGCATTGAGATGCTCCTCATATATATGCACATTATGCACGTCTCTCTGGACAGCTCTTGGTCACACGCCAAACGCCTAGTCCCCGACGTCCGACAACCCTTTTAAGCGTGGGCCAAATGCCATCCTCTCCCCAGTCCAGGTCGTCAAGGTTTAGATGATGGCGATAGCTCCATACTTCACGGAATCGCAGTCCTTCCAGGCCCTCGTTGGGCAGGTATGAATCTAGCCACGTCGTCGACAATGGTGCTATAAGATAAGTTCCGTTCTTTTCCTTGAGGTATTCAATGTTCCGCCGATCAGCTGGCTCGTCACACGTCGCCAGCCCCACCAGCTGCTCCATCAGAGCCTCGCCCGGCAGGCCCATCACGTCGTGTGTCTGTAAAACCTCGCTTTTACCGTTGAGTAGCCATATTGGCGGGCTGTATGTCTTCCACCATACCGCCTGCGTCGCGTCGGGCAGGCGGCTCATAAAGAATTGCATCGGAATCACACCACCTTGATGGTAAAAGCCCATGAGAATTCCAAATAGTGCGTTAAAGAGTATCCAAGCCGCTAGCCACAGCTTAAACAGACGCGGATTTCGCGGTAGCCGAACCGAGGACAAAATCAGCGGAATGGCCGGCAGTAAGAAGCGTGCCTCTTGGTGCTGGAAGATGGATAACACATACAGGCCCGACATGGCCGAGAAAAGACGAATCGGCTGGAGTACGCAGAGAACAGCCACAGGCCCGATGAGGAGCGGCAAGTTGCCCAGCAGATGTTGGTACCAGGGGTGCAAACCATGCTCAGCAAGATTCGCGGGGGAAAGGTTGTATAAAAAGTTATTGAGTGGGGTGATAACTGGGTGGAAAAGAAGGTCGGCCCAGGTCATTGGGTGTGGTGTAAAGAAGGCGGTGTCCAAAGCAATAGCCAGTGTGGTCGCAAAAAGACCCGACACAGCCATGACACATATGGAAACAGGACTAAATCGGCAGAAACAGTCAGTGGGTGTACTTTCAAACGTTGATTAAGCCCGAAAGAGGGCCACGGACGCATGCATACTTATTCAAGAAAGAAGGTATTAATTTAAGGCTAGGGATCAGTATGAAAGCAGGGAATGTGATTCTATTGAACACGCCAAAAACAACAACAATTCCAAGGATGGCCGGTGTGATAAGCGATGGGCGTTGTTTCTGCACAGATGGTAAGCCAAAAAGAACCCGGGGACGAAAACCAAGAATTAAAAGCAGTGTCAAAAACATACAGGAGAGGCAGCAATGCGTTCGATCAAAACCAGGCTCCATGCAACGGCAAGCGTCTCGATCGAGTTAGAAAAGGTATGTGTCTGGTAGGTCCAGGTGACGTAAGAAGAAGCCAGCAGCTTGAGGGCCGTCTGGCGGTGCCGCTTGGACGGTACCAGCTCGTAGATTGCCCATCTTTCGAGCACAAAGCTCAAAGTAAACATAAGCAGACGCAGGACCCCGAACACTACTATGGGAGGGACCTCGCCGTCGCCGCCGATGCTAATCCACAGCCAACGGAGCAAGAACATTGGCAGCCCGTAGACGGGCCAGAGTGGGAAAACGCTTCGGATAGGGTGGTCGGACGTGAACTCCCAGGTCAAGCGCACTGGGTAGCTAAACACTTTGCCTGTAGCGGTTCAAAGTCAGTCCTGGTACGAAAAAGAGAGCAAGAGTCCGGCACCCACCAGCGATTACTTCTGGACCTTGAAAGTTCTCATCCGGGTGGAGATAGCTCGGCAGTAAGGCAAAAAATAACCTCACGAAGAACAAGAAAATGCACAGCAACATGGCGAAAGGTGACCGGGCAGCGCAGCATCCCAGTCGGACAAGAAAATAGGCGAACGGGAAAAGCGACGAAAACTATCGGCTTTTATTAAGCAACAAGACACAGTCGTGAGATGGCTAGCCAACACTGCTACCGTGCCACGGCCACATGCCCTGAAAATCGAGGTGGCGGTCGAATACGAGAGGCGCCGACGCGAAGTCGTCGATTACGCCTTTGGCCAGCAAGAGCAGCTGCGAGGCATGGTTAGGTGAACAGAAGAGGTAGGTGTGGTACCAGCAGCATTGCGACGGCACCTTGTAGTGTGGTTGTCGTAGGTGGTAAAGTAGGGCCAGAAAGAAAACAAATCAAATAAAGTGTTAACTTCCAAGTGGCTTCACTTTAATAATAAAATAAGGAGAGCACATCGCTCTGTGTCACGTGTCGAAGCTAGCTTGTAGTGGAGACGTTCTCCCTGTGACAGAGGGAGGGGAACAGAGAATAGACATAGAACAGAACAGCGATAATAATAGGTAGGCGTTTTAGAAAAAGTTGTTGTAGCTGGACTAGCCACTGTACGACGTAATAGGCAGGCTGAACCTCCGCCAGGCACCAGCTACAAGAGCGGGGCATGGGGGATTTTCCGATCCTTCTTCGCAGCAACCGATTTTATCGTCAAGCGCCGCTCTTTCAGTCATCACGCGAACGGAATCAAAACAAAGAAAGAAATCACACAGCGCGGCACATTCTTTTCTTACGCCTTTAACTATTTCTCGTCTATAAAAGTCACCAGAGGTAAGAGCCTTTTCCGCCAGATTGCGGCGTCAGTATCGCAGGATTCCCGCTTGCTCAAAATCGAACCCTTTATCTCCCTTTCTCTTTAACAACTATATATCCCTACCTTTGGCTCCTCTCTTCTCCATCTTTCTCGTCCTTTCCCAGTTCTTTTCACTTTTTAACAAATCTTTTTTTATACTTTTCTCCAGTTGCTAAACCGGGTTTGAAGGATTTATTTTCCCATCAACACTACTGTCAGCGACGTCACATCATGTCTGACGAAAAAAAATCCGAGAAAATTGCTCTCCAGAGCAATGATGGCGTTGTCATCACTGTCGACTATGACGTCGCCACACGGTCGACTCTGCTGAGTACCATGCTGGAAGATTTGAAGGGCATGGGTGTGGAGGATCTCGGCCCTGTTCCTCTGCCTAATGTACGTTTTATAAGATATGTATATTTGTTTATGTGTATACCGACTGACATACACACTTCAGGTCAACGAGGCTGTACTTCGTAAAGTTATCGAGTATTGCGAGCACCACCGCAACGACCCTGTCGTCAGTCACGAAGAGGAGAGCGAGAATCGCAAAAAGACGACTGATATCGAGGAATGGGACCAAAAGTTCATGCAGGTCGACCAAGAGATGCTGTTTGAAATCATTCTGGTATGTCGTTGTTACCCTTAGCGCACTTCTCTTTGGCCCATAGTCACTTCTGACTGACTTCAAAGGCCGCGAACTATATGGATATTAAAAGTCTTCTTGACGTCGGATGTAAAACGGTGGCCAACATGATCAAGGGCAAATCGCCCGAGGAGATTCGCAAAACATTCAATATCACCAACGACTTCACCCCTGAGGAAGAGGAGCAGATCCGGCGTGAGAACGAGTGGGCCGAGGACCGTTAAAGCAACACATAAGGTAGCTTGCTTTGTTTTCTCCTTTACGTGTGTGCGTTTGCAGGGTGCTCACACAAATGGCCCGGTTTGAGGTCTCGTCTTGTGGCCGCTATAGGCACAAGAAAGAAGCCTGGGTAGGCAGTTGCTATGATTTTTTAATTAGGAGAAGCTTTATTCCTTCATATATTCTATGTTTATTATGGCTTTTCCTACCCAGGTCTTAGTCAGGCAGAAGTCTTAAAATTTTTCGAGACGGCCAGCTTGAGTGGCAGAATTTTATTTGATTAGGAACTAAATACATGTTATTCTATGCGTAGTTGTGACGTTTTTACAGGGCTCTGGTGGACTGTTATCATACGCAAAATTCCTCTTCATGCCTTTCAATTACGCTGGTTGTTATGTAAAAACCAGACTGCGATTTTTGGGAGCGGTATGTGACTTGAGGCAGAACTATGATAATTTGCGTTGTTTTTATTTATTTTTTTTCGTTTCTTTTGAAATCCCTATAGCCGTGTTTTTTATGTCTCCGACTTTACCGAAAAATAGAGCAAATAGTGTGAACCCAAACCCCCCAATGCACGCCCTGCCGGCATCGACGCAATAAAAACCCAGGCCACGCGCAGAGTACCTCTTTTCTCTCCCTTTTTAATTGTTCCCTCAGATCAAATCCACAAAACAATTCCCCGCACCGACAGTCATTTCAGATATTTTGCTGACGTTATCGCGGCTGTGCAGAGGGGGTAAAAGTAAGCACAAGAGCGAGGAGATGTCTCAGACATGCTTGATGGGAAACGGACAAAAGGCCTCCCCCGATTGGAAAAAAAACTTCGTTTATTCTTTCGTAGGGTTCTCTTCTGTTTTTTCATTCAGGCCAAATGCTCATCAAGCAAGAAAAGACGAGAGGATAAAAGACATTTAGATGCCCAGGCGAGTCTTGCGCCAATGTCTCCGCTTAGCGTTGTAGCTGAGGGGGATAAGGTCAGCACTACGTCTCTCGATTGAAAACAGGAGAAACATCAACAAGTCTCATACCGGATGGTGTTGCCAGTCCGAAGACGGATCCACTGGGGAATCGGGCGGTTCTGCTTCTGCGCCTTGGCGAGCTTCTGCTTCGTCCGGAAAGACTTGTGGGACTGCAATGTAAAGAGCCTGTTAGTAGCTGTCCTTTCCCATCATTCTTTACTTCATTATGTTGTGATCTTTTGGTTGTGGCCGCAGCTTTGCTGGTTTTGTCCCGCGCTGCTGCTATCGCTCTTGTTGTGGCTGCTGTTGCTATTTCTGTTGCTGTTTGATTGCTGCTTCTGTTGAAACTGTTCGTAAAAACACCGTCTCCTCTTTCCCCACCAAGTACTTGTAGCAAATTTGTTGCCAGAAGTGATGCTGTCTTTTGATTGTCAAGGGGGGAATATTGCCGTTATTGAGATGCGTGGGAGAGCAGCAGCGCGAACCTGGCCATCATACCCTTTCCAAAGATTCGCAAGTCATCTACCCGCCCTCTGAATCTCTATCATAAATACATACCGGCATTGTGACTGTTGTTTGCTGCTTTTCGAATCTGTTGATAATGTTCGAAAACAAGTTGGTTAAGATAGTGTGGAAAAGGGTGAGGCGGGTGAGTCTATTAGCTGGGAGGGGCGCATAATTTTTTTCACATTATTTTCGTGCGCCTTGGTGGGAGTGATAGACACCGTGCCGGAATTGAAGTTTTGCCGAGCCTCCAGGGCTCTATCACGTGGTTATCCGCTATCACATGATACATTTGGTCCCTCTGTTGGCCCTTCCTCCCCCACTGGTGTCGAGTAGCTGATTGGATACACCATTTATGCTTACATATAGTGATCGCTGCGCTACAATGACACCTTGCAAAGAGTTACCCCCATGGCATCCGTTTATTAATTCCAGCCATTGTAGGGCACATGTACACTACGGAGTACTTAGTCTTGTATTATTGTAGTGTACTGTAGTGCATGTACATAGTGTACTTGCCAAAGGTAATGGGGAAGGGAAAGGGAAAAGAAAGCAAAGCCTCTAGAAGCGCTCGAATCGGCCTTTGGGCAGGGCCCTCTTAAAAATCGACCTAAAAACCCCGGTTATCTTCAACTCATTTCTTGACTCGTTCTGTTTTCCCTGTCTCAACGAAAAAAGGGGTTTGCTTTTATGCTTAACAACTCTTTTATTTGTCAAACGACCTTCCCCCCTGTTTCGCCGAGCCATCTGCCCGACATATTCCAAGCGTTATTCCAGACCATCCGCATTCTCTTTGCTCAGCTGCTCTACCCTCATCATTTCGTCTTACCAAATCCGGTGCAGACAACGCTCTGACAAAATTCCAAAATTGGCCAGCCTAAGTCCCAGCTTCACAAAAGGGGCTATTTAACGGAAAGCGTTGGGGCCCAGACCTGGAGAAAGCGAGCGCTTTCTTCTCCTTTTAATCTTCAATCGTCCTAACCGCCATATTTTACAACAAAGACGCGTGACACGTGGCCTTATAAATAGATAACGATACCAGAACGCTCAAGATGGGTCAGAGCATGTCATGGCTGTCAAGCTTGTTGTGGGCGAAGAAGGAAATTAGAATTTTGATTTTGGGTTTGGTAGGTTAACCATACTCGCTTATGGTGAAGAGAAAAAGCTGTCTACGGCACTCCATACTGAGCTTGAGCTAACACGGGAGCTGCATGTTTAGGACAATGCCGGCAAGACAACACTGCTGTACCGTCTCAAGATTGGCGATGTGGTGACGACGATACCGACGATAGGATTCAACGTGGAATCAGTGACATACAAGAATCTCAACTTTAACGTATGGGATCTCGGCGGTCAGACTTCGATCCGGCCGTATTGGCGGTGCTACTATGCGAACACGGCCGCAGTAATTTTCGTGGTAGACTCGACAGATATTGAGCGATTACAGACCGCAGCCGACGAGCTGGCAGCTATGCTCAACGAGGAGGAGCTCAAAGATGCGGCGCTGCTTGTGTTTGCCAACAAGCAGGACCAACCTGGCGCTAAGGGCGCTGCAGATATCTCGCAGGCGCTGCGGTTAGGCGAACTACGTGACCGAAACTGGAGCATCGTCGCCTGCTCAGCCGTAGACGGCAGCGGCGTGAGCGAGGGCATGGACTGGCTGGTGGTAAGTACTTGTGACGGCGCGATGCGAAAGGGGAAAAACAAGGGACAATGATATGAAGCTAACACTTGAGGCAGCAAACGGTATCGCAGGACTAGATACCAGCAATAGCTCTATTCTCCCTTCCTCTCTTCCCTTTCCTCTTCCCGTCCCGCCTCAAACGGATGATATGCCATGCAAAAGGCTTGCGAACGAACGAAGCAACGATGACGGCCATGACAGACGACTTTGCGCAGAACATAATACCCTCTCAAGTACAAAAATACTTCAACATACTTTTAATAAACCTATTCCATGGCGACGCCCTTTTATTCAGTTTTTATTTCCACTTGTTTCCTCTGGCCTTCCTTTTGACACTGCATGCAGACGAAACGTGTGAGGAATGATGGAGTATCTCAGCTTTATCTGCGACTTTTGGTTATAGGCGTAAAGTTTCGCAACAAAGAAGAGATCATTTTACAGCGTTAGGAGTTGTTTCGGCAAATGGTGGAAAGCAAGTGATGGGCAAGGGAACAAGCTCATAGGTACTTGGGGTCAAGGTTCACCCAAGAAATGTTTTTTCATTAACATCCAGGTTGTCTAGTTTGGGTGTCTTTTTAGCTCGTCTCTTCTTTCCGCTTTCTTTTTTTCTTCGCAATGTCACATTATTTATGCCTCTAAATGTAAATGTCTCCTACTGCAAAAAGAACGCCAATGCCCAAATGTCGTAGCAGCTAGTTTTGCATATTGAACGTTTCTGTCAGGGTTGGGGAAGAATATGGGAATATATTCTTATTCACGTGAGTATATTGATTGAATATGTATTCTTTGAATAATATTCAAATATATTCACAGACTTTAATATAATCACATATTCTTTCCCAACCCTGGTCTCTGTAGTGTATGATCTGAGCTTTAGGAAACCGATGAGATATGTTGGGGCCAACATCTGGTTAAGCGTCGTTCTTGTTACGTCTCTTTAATTTGAGGCCATTAGCTCATTAGCAGTTTCTTTGCTTGCGTTTTATATGAGTCGGCCGCCGCGTGGCGATAGGTCAAAGCTTGGAAAGAATATTATAAATGTATTCGGAAATCAGCTATACGCAGAGCTGCGAGTAATCATTAGTAGATAGGGCCTCGGCCATCCACGTCGTATTATACCTTTAGGGCGGTCGTAGTACTAAACGGCATCCAAACTAAATGCCGGTGTGGTGTCGCCGGGAAGTGCTCTCCCTCCGCCTTGTGAAGGAGCATCCATCATGGTTTCAATAAAGGCT
Organism: Graphilbum ipis-grandicollis; assembly: GCA_019925625.1. Classification (NCBI taxonomy): domain Eukaryota; kingdom Fungi; phylum Ascomycota; class Sordariomycetes; order Ophiostomatales; family Ophiostomataceae; genus Graphilbum; species Graphilbum ipis-grandicollis. The sequence continues at coordinate 75,265 of JADHKH010000040.1, forward strand.
TAATCGGCTTTGATTATTAAAGGTCGGGATAGCCTCGACTATGCCGTCCCGACTGTTGTGAAGTTATCGTGCCGTTAAAAAACGCTTCAATAAAATAACATTTTTCGAAACCCAATCGAAGGGAAGAAAAGCGCCAGCAGTAAAGACCGCCAAGACGCTTGTTTGGCAGTAAAAGGGCGGGCTCAATCAACGAGAATCAAACCCGCAACCTTTCGAGAGGCTCACTCAGCGCCTGCCAATGCGTTATCGGAGAGCTGCGAGTAATTAGGTCGTAATGCCCACACGATTTGCAGACCACTAGTGCACAGTACCCTAACACGCTAAAACGCGTGGTCGCTTGACTTATGGCGAAGGGTTGATTTACGCTGGGGTTTTTCTCATATTCTAGTAGTGTAGATCAGCATGCTTTTTCCTTTGGAATAATTCAGTGCTACCAAGAAATAATTCCAAAGGAAACTAGTGCTATTACTCACTAGTCAAGACAGCCCATTTATATGATGTATGTGCTGACTATACCCTCTCTCCTCCAAACCTATGGTCTTTGGTACACAGTTATACCACTGTGTTTGTAATCATACATTTGTGAGTTGTTCAACAGCACGAATAGAAACATTTTACGATAGCCCAAGTTGCTGGCTGGGGTCCTCAATGATTGAACTATTCTCGTAATCGTCACTGATGTCTTACTTGCTTTGTTTGGCAGTCTAAATTCGTCACCATTACGTATTTGCAACCGATGGATGATGGAATCATAATAATACACCAGACGTCATTGACCAGAATTTATGGATTTCCTGTTCTTTTTCTTGCTGTCGATGCGTTTCGTTGGTGCTGACTGTGTTGGTCGAAGGGGTAGAGAAGGATCCGTGAGGGGGCGAAAGAGGAGGAAAGACAAAAAAGGAGATGGGGGGGGTAGTCGGGAGGCAAATGGCCAATGTACAAGAAAGAAAAAGTTGGATGGGTGATGGCAGAAACGGTTTAGGGAGAAAAAATGCTTTTATATAAGTGAGACTGTAGCAGACTGAACAATATATTCTGATAGTTTGAAATGTCTCGTTTATATCCGCCCGTCATAATCAAGACATATATCCAGTCAACACGAAGCTACTTGCTATCAAAAGCCATACAAGCAAACAATCACCTTTCAGATATCAAAGATATCAAGAAATTCAACACCATGGCGCCACCGACATCTGCGTCGACCTATCGCTACGACGAGAAGCCCGTGTACACGACGTCGAACGGATGTCCCATCGACAGTCCGACCAAGTACCAGCGCATTGGCAGCAACGGTCCGCTTCTGCTACAGGACTTCCATCTGATTGACCTGCTGGCGCACTTTGACCGCGAGCGCATCCCCGAACGGGTGGTGCATGCCAAGGGTGCCGGAGCCTACGGCGAGTTTGAGCTGACGCACGATATCAGCGACATTTGTTCCGTCGACATGTTGACGGGGCCGGTTGGCAAGAAGACGCCGTTGGTGGCACGATTTTCGACCGTGGGTGGTGAGAAGGGCTCACCGGATACGGCAAGAGATCCTCGAGGTGGGTTTGTGTGTGGCATTACCAAGTTTTAAATGATTGCAGTCTGAATCCTAATGACACAAGGCTTTTCACTCAAATTTTACACCGAAGAAGGCAATTGGGACTGGGTTTTCAATAACACACCCGTCTTCTTCATCCGCGACCCGACGAATTTCCCTGTCTTTATTCACACGCAGAAGCGGAACCCGCAGACGAACCTCAAGGATGCCACCATGTTCTGGGACTATCTGTCGACGCATCAGGAGTGCGCGCACCAGGTGATGCAGCTCTTTTCGGATCGGGGCACGCCCTACTCGTACCGGCACATGAACGGCTACTCGGGCCACACGTACAAATTCACCAAGCCCTCGGATGGGTCCTTTGTCTATGTCAAAATCCACTGCATCAGCGACCAGGGCATCAAGACCTTTACGAATGCCGAGGCCGGGGCCAAGGCGGCCGAGAACCCAGATTGGAACACTCAGGACCTGTTCGAGGCCATTGAGCGCGGCGAGTACCCGTCCTGGACGGTGTCGGTACAAGTGCTGACGCCGGCGCAGGCCGAGAAGCTGCGCTGGAACATTTTCGACCTGACCAAGGTGTGGCCACACGGTGAGGTGCCGCTGCGGCCGGTCGGGCGGTTCCGGCTCAATCGCAACGCGCAAAACTACTTTGCCGAGATTGAGCAGGCCGCCTTTTCGCCCTCGCACATGGTGCCTGGAGTCGAGCCCTCGGCCGACCCAGTGCTGCAGTCGCGCCTATTCTCGTACCCGGACACGCACCGGCATCGGCTCGGGGCCAACTATCAGCAAATTCCCGTCAACGCGCCGCTGCGGGCTTTCAACCCCTTCCAGCGTGACGGCTTCATGACCGTCAACGGCAACTACGGCAAGAACCCAAACTACCCCAGCTCGTACCGCGCGTTGCAATTCAAGCCGGTGGTTCCGACGGTGGCGCATGAGAAGTGGACAGGAGAGGTCACATCGGCGTTATTTGGTGACGTCACCGCAGAGGACTTTGTTCAGCCCAACGGTCTGTGGAAGGTGCTGGGCCGCACACCGGGCCAGCAGGACAATCTGGTGAACAATGTTGCCGGCCATCTGTCGGCGGCGCACAAGGCTACACGCGAACGCACGTACAGCATGTTTACCTCTATCGATAAGGACCTGGGCCAGCGCATCCGAAAGGCGACCGAAGAGGCAGCCGGCAAGTCGTGAGATAAAGCTGAGCAATATTGTAGGAACGCTTTTCATCAGTGCAAAGGAATACGTGCACTTGATTTTAATGTTGACTGATAACAAGTTGTAATGGCAATAAAATTGTATTTCCGGCCTCTTATGGCCCTATAGCTCCTTCAGAATCCCCCCAAAATTTCGACCGTAATCCTCGGATTGTCTGGTATCTTCAAAAATAATAATAAAAAAAAGAAAGGGAAACAAAGAACAAGATAGGTAGGCCAAAATGTCTATCTTTCCCTGTTCGCCGCTGTTACCAGCAATGGAACTTGCTTAACAGCAGCACTTGCAGCACTCGAAGCAGGCAAAGGCCGCGCAAAGACCGCAGCAGATCTCCCCGGCCTCGCCGTCATCACCGCCACGGAGGTTGATATCGGCGTTCATAGGCTCAATGCGGCCCTGTTGAGGGAATGACGTTAGCCATTTCGCCAAGAAAATACCCGATGGCGATATCTAAAACAAGCAACCGCCCCAAAAACAGCAAAAGAAGATTTACTTACCGGCTGATCGGCGCGCGGCTCTTGGGCCGTCTTGGCAACAACGGCCTCCATGGTGATTGTCTTGGTAGGTGCGTCCATTGTAACTGTGACTGCTTGCAATCTTGGAGAAATACCAAAAAAATGTGCTTGAATATATATTTGCATGCGGCTTCGAACTAATTGTTTTTGAAGAGAGCGAATTCTGGTTTTTTATAGTGTACAAGAGGGGGGATCAGAAGGGGGCGGAGGTCAAGAAATATAAGTCGGCAAGTGCTGCAACATATTTTTGGAAAGGGAGGGGGGTACACAAACAAGGAGGCCGGGACAGCCATGATTGGGGCGTCAGAGATCAGCGACACACATATTGCAGGGGTCGCTGCTTCAGCTGACGAGAGAGAAACTGAGCAAAGAGGATGTGTTCTACGAGGAAAGCGACGACAAACGCCGGCACTAGGCCCAAGCTTACGGTGGAAACCCATGCTAGTGTGGATTTTCAGCCAGAAATGGTCCCTCTTATTATGAAGGTGCATATGGACGCGCCAATGCCCGGCCTTGATTGGCAAGCTGAGGCGTGTGGGAAGTGGAAAGAGCAGCCGGTGACGACAGCGGACAGCAAAGTAGTGTCGTAGTGTAGTGTAGTGTACGACGTACATAACGTACCCTACGTCTTACATACACTACGAAAGTAGCGAGGGAGAATCCGGGCTATTTCATGTACACTAGACTACTTCGTATGTTTGGCTATTTAGCAGGAAGCCAGTTGGGACAAGAACGGCCATAAGCAGGAAGTACACTATGTCGATGCCACCCGCCTCGTAGATAATAAGCTCAGCTATAACTTGACATTCAGCCATATAAACACGTGAGGTACAAAAGATACATGAAAAAGATGCTTATCCATATACACTACGTTAAAGCCCAGCGTCTGCCAGGCTAAGGCACTGCGTATGGCCTTCAAGCGCCGTTGTCAGCGCCGTTGTCAGCGCCGCCGTACGTAATGTAAAAGCGGCGTCAACGCTCGTCGCCGACGACGTTTTAAAAGCGGCCGCGCTTTATTAAGCTTATAATAACAGGTAGCATGTAAGCTTAAAATCAGTGTGTTAAATATAAACTTAAAAGATGAATCGATGATAAAAGAGACTACGGCCTCGATGCAGTGTTTTTAAGTATGGCCATTTTGTAGGCCATACTGATTAAAAGGGCAAAATAGCGGCAACTTTGGCTTGCGGACATTTGATTTTCAACTTTTTATGGTCCACAAAACTTAGTGTTCAGCCCCCCGAAACTGGCTGTTTTATTTATTTATTCGAATGTAAAATGCAAAGAGGGGGTGAGACTGTCCACTTGCGCAATTCCCTGCTCACAGGCGAGCAAAATTTTGTAAGCTTTGCTTTCGGATAAAGCCTTGCGATAACCTAAATTGCGAGCGCGTCTCAGGCAAGGTACGTAGAGATTACTGCGTCGCAGTCTGTTACCGGCCTCTGTTCTAGAGCGCGTCCATACAGGCGGACCACCTTGACAAAGAACGGCCCAGGCTTCTAATAGGACGGCGTCAGTGCCAACAGGCTCTTGCCGGTGACAGAACGAAAGGCATCACCGACTTTGCTTCCTAAAGAGCATAAGCGATAAGAGCAGGGTCGGGACAATGCGCACTGCCCTGCAGATGATTTCAAGGTCGCTATTCAATTCTCATGACGTAGATCAGACGGTCCCGTTTTAAGAAAATGCACTGCATGGGTGAGAAGAAAGTGGTTTGCTCGTCTTAGCCCCGCTGAAACGAGCGGAAAGAGGCTCTAGCTGACGTGTTATGATTTGCCTGCATCAGCTATTATTTCGTCTCGAGTCGCATGTCTATCAAACACAAATAGTGCTTCATTTGCTTGATATTCCGCCAGTCCCACGTTACTTACAAAAAGGCAGAACTACATGAAGATGATTAGTGGCCACCGAGGAGTGAAGAAGGACGGAGCAAGGATGGAAGCAAACAGACAGGGGCCATTAATAAGCAACGGGCAGCAGTGATTCTAGACCGCCATCGGTCCACAGCTGTCAGAATGATCTCGGCGAATCTCGGAAATCTAGACAAAGTCAATTACCTCCCCTCCCCGGACAGCCTTACAGCTATTAACCGCCCCTGGGTACTCGACGAAAATAAAACTAAACTAAGCGAGAGCTAAAAAAATTGTGTATTTACCGCCTCTTATTAGGGATGCTATGGAAGCAAGCCGCCGCACGAGGCTGTGCCATTTTGGGACGACTAGGATGTGCGGCGTTTCAAGATATGAGCGGGGTTCTTTACTGTGAGGAGCGATATCTTTTTCCATAGGTGTTCCAGCCCGTAAGTCACAAAACTCGTGGGGGTTGCCAACCAAGAAAGTGCATATTAGGCTGGCTGAGGCCCGATGACGATCAATGCAGTTCTTATTACGGCCCGGACCCTTGACCGCTTTTGTCGTCGTTTGTTAGGGCTCTTTGTTTCCCTCGACTAGTTCAAGATTGAATGCCTTGCTTTGCTTCTCGTCTCACTCTTCGCTTCGCGCTTCTTTATTCTGTTGACTGCTTCTGCTTATTTGCTTTTGTTTACTTTTGCTTTTGATATGCACTTGCTGTGCCATGTGTTTCAAGAGTTGAGCGGCTCCGCGAGAGTAGTTATGGACGAGGCTAAGTGATTCTTATAAATAACCGAGTTTTCCTTTCGACGCAGCAACGTCGGGCCGCCAAGGCCAAATGTAGAGTCATACCACAAGTTACGCAGGATGCAGGTCTCTGGTCTAGACTCTTCGATTGCGGCTACTGTAGGCCTGTTTCCGTTTTCTTTCTTGACTGGCCAGGCGCATTTGATGGCTGTCTTCCGCCTTTTCTCCCCACTCCGGTCTCAAAGTCCCCGAGTCGCGCACTCTTTAGACAAGTCCTTGTCAGTAAACCTGGCGGTGTCAATCAACTGTGCTCCGACGCCTCTAGTTCGCCCACCATTCCGACTTTTCTTCCCTTGGCGGGAGACGGACGGCCTGGCGGATAGGTGGGGGGACTGGTTCTGATTCCTGTGTGCGGCATCGACAATGACTCTGGCATACAGGTTTCCGTGGAGTACACATATGCATACTGCTATGCCTGCCTAGTTAGAGCCGCTTCTATCGTGTGCACCGGCATCTGTCTGACGGCATCAGCCCTAGATAAGTGGGCGGTCTTTAGGAGGCACACTTTTTTGCCATCTTTCTCCCCTCTCTCTTTATGTATTGTCGGGCCTCTTCTTTGCATCCCGGCTGTCCAGACCGAGTAGGAAGAATACTCTACAGGCGTACAACTATATAGCCAGATGCCTTTCTCTGCTGCTGCCTTGTTTCTTCCTTCTCTTTTTCACTTCCTTCTACTTTGTAAATTAAGTCATTAAGAAACGAGAGCTCCTTCATTGAATTGAGTTCGGAATATCTACTCTTTTCTAGATTCTTTTAAAGAACATTTGAGAGTCTACCATCACACTCAGAGCTGTACTGTTTCCATCGGTATCGTTCACATCCTCGACAAAAAAGCCGCACCGTTTGCCCAACAATGTCTCCTTCCTTCCTCTCTCTCTCCGCCATGAACAAGCGCACATCTTCTTGTACACAGCCACCAGAGACGCTTCGTCTGGATACTGCTTTGCCCGGCTCGGTACGTACTATTTGATCATACACAATCATCCAGTGTGTTTTATGCTTACCCAGTTTGTGCTTCCGGCAGACGCCCTGGACAGACGAGTACCTCTTACCTGGCTCGCCCACAAGCACATCTGTTCCTCGGCTATCATCGTCATCTTCAACGTCGACATACACCGGCTCCATTGCCTCCGCCCAGTCCAAGGCGGCAGCGCTGCCCAAGAAACACGTCAACGTCTACACTACCTGTGGGCGACATAGCAACGAATGGCTCTTTAGCGGCTGGCCATCCCCTTTTCGCCGAAAGGACGACTCTCAATAGCAGAGGTTTTACGGGTAGAATAGAGGGGCTAAGAAGCAAAAAATGGCGTCAATGATACGAGTTTGAGTTTTGATAAAGCAAGCGGAAACAAATATGTCTAGAACAGAGACTTTTTATGTATTGCCACTAGATACTTTTTGGGGTTTGTTGATATGATTGAACAATATCCAACGAAATAAACTTGACTGTTACTTACCTTTTGCACCAAAGACTCACTAAAAATCACAAATTTTTTAGAGCTTGCTCTACTGCTGTCCGCCAAAGCTGTCGATGATGCCTCTTTTACCGCACACCGCTCGGTGCATTCCTGCCTTATATGCCGTTGTTAGTGGTTTAAAGCCGCCTTTCTGCCCCACTTTTCGCAGCGTAGGTAAAGTCTTGGATAACTGCCAAATTTCGGGAGGAACTTTGAGCCCTGAAAGCTAGTAAAAGCATTTAGCTCGATTTTGGGGGGTTGTCCTCTTGGATTGCTCTCCTATTTGCAGCAGGCCTTACCGCTCTCGCAGCTCTCTCTCCCCCCCTCTACTTTTCTCCCTTTTATTCTCTCTTTTCATTAACCTCTGTTGCTCTCCCGCGCTCGGGCCCATAAACAATGGTCGAGACACGATCTTCTTCCAAGGTGGCGGCCAAAGGAGGGGCCAGCATCGTCAGCGCCGACCCCGTCCTGGCCTCGCAGGCTAAGCAGCTGTACCTGACGGCCTACAACTTCTTTTCGGCCGTGGCCTGGGGAGCCGTGCTGGTGCGCACGGCGCTGACGGCGACAACACAGGGCACCGAAGCGGTGCCTGGGGTGGTGTCGGTGTTTCTGCGCTGGACGCAGACAATGGCTCTGTTGGAAGTGGTACATTCCGCGCTTGGTGAGCAGAAGACGGAGAAAGGGAGAGGGATTTGTTGCTATTTGGTTCCCCCTTCTGATATACGTCAGGTGTTGTTCGCGCCCCCTTGATGACAACGGTCATGCAGGTGGCCAGCCGCCTGCTGCTCGTCTGGGCCATTGTCTACCCCTTCCCGCGCGAGACATCCACCAGCCCTGGCTACACCTCCATGGTGCTGGCCTGGAGTCTGACCGAGGTCATCCGCTACACCTTCTTCGCCACTACCCTGTCCCGCGGCAGCGACCGCCCCGTGCCGCCCGCTTTTACGCGCCTGCGCTACAGCACTTTCCTGGTCCTCTACCCCATCGGTATCGCCTCCGAGGTCTACCTGGTCTGGCTAGCTGCCACCACGCCGACGGCGGCACCCGCGCTGCACACGCTTTACGCGCCGGCGCTCTACGTGGTGCTGGCCATTTACGTGCCCGGGTCGTACGTCCTGTACACACATATGCTGGCGCAGCGGCGCAAGGTGCTGCGGCGGCTCACCCAGGGCGGGAAGAAGGCGCAGTAAAGATGCGGGGAGAGAATGAGCAAAACATTCAAGGGACAGTGATTGAGAAATGGGGAGGAAATGGGGGGCAAGAGGAAGATTGTTGAAAAGGCTGGCGAGGAAGGGCATTGAAATCGCCAAAAGGGAAAATGGTTGGAGAGAAAAAATGAAAGTAGTGACAGACAAGAGGCAAACTCAACAAAGGGAAGACGGTATGAGGGAGGCGTCAGGCACCAAAGGGAAAAAGCAAAGCCATTATCATTATTTTCCAGTGTATAATATATATTACAGATGAACTCATCGCCCAGCGGCTGCGCTTCGGTACCAATCGCTGCCACGAGTCCAGCGCACAATCATTTCCTGCGCGTCGGACAGCAGCGAGCTATAGTTTGGGTTGACGGCAGGCTCAAACATACCTACAATAGTTAGAAGGGAGAGAGGGAGAGAAGGCAAGTAAAGCAGCACCCACTTGTATGTGCCCCCGTCTCGTCTGTGGCGGCATCGTTAATGGCCTCCCGCCACTCGCCGGCTGGCGTCTTCGACGTGGACCCGCGACTCGGAAGATTGCAAAAGGTGCGCTCACTGGGCAGAAGCAAATTGACAGCCTCCTGGCCTGCCGATGTCATCGTCGTCTGCTGGCGCGACGTCGCTGCCTTGCCTAGCCGCGTGTACACGTTGCCAAAGCCAACGCCGAGTTGGCGGTGCATGGTATCGATGCGGGCCAAGCGTCGCCGCAGCTCTTCGCCACGGGCGAGGCAGCCCACAAAGGCCAAGTGTGACCGGGCCCAGTTCCAGCCTTCGGAAAGCTGCTCGCGCCGTCGGTAGGCAGCCATGGCGCCGGCCGCAGCGGCTCCGGCGGCGAGAGCCCCGGCACTGGCGGCCAAGGCAATTTTACCCCAACCCCAGGCAGAGATTGGGTCGGAGGCAGCGGTGGTGGTAGTGGTACTCGCCTGGACGGTTCTTCCTTTGCTTTTTCTGGTGACGATGACGGTGCCGGTGCCTCCTCCTTCTCCTCTTCCGGCTCCGGCTTCAGCTCCAGCTCCGGCTCCAGCTCCGGCTCCGGCTCCAGCTCCGGCTCCGGCTCCGCCGCCCTCTCCCCCCACTCGCCTCAACATCTCTGTCAGACTGCTGACTTGAGCCAATGCTGCTGACGCCGCTGCGTATTGATCTTCGGCCCCATGGGCTACTACACCAGGGGCAATGCCCAAGTACGGCGTGTCAAAGCCTAGCACGGCCTGCACATAGGGGAACATGAATGAGTTCAAGTTGGGGCTATCATCACCAATCACTTCGCCCCCATCACCGGCATTCTCAATAGGACCCTCCCCAATTCGCTGCTCACCCGCCAGCGCCAGCAGCGTGTCTGCCGCCACGATGCCACCCATGGAGTGTCCAATCAAGATACAGTGCACCGACGGGTCGACTGTGGGGCTGGCCGTGCCTGCGGCCACCTCGAGGTCAATCACCTTTTCCTGAAGCCTAATGGTCAGCGGGCGATAGAGGGGGTCAATAAAAACGAAGCACACCTACCACTCTATAAACCGGCTTACGCAGGTCGCCAGGTCGCCCCGCGTCTCGTACGGCGGGTAAATGGCCACACGGACGTCCACATGTGGAGCTAGCGCCTCGGCTACGCGCTGCCGCAGGTCCTGAGAGAACCGGCAACCCGTGCCAAAGGTGTCGGCACCGCCCTTGAAGCCGTGGATGAAGCAGAGGAGGAGGGTGCGGCGCATAGTTAGCGGCGCTGATAGTGGCGACGGCATACAAGCCCTCGGTTAGGTTCAAACGTGTCCGTCTGTCACTATGGACTTTTTTTCCTGGCCTAGACAAGTCAAAAGCTGTTGTTTCCCTTGTCGTTGACGAAACAAGAGGTCTAGCTTGTATGATGGAAATAGGGTTGTATCTTAGCTCGAGGCAAGGCTATGGCTCAACGCAGTACTGTGGGCCGAGAGCTTAGTGAGCAAAGTGGGTGGAGTCGTTATCGCTTAAGAGGCAGCCTTTCCATAGATAAATAATGGATTTTATGCATATATATTCGTATACGGAGTATATATTTACATCTTTTTTATTATATATTTATATAGGTGATTGTGTTTTAATTATCTACATGCCTTTTTTTGTATGCTACAGCTTATAACAAAGATATGGTATCTCCACCAGCCCCCTCTCACTTAGTATTCTTCTGCCCAGCCAAATACGTCACTGACAGAAATCATGTTCCACCGCACGCCTGTCAGCGTCACCAAAATACCGAGTACGTCCACCAACAGCAGAACAGCCGCTGCCAGCATGAAGCGCGGATTGAATATGCGGAAAAGCATCAGGTGTCGCCGTAGATGCCCTGCCCACACCATGGTGGCCAATGCCTCCACAGCAAAGTAGGCGGCGAAACCCGCCAGCGCCCGGCTTGTCCGCGATAACAGCCCGCCACGGCGCCGCGGCCCCGTCTTCCACAGCACCAACAGCGGCACTGCTGCCACAGCCAGTAGGTAGCTCGGGAACGTGTTGGCTGCCACTACCAGCGGGCTCCAGGGATACTGGATGTTGAAGAGCGGGATGAAGGCGGCGTCCCACTGGATACTGCTCAGCGTCGCCTGGTGACCCGTCGTGAAAAAGTGGAAGTTGGCCAGCATTCCGAGCACCACGGGCCCAATCACGCGCACCGACGCCGCCGAGACCGGGGGCAGAGCAGGGGTGGCGCCGCCTGCGTTGGCTGGAGAGGCACTCGCATCCTTTGGCGGCGTCGGCTCCATTTCTGCTGCTGCCGCCACCACTGTCATTGCCTTTGACTCCGCCGCTGCTGCTGCCGCTGCCGCCGCTGCTACCTCTCCCGACCGGAGGAGCTCCAGCAGCTCCATCAGCGACAGCATCTGCCACATCATCAACGCCATGGCACCGACGCCCATGGGCTTCGACAGCAGCACCAGCGCCATTAGTAGGTTCACCGGCAGGATCAGGTACCGTGCTCCATGCGCGTTAGCATAGCCCAGCACGGCTACCTGTGCCCGGTTTGTCCCTGACGCTGACACCGCCCGAACTGACACACACGGCCCAGCCCAAGCAAACGCCACTGTGCCCGCCACCAAGGCCAAGCCCAAAACCGTCTGCGCCAGATACACGGAAATAGACTTGAGAAATTTGGCTGGCAGCGCCACCACCTGCACCAGCCATTTGCCGTTGTCGGCTGCATCCAGCATCCAGTACATGGCCGCCATGAAAAGCCCGCCACGGAACACGTAGCCGATCCATATGGGCGCCAGACCCTCGTACGACCGTGTCGTGTCGAAAAAGGCTCGTACAATCGTCGGTAGCACCAAGAACACCGCAAACGGTATCGTCAGTTGCCACGCCGCCGATGTCGACGACGTGGGCGATGCGTAGTATGTCGACGTGCAGTACGGCATCTGCTCTTCGCGACAAAGTCGTGACATTGATGCCAACCGTCCCAGCAGCACAAACAGTACGGCATGGTACACACCGAGTGCGTTATCGCCAGCTGATGGTAACCGCAGCGCCGCCATCGTGGCCACTAGGCCAAAGGTGGCCAGAAAAAAAAGTAGGATGCTGTCCTCCCAGATGGTGTACGAATTCGACGCGAATCCCAACGCCTGCGCTACTGTGAATACCACGGCCAGCCAGCCAAACGCGCTGCTCGGTACCAGCCGCGAGAGCTGCCGCTGTCCAACACCCAGCAACCGCGCCGCCACCGCCAGGTTGCTGGCCAGTGCGGCGAGCCCTATGCTTGCAAGCAGCGCACTGAGGAGAGAGCCGGAGCTGCCCGACAAGAGCGACCACGCAACGCCCCCCACCAGTACCGGCAGTCCGCCCAGCACACCTGCCAGTACCATGGACTTATGCAGTTGCTGTTGTTCCTTCAGGTATGTGCCTCCCTGGCGACCAGTCAGCGCGACACCGGCGCCCTGTAGTTCCAGTAGCAGCTCCGCTCGGTTCATATTGGGGTCATCGCCAACGTCCTCGCCCTCGTCGTCGTCGCTGTGGCCGCGGCTGTCCTCGCTGCGGGATGCATACAATACCAGCACGGCTACACTGGCAGCCATAATGGCAATGCCAACAGCCATGCTGTGCAGGTCGAATTGCACCCAAAGGCTCTTGTAAATGCGTAGCATCTCGGCCTGGTACTGCGAGAGGGCGGCAAAGGCGTCTTGTCTCTTCTTTCCCTCCATGGCCGCCGCCACTAACGGTGGAGCTTGCATGGATGCGCCTATTTCGCTACTGCGAGCCGCAAAGTAGGCCTTCTGATACCGGTGGATGCCTGCTGCCGTGATCTCCGCCGCGGTCACTAAATTGGCCCAGTCATCGCCGCGCACCCCGATAAAAGCCTCCTCAATGGGCCAGCCGAGATTGCTAAAGGGGATGGGGATGCCCAGCAGGAGCGATAGCGTCGGCACCAGATCGATCTGGTTGACCGGTCGCTCCTTGGCCGTGGCTGGGGGCACCGTAAATTTCGAGTTCGAGCGCCCGAACACGGGCCGCCGCGAATACATCCATAGCGCCGCCTCCACCTCGTCGTCGCTCTCGCCACCGTGGTCGCCCTTGGCATCCATGCCATGGTCGCCCATAACTACGAGCAGCGTGTCGTCATCCAGAGTCTCCGCCGCCCGCTGAATGAATGCGTTCATCTCCTGCAGCTTGTCGCGCATCGCCGTGTGGCTTGGACCGTAGCGGTGACCTGCATGGTCGACGCCCAAGCAGTGCCCAATAAGCAGATCCCACCCGGCTTTGGGATCTGCGCCACCGCCCTCCAAGAGCGGGAAGATGTTTTCAATGACGCCGTTGTCGACCGTGTGAAGATCCCATACTTGAAAGCTATCGTAGGCGCGGCTAATGTTGGCCTCGAAATAGTCCGGAAACAGCGCGGTCCAGGTGTCGTCGCCCAGGTGCACCATCTTCTTGCCGGCCGCGCGCAGCTGCGCCAGTACATTATCCTCATTAATAGCAGTGCCGGAAAAGCTGCTGCCAATGTCGACAAACGTCGGCAGCGTGCCCGTGGTCAAGCCCTTGAGTCGCTGCAGAGTGGCCGTTGGCGGGTCCGCGATAAAGGGGCGCAGAAAAGCGTGGCTCGGCTGGGCCAGGGCCGTGTCGTAGAGGAAGGGCAGCGCATTGTGGAACACGGCGCCGTCGTCGACCGGTACCACAAAATCGTATCGGAGCGCATCCACAACAATGATGACGGCCCGATCAAACGTTTTTGGGTGCCAGCAGCCCTTTCTGGGGTCGCCCGCCACCGCACCTGGCAGCGGCCGATCGGCGCAAGTCGAATGGTCGTCTAGGATGAGTCGTGTGAGCAAGAAGCCCGATGTGAAGTAAAAAAGCCCGGCCAAGTGCATCACCAGAAGCCATAGCCAAAATGCTGCCGTCCACATCCATCGCTTCTCAAATTTGGCCTTGCGCGCCGCCTCGTGCGCCTGTCGTCGCTGCTCTAGCGCACTAGAGCGCGCTGGGTCGACGGATTTTGCGGCCATGCTCTTTCTCTGCACCCGTTGTGCTCGTTTGGCTTCCTCATACTGCGCAGCCAAGGCCATGAAATCGCTGGGCGCCGGTAACGGGGCCGTCTTTTTGCGGCTGCTGGAAGACATGGTTGGGTGAAGTGGCAAGCGGAAGCCACACCACTAAAGCAAGGTATAAAATACGACGAGAGAGAAAAAGAATAGACCAAGCGAATTAAAGTTTCGAAAGGAGAGAGAACGAAATCAGTAAACTTTTGGAGTAGTAGAATGACAAACTGCAATCAGCGGCCTGCTTGGACAAGACAGAAGGAAGCTGTAAAGCACTGAGCCATGCTTGCCGCAGCTCCTAATGCATATACAAAATGACAATTGAGGTGCTGGTGATACAGAGCAGCGAAAAAGAGAAAGAGAAGAGGGAAGAAAGAGAAGTTATCACTATGCTTAGTCTGCAAAGGGACAGCTAGCTATGCTCAACCAGCCAATGGCATGGCATCCTTTGCATCAGGGCTTTGGCAAATAGCGCACTCCGGATGAGAAGGCACGGGAGTGGCGGAACCCCACTCAATAGCCTAAGGGGGAAAGCACCAACAACGTATTACCGGCCATACACTACTTTACTAGCTTTGATGCAATCATAATATTAACGAGACTTTGACATAATCTTGCGTAGACGTAAAACGTACCGCCACGTACAGCATTGATGCGGTATTTGAATGCAGTTATGTACAGAAACTATACAGGCTGGGAAAACGCATGCTGGCAGTCGGGCTGCTCTGTTCCCGAACCGACTGCGAGCCCCATAGCAATATCTCCCGCGTCAATGCTAAATATCTGTTTGTTATAAAATGTCCCCCCAGAGCACACCAGGCCGGCAAACGCCTGGTCAAAAGACAAAGCGTTAACCCATGGCCAGATGAAAGAGATCACAGCCGCCCTGATTATCGTCACCGTCGTTGATTATTGAAAAGTAAAGAGAAGAGGAAATGAAGAGAATAAATGGCTTAGAAGGGTGAAAGGGAAGAGAAGAGAGAATAGATGTACAAGAGTAGTGACATAAAAAACACCAAATGTACAGTAGGAAGCAGGAAGGGCGAGCTATTAGTCTATAAAAGGGTGACAAGGAGCAAAAAAAGAAAGGCAGAAGAAAGAAAAATGCACTGCCTGGCTTTTAATGGTAATTGGCGTGGTCGCTCTTCTCCTTCAAACCGCCAATGGTGTCCATGTCGATGGTGTAGAAACTGCTCTTGTTATCCTTCTCGTAGGCGGGTAGACTCTCCTCCTTCTCGGACAACGGCTCCATGCCAACCGTAGCATCGCCCACTCGCACGACCACTACACGGCCGCTCTTCCACCGGCCAGACGACTCATCGTGCTCGTCGGGGAATGTGATACGGATCTCGGGTACGTTATCGGGTGAGTGCGGCGGCGAGTGGGGGTTTGCCAGCATGGGCTGGCCGTCGCGGTTAAATACCACCGTGGACTGCCGCCCGTCGGCATTGGTTGTCTGGATCGTGAGCCCGTGTGCGTTGCGGCCGCCCATTGTGTTGCTGCTGTACTGAGGCAGCGTCATCTCCCGCACTTGCCGCGCCTGGCGTGCCTTTCGCAACATGAGCAGTGTGGAGGAAAGCAGCAGGCCCAAGAAGACAATGCTCATCATAGCAATCAGAGCGTCGACCGTATTGTTTGACATGCCGTTGCTGTCATCGTCCGTCACGGACCGGACAACCACTTGGCCACGGGCAAGGAGAGTGTGGATTGACTGCATGTTGAGAAGATTTGGATAAGAATAAAAGAGCAATTTCCGAATGTGAGACGAGAAAGTCGGATCAATCGTTTCGAGGAGGGGGTTTTAGCAGATCCGAGTCCGTCGTCTTCTCAATCTAAAGACACAAAAATCACTGGTCAGCAAACCCTCTTCCGTATTTCCTTCAAGGCCGCCGGTCAGGACTGGAAGGCGCTGTAAAGGGAGCCGGAGCCCCTGGTCTAAGGCCAGCCCGCCTCCTCTATAGCAAACACATTCCAGCCAGCAAAGGGAGAGGAGGTGCCGCATACCAGAATAAAAAGCCCGAGGATACCGTTAAAGAGGCACAACGTTAAAAGGAGTCGAAAAATCGGCGAATGAGGTGATACAAAAGCAATAAAACGCAAGGACGGAAAGCAACAAAAAGAGTGTTTGCTGAATTCCTAGGGGACGAAATAAACGAGAGTTGGTAGCTATTCGCAAAAAGAGTGACGAATAAGCTGGGAGAACGAGCGTGTAGAGAAAGAAAAAGCAAGAGAGAATGAGGAGTGCAAAAACGAGTGACAGATGCTCTTGACAGGACGCCTAGAGAACAAGAAGAGAGAAGAGAAGAATAGATCAGGAAAAGGCGAGCGGCGGGTAAAAGGGAGAAAACCACAACAATAGTGGCCCGACTATCCTAGTCTGGCCAAGCCTCCACGCGGGTTAGGTCGTATTCTGCTCCTCCTCTGGCGATGGGAGCTAGCTAGTGTGGAAAAGGAGAAAGGTGCCTGGGCCAAACGCCCTGGCCATCCGTGGGGCGCCTGGCAAGAGACTGGCTAGCGAGCAGCCGCCCAGGGGTAAAAGACATTTTTAATCAAAACCGTCATTTAGACCGTCAAATAGTGGGTCTGATCGGGCTCTAATTTGAACGGCCCCGACAGAGCCACAAGAGAAATAAGGCGAAGAAAATAGCCACCAACCCCCATCAGATTCGACAGCAAAGATAAGCATATATTGAGTTATGGCAAGCGAGTAGCAGTGGCTGGATGTGCGAAATGAAGCAAACTACGACGTCCCGATGCTCCTGAGTAGTCGGATTCAAGAATTCGACCAAAATAATTTAATGGATCCTTTTGACATGTTCTGCCTTTGCAAATGGGATAGTAAAAAACGCCTTTGTAGAATGCAAACAGTATGTACTCTGTTAAATGTCGTCATACTCGTGTACACTATTGTCGGCTTCCACTCCGGATCGTTGTCTTAAAAAAGAACCGCTAACGGCTCTCTCGTAGTGTACTTCCAGCTTCGCCTCCATTTCTGTCGATAGTTCCGTCGCCTCCTTTTGCCATCATCACCTCACATATTTACTCCGTAAGACCTCATTGCTCTCCGCTTTATCAATGCATCTACCCATCCAGTGGTTGCCTGGTATCCCACCCGCATTGTGGTGCTTGAGGAGAATCTCCAGGTTGCACCAAGCTTCACGAGTGAAGAGGTTACACATTTCGGCTTCCGCGGCCTGCTTTCCTCACAGTACCGCACTTGGCAAGGACAGGGCGGCAAATAGAAGCCGTACTTTCTAATGGCTTCACGTCGTAACACCACGCCGGAACAAGAACATCCACAGCGTACATACTTTCACAAGAGGAAAAAAGAGAGGCTCGTAGTACAGTAACCCTCGCCACTGCCTGGACCAACATCTACATGAAACGAAAAGGTCAACTGGCGAGCTGGTGCGTTTTGCTCAAGGATGGGGGAGACGGAAAGATAGACAGTACATAAATCGTGTGACATGCATGCTCCTCGTTTCCTCCTGCCTCTCGCCACTTGCTTTGTCTTCTTTCTTAAATTGATTGTGCATCTTGGCTTTTGGTAGCGCCCAATCAATCTAGGCGGCTTCGAGAACAGTTTATGCTCGGAACTACATGCTTCGTAAATCCAGCTCCATGGTCTACCTAATTCGTTGCCGACACCTACTCGCCCAGACAGAGAAGAGCAAATATTGATGGCTCCTTGTCAGAAATCGGAAATGGCTGCACCACAACACCACACACTATGACACGCAATTCTTTTCGTGTGACGTGAACTATCACTGTCTTGGCCAGCCAAGACGTCGCCACCGATTATTGAGAAGTATCTACACTGCGGTGGCTTCTTCGCTAGCACTCTGTTTTCGGTTGCCATTTCAAGACTTTTGCGCTCCTCTATGTTATCGGCCGTACTACTTTTTCCATACGTGCTGTGGTACTCTTTGTGTTGAACACCACCTCGGGGCTCCCTGTAGACTGTACTTTAGGGGCTCAATATTTTTATTTCGTAGAGGACATGCTTTTGATTCATCCATGTCGCATTGTCTGGCAGCCTTATAACGAGAAAGGAAGGAAAATGCAAGAAATATAAGGGGAGAGGGAAAGGATAGCGGGCCGCACTTAGTCGGCAGAGCATACATAATGTAGTCAAAACCAGGGCGAGGCTCGCTAGCCTATTGAATGACAGACGATTTTAAAGGCTCCGCTAAAATTGCAAAAACCTAAAACCCAGTATGAGCAGCTTCTCTCCGTGTCGTCACAGATTAGATACTTTCCCCCCGGCCAAACTTAAAGTAAAATGTATATTTCAACGTGCTGGTTTCTCTTCATTCACAGGCAACGTCAGGCACTATTAGGCAATACCGTTGATAAAGCACGGCCCTCACTGCAACTCCCCGCCGTCATAGCCGCTGCCTACCTAAATAAATACGCTTGCTTGCTTCTGCTTTACATCGTACATCTCAACTGGCGTCCCATTATTTTAACATATCCCCCCGCCTTATTTCAAGTCTCCGGGTCGATCTGCTCAACCTCTACGTGTATTTTATCAAATCGGCTGCCTTTTGGGGCCCTTTTGCGCGTTTTTACACAGCTCATTTACCTTTTGTTCGTATGAATATTTCCCCTTCGACGGCCCTCGAGACTTCGAACCGAAAACTCGCTTCTGCTTCCACTGCAAAGCTTGCGTTGACTTCACCCCTCTCTTTCCCCCCGCCCACTTATCCTCAACTGTCTTTATCTCCAGTCCACCCTGGAAACTGCAATATACTACGTGCCATTTACATCCCTTCGTCTCGGCCCTCTTGCGTTTGTCACTGGTCTCACAACTTATGCCCTGCTGCTGCGCCCCTCTCTCCACCTTTGCATCCACGCTTAAACTGTGCATCTCGACCCTTTGTTTGCCGCATTGTGCTGTGGTCTCGCCGCCGCCATTGCCTATTCCTCGCCAGTTTAATTCCTTTCCATCATTCCTTCTCTACATCCCCACGCAAGCCGCTGTCATTAAACGGAGTCTCCCGCTTGCCAGCTTCTTTCCCTCCCTTGGTCTTCGGTTTCTTACTTTTCTTCACTTTTCTTTGCCCTTTCTTGCCTCTCTTTCCTATTTTCCCCTCTTCTATCCTTTTGCCATTGTTCATATTTTTCCCTGGCCCTCTTTCCCTTCGCCTGATTCCTATTGCCTATTGCCCCATAGTCTTTTCATTTCGCCTACTTGATTTTTGCAGTCTTTATATGCATATTTGATAGCCCATTCTTCTGCAGCCCTTTGAAATAAACGCGCTGCCCGCTAGCAATCTCAGCCGCAGCGCCGGGTCACGTCTCCGAATCCGCGCCTCTTGGTCTTACTTTTCTCTTGTTTCCTTGTCCTGTATTTTGCACGTCGCTGTTTCCTGTCATTGTTTTCATCTGCTTCCTTCTTACCAATTCTATGCGCTTTCAACACTCTCTCTTTCCTCGACTTGCCCTGTCGCATGAGGTGCTACTTCCTCGCCAGGTGCTATCAGCCTTACCACCCACTAGCTAGCACCACAGGCTCCTTCCTGGATTTGACTTCTTTTCTGCGCTACGATCGCCCTGTACCGCGCTATAACGCTGCGCTATCTCACTGCGAAACTCTACCGACATTGGCATCTGCGCCGCCGTACTGTACGTCGTACACTATTTATCGCCTACCGGACTCCCCCTCATTTCCTCCACTAAACAAACACTTTCCGCTTAGGCCATCAGGCAGCACTTGGGCCTCCCAACCAACCAGCTGCCTAGCTTTTACGCCGCCGTGCCCATAGTTAACCCACCTCCTGGCTTTACCCCATAAAAAAAACCAATCCTCAATTAAAAAAATAGCAGCGATTACAAGTAATTTATTTCTGTTGCCATCCCAAAATCGCAAGCAAAGGGAGCCTCGTCTCGCCTTCTCAACGCCCTACGCAGCAAGTTTTTCTTGCTTGCACGCGGCCCGCCTCTTCATATTTTCATCGTCTCTCGCATCCGCCCTGATCCTGTTTTTATCTGTTTTTGCTTTATTCGATTTCTTTCCCACGCTCTATTTTATCTTATTTGGTCCTAAGTTTCTACCTGCTCTTCTTTGATCTTCGTCGACGCCAATTCTTCACTCAATTTTCACGTCTTTCGCTCTCGCTTATAGGCCATTTCTCACATTGTATCGTCACCATTCACCTCGTCTTCGACTTGATTATCTCGGCTTTTATCTTTTTTGCGCAGGCATTCGCTACTTTTTTTCTTTCACTGACTCCTGTCAGTGTGAGGCTGCATCGGCTTTTCGAACATTTCCAGCTTACGGTTTCCTACTTTGGAAGACTAGATTGCAGGGCTGATTTTTTTTCTCTCCGCTTGATGTCACCGCAGATTTCTATTATGACTGTAAGTACTTTTGCATTATCGTCTCACCAATGACTTGTATTCTCGCCCTCTCTGCTATAACGGCTCTTCAGGGAGCTTGTCCTCGAGATCGTGTTTCTCGACTGGCATGGGTGATCTGTTATTTTTGAAATCTTTTTTGCTAACAGTTGTTATCTCCAGGGCCAATCTAGCCGGTTTTCTGCTTTTAATGCTGGCACTATCAGAGGTCCTTCGCCAAACCAGACTACAATGACGAACTCGAACTGGAAGCCAAATGGCATTTGGGGTAGCAATATATCTTCAGCGCTGAGCAGCGGCGAGACTGCTACGACCCTGAGAAGTGAGTCATGGACAGAACCAGGCTGGCTGCACAGTTTTGCTTCTTTTCCGCCTAAAATAGCTAACCATATGTCTTCATCCTTCCTAGACTCCGATGACGTCTATGCAAACGGCGCTACTTTTCCTTCGGCGCAAGATCCCTCCAACGCATGGTCACGTTCTACTCGGACCTGGAACAATGTTAGCGATGCGTCCTTGCAAAAGCCTTCTTACAGCCCGGCTTCGAACTGCATACAAGAAAACTCTCAGGCTATGACTGGTCTTTCCTCGACCTATTTGACCGCCATCGGCCCAAGATCTAAGGCCACGGTACCACCAGCCGATGCCACTACTGGCTCCTATAAGTACCCAAATTCACTGCGCGAAAGCATCTCCGACGCCGACAAAGATATAAACGACTCTTCACACTTTACTGGCTTTGGCCTCGAGAACGACCCTTCGTCCTTGCGGATGCGTACCTCACAAGACAAACCAGGCTCCTTTTCAGCAGCCTCTACCTCTGCATCCGTGTCCAGGACCGGTTCTTCTCCTGTCTCTGCCTCTACTTCGGGGCCCGTCAGCGCCGGTACGGCCAGTAATCTGCCCACCTTGGGTTCTTTTGGGTCCCTAGCATCATCTCACGCTGGCCATTCGCACCGTTCTTCACTACAAAACTCGGCTTCCTATCAGTCTCCTGTCATTTCGGCCAACACCCTGTCTTTCCACAGGAACTCACAAGCGGGGGAAGCTGCCCTAAGCTTTGCTGAGTCTTTCCGCAAAAGCGTCAATTTGGACGCCCGCCCCGACATATCAGGAACACTGAATGGCGGTGGACTGGTCGGTCCTGGCTTATCGGCCTACCCTTCAGCATCCACCGCAGTGTCTTTCCAACTCAACCCTGGCTCTCAGCCATGGGACACGGCCGTTTCTGACGATAGAAATAGTCAACCTGGTAGTTTTGGGGGCTTTGCACAAGACACGCGCGGTATAGACTCACTCTCGTCCGGTGCTACACTCGTCCCAGGTAATCGCGGGAGTCTATGCATCGACCACAGCGTAACGCCATTGAGCGGCAGCTCTTTTCGTCAGATAAATAGCCCTTGTGGCCTTGATATGTCCAACAACAACGCGTCGTGGAGCCGGCCATCGTCTCGTGATCCTAGGACGTTGGGATTTCTCGAAAGCAATGCCAGTGTTACAGCGGACATGATGTTGCAGCGGCCTACAACTCACACGTTTCTCCGAGACCAACAGCAGGAGCAATATTTTTCATCGGGAACTTTGGCCGGTGGGGGGGGGGCCACATCTTTTCCCATCTCCCCTACCCCGTTCTCTAGTCTTGGTCCTTACTCTATGTATAGTTCTCTGAGGAGTCCCCTGTCGTTACAGCCGCTGCCAATGTCATTTGGCACTCCTTTCTTACCGCCTCACACGTCTGCCCATTTTCCGCGGGACAGAGATCCGACACGAGCATTCCGAAGCCAGCTTTTGGATGATTTTCGATCCAATCGATCCAATCGCAAATTTGAGCTGTCAGATATCTACAATCATATCGTCGAGTTTAGCGGCGATCAACATGGATCACGCTTCATCCAAAGCAAACTCGAGACAGCCAACAGTGACGAGAAGGACCATGTCTTCCGCGAGATATCGGTGAACACCCTGGTGCTCATGAAAGACGTCTTTGGAAACTACGTCGTGCAGAAGTTTTTCGAGCATGGCAACCAGATCCAGAAAAAGTATCTAGCTGAGCAGATGAGGGGCAAAATTCTCGACTTGTCAATGCAGACATATGCCTGTCGAGTAGTGCAAAAGGTATGATGGCAGACTTCTTTTATGTTCAAACGTGCCATTTTACTAAGCTTGATTTCAAGGCTCTGCAGTACATTCTTGTCGATCAACAAGTTGCCTTGACAAAAGAACTGGAGACCGATGTGCTCCGGGTCATCAAAGATCAGAATGGAAACCACGTCATCCAAAAGATCATCGAATTAGTACCGCGAGAACACATTGGCTTCATCATTGATGCACTTCGCGGAAGAGTCAAGGAACTCTCCTCCCACAACTTTGGCTGTCGTGTTGTTCAGCGGATGCTCGAACATGGATCTGAGGAGGACAAAACAGCTATCTTGGCTGAGCTACACGAGAACGCGGAACTTCTCATTTTGGACCAATACGGAAATTATGTCGCACAGCACGTTATCCAATTTGGCGAGCCCGTGGATCGCGAGCGGATGGTGGGAAAAGTACTGGCCCGTTTGGTTCCCTTGTCTCGACACAAGTTTGCATCCAATGTTGTTGAGAAATGCATCGAGAATGGTTCATCAGACGACCGCAGTCGGATTGTGAACGAGCTCAAACGAAATGGCACTGACGGAGTGCCAGTATTGCAGCACATGGTCAAGGACCAGTACGGAAATTACGTCATTCGTAAGCTTGACCCTTCCCGTAGAGATATCAAGCGGTACTTTTAGACTAATCCTGAAACTATCCAGAGAAACTCTTGAAACAGCTGAGTGGTGAGGAGTGCCATGACTTCGCTGAAGCTCTATCGGCCCAGCTCAGTGCAGTGCGCCGGTCCGGTACAGTCCGCCAAAACGCTGCCATTGATCGGCTAGCTCTTGCCGTGGAGGAAATGACGAAGAAAAATACAGCTCATCGGGCCACGGCGACAGAGGATACCATCAGCAGCATATCAACAACGCCAGTTTCTCCTCGGTTAAAGGTAGATCAGGACTTTACGCCATCTCTGACAAGCGCGGCCAACACTCCTGAAAGCTCAAACCCGCCCAGCATTAGTGCTGGGCCATCAGCGAAACTGACCAGAACGAAAAGCAAGGAGGCCCCAGCGGCGCCAACCATTATGGGCGAGGAGGCCTGCTCCTAAGCAACGAATTCTTTTGTTCTGGAAATAAAAGTCTATTGAAAGACGATGCATGCATATATATGGCACGGGCGCCTTGTTGATATATACGGTAGAGGGCTAGCATGCAAGGTCTAGGGGCTTTGATCTATTTTACTCTTTTCTGACGTTAAGGTATAGACAGTCAGGAAGATGCGGCGAAAAGGGAAAGTTTACGCGATAAAGGAATGTTTACAAGGGCTTCGGGTGATGATACCACATTGAGATTTTGCGAGAATGGATCCTTGGTTTGACGCACCATAACTACTCGCATATGCTTTTATACGTCGTCTTTGTTATGGGTTGCCTTTTTAAATACCTTTTAGTATTGTTGTTTTAGTACGGACTTTATTCCATATTTATTCTGTTCCTTTTTTACTTGGACCTGGTACAAATGTCTCTGAATGTACTCGTATAGACGAGGCCGATGGACATTTCAAGCGGGAGAAGATGATTAAAAAATTCATACCGGCCGGACGGTATATTGTAACACTCGGGATTAAAAGAAGGGACCCAACGCATTATTAAGCCTGCCTGTATGTTTTCCGTATTGAGGAAGCAAAAGGATCCAAGTGCTAGGGCTGCTCGACGGTCAAGCACAGGAGATAATGTTTTTTTTCCCTTCTCTTTCACTTTCATTTTCTCACATTTCTTGTTTCAGTTTTCATTTTTCATTTTTTGCTTTTTTACTTTGGGTTTACTAATTACGACGACCACAAATACATCGACTGTTTCTCTTGGTATAAATCATATACCGAAGATGAATTGGCACTACTTGATTTCACGGATTATGCCTCTCGAATATTATATGTACTTTATTTACTGCATGTAAGGAATCAAGACAGTTTGCGATACTTGTTGAGCCTTCTTCTTTCTGGTAAGGTTTATTGATTACCAGCACAAACCCCCATCGACTGGGCTGACTTCTTGCGCAAGGCCCTTCGTTTCGCATTATACAAAGTATCCCGCGTGGTACAATACCTTCATAGACACAGCAGACTTTAGTAGACTTTTCCTGTCTTGCAATAAGAGATACTTTTGCAGTACTTGCTTGACAGCAGTCGTACTTTTTACAGCAACAGCATGATCACACACTACGCGTGCCGAGTTTTTGTGGGGTTTTGTTATTTTTGTACACTATTACTGGTATTATTATCATAGTGTGCTCTGCGTTCCTACCCAACAACTGGGGCTTAAAGCTCTCCATTCGCCCTTTTTCTTTCTCGCTCTTTTCCCAATAAGGCCATGACCCGCCAAAGGAGACGTTGATTGAGAATCCCCCAAACGGCCCAAACATCGCCGTATGCTCCAGCTCTTTCTCTCCCTCTCTTTCTCGCGCGCGCGTTAGTAATATCTGGCCTTACTTTTCACATAAATTTTTGGTCATCTTTCTGCTCCTTTACTGCCATGCCTGCAGCACGACTGCTCCTGCTAGCGACCCCGCCGGCGCCAGCGCAAGGAGCACAACTGCACCTCCTTCGGACGGCCAAGGTAACAGCCACGGCAACAGCGACGGCGACGGCGACGGCGACGGCGACGACTACAACAAGCACAGCTACATCAAAGGTGGCTGCGGCGGCTGCCTCGTATAGCAATATCAACAGTGATGATGGCAGCAGCAACAGATGGGGGGACAACCCGGCCGGCCGGCGGCAGCGCGGAAGCAGACGGACGGCCATATCAGCAGCAACGGCTACTGGTTCTGGCATCATGGAGGAACAACCCTCTTGTAACTGCATCCATCATTATATGGCGATAGTGGGAAGGGGGCCCTCGCCGCCATCGTCATCGACGTTGCTTCTCGACCATTTCCACGGCCCGACGACAGCACCAAGAGGAGCTTTGGCCGCTCAAGCATCACAATGGCGGCAGAAACAGCAGAAACAGCAGCAGCAGAAGTGGCATTCAGTCAGAATCGGCGCAATAGGCACTAATAACAGACTCGAATTGACCAGAATGCAGGTGGCTGCCTTTACCACGGCAACCGCGCCGAATCTCACAGCGTTCCCTCGGCACGGCAAGGCGGTGGCACCGCATGTTATTTCCATGCCGGGGCCTATGCAAAGCAGCAACGCGACTTTGTTAGAGGACAAAAGGGCAGCGACACCAACCGCGACAACGACAGCGGCGGCGGCGGGAACAGCAGCAGAAGGAGAAAGGGCGCGGCCGGTATTAGGGTCTGAAGCGCAAATGGGAAGCGATAGCAGCAACAACGACAACAATTCCAACAATACAGGCAGCAACAACCACAGCGATATCAATAGCGACAACAGTATTAATAGCAATATTGTCATAGGCGGCAAGGCCCTGGAGGCCGTAGTGGCGACGGTGGCAGAGGCCGCCGTGGTAGCGAGCCGGGCGGCTGATACTTTGGAGTCTGCGGCTCAGGTGATTGAACTGGGGCCTCCGGAGACGGCACTGATGATGACCGGGCCGTTAACGCTGCCGTCGGCGTTTTCGAACGATGTAGATGCGACAGCTGGACAGCCAGGGACAGCCGAGGCGTCTACGGCCTCTACGTCTTCGTCTACACATTTGCTGTCGCAGCGCTATGCACCACACCTGACACCGCCGCCGTACGTGCACCACTTTGACAGCTTTTCGCTGGTCAATCAGCTAGAGCAGGGTGGCTACACGCAAGCACAGGCCATCACGGCCATGAAGGCGGTGCGTGGGCTGCTGGCCATCAACTTGGACATGGCGCAATCCAGCCTGGTGAGCAAGAGCGACGTGGAGAACGAGGCATACCTATTCAAGGCCGCATGCGCGGAGCTGAGCATCGAGGTGCGCAACAACCGGCGGCGCGCCGACGAGGAAATGCGCCAGCAGCGCACAATTTTGCAGCAAGAGGTGGACATTGCAGCACAGTCGGTCAACCAAGAGCTTACCACGCTCAACGACGTTGTGCGCGGACTATTCAACGACCGCAAGATGGCTATGCGCGAAGAGCAAAAGGCTATGGAGAGTTCAGTGAGTTTTTTGTTTTTTGGGGGGCCCCCGGTACTCCCCTTTGCTTTTGACTTCCTATGGTTTGCTAACTCTCAGATCCAAAAACTGAACTACAAAATCACAATTATGCTCAACAGCGAGATGCGGTCTTCTATTGAAAGTCTGCGCTGGGTGCTGGTGCGTCGGTCGGTGCTGGGCATAGCCTTTATGGCCATCCTGACTCTGGGCACGCTGCGGTATGCCAATTACGTGAACCACGAGAAGAAGAGAAAGGATGCTGAGCGGGCAGACTTTCTGGCAGCCGCCCAGGCTCAGCGGCAGGCCGGACACGCCACCGATATGGGCACTGCCGCGATATCCGAGGTCGAGATACAGTAACAGGGGCTGAGATTGCAAAGACAAGAACAAAAGGCCAAAACACAATTAAATACACAAAATGGAATCGAGTAAACGGGCATGCATGGGAACGGAAAATCAGAAAAAATCACATTATGATAGAAGCGATACCCACAATAGAGAAACTCGATAGAAGGACTGCATAGAAACGGATAGACACCTCAATCAGGGAAACCATAGAATTTCCCAAGTACATGTAATTACGCCTTTGTTCTGCCACGTCTCGGGTAGCCACGTGATTTATATTCTGTGCCCGAAATAAGGCTCTGAGAACTTCTTTGAGACGGGTTTAACTTACGTCAGCAATGATATCCTACTCCGTACACAGCTGGGTTTTTGTTGTCTCTCCTCTCCCGACAAAAAAGCATTCGTTGGTGCAACAAAGAAGTTGTGGACACAAACGAGCATAAAAAAAGATGCCGAGGGCCGGGCGCTTTGCTTTCTGATAAGGCAGTTAGCAAGAGGGGATTTTTTCTCGCCGTTTTTCGGACATCGGTAATCGGGAAGCTTCTAGCATCCGAAGACCGGGCCACCTTTTCTGACCAAGAAGTTCCGGGTTTACAGGGGCAGTAAGGAAAGAAACGGAAGGACGTTAAAGGCCACTGAGAATAAAAAAGAATAAAAAATCCTACAGTTCTGTAGTGTATGTGATCCGGACTACCCGCAGATCCGGTTTGATGCCGTCGCTGCCGTTAATGAAATAAAAGTGGAAGACGACGGCGTGTAATGTTGGCGTTCTCACAGTTGCATGGGAAATATTACCGAACGCTTCACGAATCCAACTGCGGATTAGGAGAACACGCTCGTTGGGTTGCAGCCATAATAGGTCGAAGTAGCCGGTTTGATTTTTTTTATTATTGTTTTACTACCTACATTTTTGTGCCCGCGTCTGGTCTTCCTTTCTGTGGCTATTTCCTGCTAAGTAGGGTAGCCGCGGTTTGCGGCGCTTCGGAAATAGCGGCATCATGATAACCGTTCTACTAGCTCTAGCTGCTCCGCGTGCTGGGATCTACCACGATGGCCACATTTTAACCCCCGCCCATGCCGGAACGTAAAAGAGCGAAATCGGACCTGCTCACTAGTATATTCGGCTCCCCGATGGTTGTCCCCAAGTAACGTCATTGGGACAGCTTCCCCAGTGAAGCACGGCCAAGATACGGTAGATATGTAGTATGGTAGGATGATGATAAAGAAGAGCAAAAAGCATACTTTCAAAGCACTCATCTGTCATATATCATCTCTTGCAGAGTTGCCGGCTAGAATAAAAGGCTAACAGAAGAATTACGGAATCTTCAGACACGGGAAGTAAACAAAAATACACAGCTAATATATTTGGCTATGACGTACTATTCAAGCTCAATGGAAATAAAGAACAAAGTCGCTTAAAGCCTGGATGACTTACGGTTAAATGGCGAGTGTACGACGTACACTAGTGAAGCTGGTTTACGTTACTCGTGTCAAATACGACGTATAACATGGAGATAAACGTATTAACAAACAGGGAAAAGGTAAAAGGCTGGAGCTTGTCCATATTTCTCTTCGCCTCCTCCGTTTTCTCGAAAAGCGTCAATCATTGGTGGTAGCAACCATTGCCATGCCTTGTCGTGCAATATCAAAGAGTGTTGGCTACTCATCATTGCCTTGCCATTTAGGCCATCCAGGATGGTGGAAGACGCGAGATGGAGGTCATACGACGGAAGCAAGATCTGCTAGATTTTAAAGATGAGGCTCTGTTCATAGGAATCGCCTCGCCTCTTACTTTAAGAGGGAGAGTGGGAGGAGAAGCGGTGCACCTGTTTCTAAAGTCAGAAAACAAGCAGGCAAACGCCATTGGCAGATTAGCAATTTTGGCAGTGTCACTGGTATTGATGCAATAGGCCACTCTTGTCTTTTCTTGGCCTCATCATGTATGTTCGTAGGAGTGATGTTAGAGCTGGGTTGGCTCTTTTTCATGCAGAAACAGCAACAGCTTCACTACTTCAATGATGGAAAAATCAAACAAGCCTACTAGTACAATTTCCGCACTAGACTGCTTCAACTCGAAATGCAATCGAACGACGTACGATACTGCTGCTTTGCGCTCAAATGTGTACCTGGGTAGGCAAGGCTGGCCTGAACTTTAGCCATTTGTAGCGCTTCGCCAATAAATTATCGGACTAAATACGCAAGCGGGCGGAACGTAGCGTTGCATGGCGTAAAAAAGGCGACACTCATTTCAAAGCCTACAGTAAAGAGAAGCCAAAACTAATATCAGACCATACAACCAATGTAGGCAGTACTCGTATGTCGCGAAGTTTCTACTACGGCCTTGGATGCGGAGCAAACTCGTTGACAAGCCCCGTTTCAGTTCAGTCCCTCACCTTTCAGCTCTCTTCTATCCTTTCCCCCTCTGCACACACCGTACAACAAAAGTCTTGAAGAACCCAAGTAGGCCCAACCTCGGCAAAACACAAATTTTCTCCTGTACATAGTGTTTGCACTATTCTCTCACACCATATACTTACAAACCATACCTTAAGGTAGAGTGGTATTGTAAAGTATAAATTAATAATGTACTGGGAAAGACTACACATATGTGCTGCGCAGGTCGCCAAGGTTGGGCCTCCATCAAAAGTGGCGCCACCGGTTGCTTTTAGAATGAGGCCATTTAACCAATAATAGGTGGCAAGTTTACCAACCCGCGGGTTTTCTAGATGTTTTGATGGCCGTCTCCATCTACACTACACTATTGTAATGTAGACGAGTCGATTGCCTAGTAGCCAAAAATGAGACCAAAATCTGCTTGAGCAAAGCGTATGTGCGTGCTTGGCCAATGACACGTTCCAACGAGCTTCCAAGACGGGCGATTTCTTGAAAATGGAGATTGCTGTAACATAAGTAACTCGATTGAAAGCATAAAGTCTTACGCATGTATTATTAATGGCCAACGTGTCACCGCACACCATGTATAAAATGTGTCTTGACATACAGCGAAGTAAAAAAAGATAGATGGCTTTAATAACACAAAAGGCTAATTGTAAACATCAGAGCCATAGAATTTTTTCCCCCTGAGACAAAGGCGGAAGGCGACGGCTAGCTTTCATCCTAGTGACTAGATCCCGCAAGCGATGTTGCTAGAAAGGCTAGCTTATCGGATTTTTTGTTCCACGACAGTTTTTTCGGTTTTTTCAGTTTTTTTTTCGTGACGGGCGGGCACAGCTGAGCATGCTTTCTCCTCACCTACCTGTGCGGCTCCACAATGGTGGCAGTCGGACCACCGCCTAGGAATAAAAGAACGAAGCGAGAGAAGAGGGTAAAACAACATCAGGAAAGACCACCGATTTCAGCAAAGACGTAAAAAAGAAAAAAATCGGATAAATGTGCCGTGCCAGCAAAGCAACAACATAACGGGGCTCGGTTTTGCTGGCGGTAGGAAGGAAAGCGGTCGGTGGACGTACATGAGAAAAAACAAACCAAAAAGGCGGAGCTCGTTGGGCAGCCGTGAGTGTATGCATGTTTTACCATTAAAGCGGTCATGATAGAATATACCAGTAGGGCAGAAAGCAGGCATAGTGTATGAAAAAAATCGAGCAAAGTGGATCTTCTATTCGCACAACTGCTTAGAATCCCCGTGAGGAGATGCAGTGTGCATGATAATAATGTACCTATCTAATTGGCCCTGAGGCGAGAATGGAAGGGAGAGAGAGAAAGCACAAAAAAACGCTTTGTCTGGGCCTTGCCGACAACCAAACTCCAAAAGCCCCCTTTCCCTCTCCAGCCTCTTGTCTAATAACAAGCCATGTGTTTCCTGCTTCTCCAATAATGCCGAACTAGAAATAAAGAGATATCTAAACCCCTGCCTGGTATCTTTCCAATAAAAACGCAATGATAGAAGAGAAAATGTAACTTTTTGTAGTGGTGGAAATGCAACGCTCGCTGGATGCAATTTTTTCGTGACAAAAAATTGAGTGGGAATATCAAGTCTTAGTAGACAGAAATGGCCGTTATCAGCCTTGCCGGGTTGCGTGGTGGCAGGTATATACGGTCGTGGTCGTCAAAGAAGCCGGCCGTGTCAATGTCAGCGTCGGCTGCTGCGGCTTCCTTTTCTTGTTCCCGCTTATGGTGCTGGTTCTCAGAATCTGTCACTGCCGCTGTTGTAGTAGCAGTGGTCGCTGCGACAGTGGTAGTCTTGATGGCTGGCTTATCAAAGTCGGAGAGAATGACATCGCTTGGTGATGGTGGCATGGCTTCGTCGTCTTCGGAGGAGACGTCGTCTGAATCCTCGGCGATCAGCTCAGGGGGTGATGTGGGCACAAATGCAAGCGTGGTGGAGCGAGAAGGGGAGCGGGTGAGTGTGAGGCGGCTGCCAATTTCAGCAATGTCGTCTTCGTCTTCTTCTTCTATTTCCTTGACCTCGGTCACCATAGTCCGGTGGGAGATCACTCGGCGCAGCGGCACGGCATCAGCATCGGCCATTTCAATGTCGTCCATGTCGAGCAGAGAGGTCTCGTCGGACTCCTGGTCCTCGTCGTAATCTTCGTCGAGGTCAAAGTCACTGCTGCTGGCGTCCGAAGACACATCCGAGTCGTCGTCCGCATCGTCGTCGCCCTCCCAGTCGTCCTCGGGCTCTTCGACCACGACATCGGCCCATTGCACACGGCGGTTCTTTTGTTGTTGTTGCTGCTGCTCATGCTGTTGTTGTATTTGTTGCTGGTCAGAGGCGGCGCCGCGTACTGACTGGTTGAACCACGACTCCTGCTCACGCTCGGCGTCGGCCAGCTCCAGCATCAAAGAGTCGAGGAGGTTGGCGTGGCCAACAAGCAGACGAAGGTTGTGGTCAGGCCGGGCCGCCTCCGAGGAGAGCTTGGCCCGAGCCTTGTGGGCGAGGAAGTAGGTTTGAGTGATGCTCATGGTCTTGCGCTTAATGGGAGAGGCGGGAAAAGATGGAGTAGAGAAAGACGTGGTAGTTTGCGTCTGGTGTGGTGCAGACGCATAGATTGAAGTAGGGTTTGTCATTTTGAAAAAAAGAGAAAAATAGTATGGACACCTTATAATGAACAAAATAATTTTGGGCTGTGACTCAAGGGCAGCCGAAACAGTAATAAGTATACCCGATCACGGACCGGTCAATGCCTTTATGTTCCTTTTTTTCTTTGGCTGTGGGGCAGTGGATAGTGGATAGAAATGACTGGGCCAGGAAGTAAATGTGTCTGGACCTCGCTCGGATAAAAAAGTCTCTGATCTCCGTGTGGGGATAGAGAAATCAGTTGTGGTTGTGAAAGAAATGTAGGCAGCAGTAAAAAGTGGTGAGTTGTGGAAGACGGTTTCGAAAAAGATTTTGGACGAGGAAGGGGGGTTCCAAGACACTTTAACTATCACACGTATGGCTACGGCATGGAGCGGAAGGGTAGGGAGTGCGTGGGAAAAGACCTCGTGCACACTATTTTTCTGCGGATGCAGCCCGTCGTCATGCTCTTCCGCATTCTTTTCAGGCCCGAAGAGTGGATTTTGCGAATTTTCACCGTATTTTCGATTTCTTTCGCCCGGACACCGGGTTTTACTCGCAAACTACGGAGTACAAAGCAAGGGGGGGCGTGTACGAAATAATCGGCGCAGATCGGGTTCTTGACAAAGGCAGTCCCATTGGGCAACTCCCGCTGGGCTGCTCAGGCCAGCTGACAAACAAGGGGAGGATAAAGGCTGAGGGGTGTGAAACGAAAAGAGGGGTGGGGTACGCATTGGAATTACGGAGGGACTCTGGAGGTTTGGCCGACGGGCCCGAAAGAACGGAAACGCGTCTAGGAAATGCTGGAGCCTAACATGCGCAATATTACAAAGACAAAACAGACTTACAAATTCGGCTGCCTTACAACGAATGGTTCTTGGGCGAGTTTTAACTTGTTCCCACCGACTTTATTTTGTGGCAAACGCATGTACGATACACTACTGGTGATACAACCTGATACTTGTTCATCGTAGTATCGAGCACGATATCGCCCATCTGGTCTTTTGCGAGTACGAGATGATATGATGACCGAGGCTGTCGAAGAACACTTGCCCTTAATGGATGATAAAGCATGCTTTTGTAGTATGACTACTTTTACCAGTTTTAAGTAGAAAGCTGCTATTTACAATATGTAGATAAGGCCAAATTCTAGGTATCTTGGATTGAACACGAATCACTTGACTGTCTGACACGGCATTTCGGCGTTACAAATGCTCTTTCTTCCCTTGCAAGTTGATGTGATTGCGGACTCCGCGCCAGGATCGTAGCCGCCCGAAGCTAGCCATAGATTTGTCAAGTTTCAGTGGAATTCGTCAAAAGAAGCACCTAAGCGTAGAGTAACACGCTGACTCGTACGTGCTTATGGTTACGCTTATTATTTGGGGAAAGATTGCCTGATAACTAATTAGACCATCTCCATGCGAAACGATTACGATTTCCGCGGGGGAGAACACGCTTGTACGTCGTAGCAACAATAAGCATGCCCGCTTACACGTCCCCCCCCAGAGCCCGAAGAAGCTCAAAGGGGCCTAGTTCTCTTTGCCCCAGACGTCGTACCGCGGAAACATTTGTTCTGACAGGCACCTAACAACTATCGGTGTTGGAGCATTAAGTCAGATACGGATACGGAGGTACGAAAGTCTTTAAATGCCGATCCCGTGTCCAAAGGGAAGGCGCCATTTTCTTTCGTGATTTGTAACAGCATGGGAGAGTAACCTGACTCATCGGCTCGTGCTAAAAGCAAACGGGCAGGGATAGCGGCTCCCAGGACCACGGATTACTGCTGGACTGTAAGTAAGCAGAGCCCTCTTTATCGGACGCGTGAACTCTAATAAATACTATAGAGTGCTTCCGTACAATAAGTCCTATCAAAGATTTGAAAATATGCGCAAAAAAAGCAGGTCTCATTAGCAGTGTTCTCTTGGACGAAAATAAAGCTGCGCCTATTCTCTGATTGCTTTCGCAGCCTGCCCCAAAGTCCTCGGGCACTCGGCTGTAAGTTTCACTAATCGGACTTTACTGTCGTACACTGCTTTAAGGCCGAAGGTGAGGGAGAAAAAGCTCCAGGCTAGTCCGTAATTGACCAAGATCCGTTTTCTGTTCAAGGTACAAATCAATGATTACTGTAATCCACTTGGGATGACGAACCGGCCTCGGCTCGATTGAAAGCTCCAAAGCTCGGGATCGAGACACTAAGTTTAGCCTTGAGTCATAGAAGCACGTATCTGGGCTTCTGCTTCTCCAAGCCTTTCAGGGCGCTGATTTCAAAAACAAGGCGCTCTTCCAGAATTAGTAAGTATGTTGGCTGCTTAGAAGGGAGTTGGATTTCTCGGGATAGACCATATCACAATCTGCGGCTGGAAAAATCATATGCGCTTCTGGCATGTATTAAGCAAGCCTTGCAGGCAAGTGGCTTCGATACGCTTTGTTCGATTAAAATGATTTTTATTCATGTTATCTTTGATCGTATTCTCGGCAAATACCTCTGGCTTTACCTGGTCCAAAACAGCTCAACATGGTCGGTGACACCATGGTGGACAAGCTTCTGGCCCGGCAGCTGGCTACTGATACGAATGGCCGTTTTCAGAGCCAGCTCCACTCGTATACGACGAGGCTGGCCGTCCTTGGCCTCCTCTTTGCTCTCCTCCTCCTCTACGGGAAACCAGCGGACCGTGGCCGTGTTGGCGCGGCCGAGGCAGACCTTTACGTGCAGGCGGGCAGCGAGGCGCAGGCGCGGCCGGAAGTGGAGAGCGGCGGCGCCTGGGGCGGCAATGTGGATTCCGGCCACCTCGGTGCAGTACTCGTAAACGGGCACGCAGCCCCAGGCGTGGCAGTCGGAGCGCTGCCGCACCGCATCTTCCTCCCAGGTGGACAAGTGGTTGGCCAGCATGGCGTGCCAGGGGCGCCAGACAACGGGCCAGTAGGCCTCGTAGATATCCTCGTGATGCTGGTCGTCGCCGTGGTCGTGGCCGGCCGCCGCAAAGGCGCGCAGGGCGTAAAATTGCATCACGTAGCTGCAGCGCGACAATTTCGCGTCTGGCGCAAAGGCTTCCCGGAGGAGCAAGGAGGCGTTGCGGATAGGTAGGACCGCGCCGGTGGTCAGAGTGGCAGCCTCCGTCTCTGCCTCTTCGGCCACACTGCATAGGCCTGCCGTGGCCCCGGCCAGCACGGCGAATACCTGGCAGTGCTGCGAATAGGCCCCTTCCGGCTCGACAGCGGCCACGTCGGCAGTCGAGTCGGTAAAGAAGCGGCCGTCATAGCAGTGGCGGCGCACGGCACAAACGACTGCGGTAGCACGGTCGCTGTATTCGAGGGATGAGAGACGGTAAATGTGGCGACGACGGCGGTGGCTGTGACCGCCACGGCCCTCTTCCTCGCCCCCCTCATGGTCGGCCAGCTGCTGCAGCAAGTGGGCGGCCTGTTGCAACGTGTAAGCGTACAGCAGGCTGAAAAACGTGTGCGTGTTGGAGGCGCGACCGGACGTGGGCACGCCCTTGTCAGGGTGCGTGGCAGTGGCACCCCAGGTGTCGACCCAGTCCACGTACTGCCAGACGTCGGGGGGCAGACCCGAGACCAAGCCAGTGGCCGGGCTGAGATGGCGGTCGAAAAAGGCAAAGACGCCGTCGATGCGGCCGAGGAAGCCGGTGGCCATGGCGGTGTCGCCAAAGTGTTGGTAATGGTCGACGACGGCCAAAACCCAAAAGAGGGAGAAGCCAGCAATTAGCTGGGGGGCACTGCAGGGCACGCGCGACTGCAGCAGGCCGGCGGTCGGCGACGGCAGCAGAGATCGAGGCCCGGTGTCGACGACGCTCTCCACGGACGCGGCCCAGTGCACCAGGGCGGCGCGCATCAGCCGGTCGTCGCCCGAGAGCAGATAGTGGAAGAGGGCGACGGAGCGGGAGTCGCCGGCGTACTGCAACTGCTCGTAAAACGGGCAGTCCGAGTAACCGTCGAACAGGCAGTTGCGCAGCGTGCGCAGCGACACGTCCCAAATCTGGGCGCTCTGCGCATCCACCAGGCCTTTATCGTCGTGCCACTCGGCCTTGACCGCCAGCGGGTAGTTGGTCTGCCGCGCCGTCAGGGACAGCAGCTGGACAGCAGCGCCGGTGCTCTCCACTGCCACAGTCACCCGCACGACGCGAAAGGTGCGAAACCAAAAGGGCTCGTAGACGGCGTTGCCGTCTGCAGCCGGCACATCCAACACGACCTCGTCAAACGGCCCAATGAGGTAGCCGTGCTGGGCGTCGAGGCGGTCCGATTTGCTGCGGAAAAAGGGGTAGCTGCGCGGCTTGTGCTCGTAGCCTTCCGAGTACATGACGCGAAGACGGATGCGGCCGCCTCTTTCTGCGCTCGTGCTGGAAAAGGTCCATTTGAGGAAAGCCGTCGAGTGGCAAGTCGCCTGAATGTCCAACGTGTGCTCGGAACCGGCCGGCAGCACCAGACGGGGGCCCCGGCCCTGGCCGGCTAGACAGGCAGCCCACTCGGCCGTCGACGCCGTGCTGTGGCAGGATCGTATGGTATCGACGTCTACAGGCGTCTCTTCAGGCGCGGGAAACGGCCGCGGATGCAGCCGCCACGGCAACAGCTCGCCGTTGGCCGTGCGAAATCCGTACACGGCCGGCTTCATGGGCGCTGGCAGGGGGGCCGCCGAGACGCGCTCGCTGATCTGAGCAGCCGATTAGCACAGGAATCCCACCGCCCCTTCCACTCACTCACATGCAAAAAGCCGTCGTCAATGAGACCGGTGGGAAACGTGATGCGGTCGTCAATCTGGGCCGTCCAGCCGTCTGCCGTGGTCCCCAAGTCGACGTCACCGATCTTCCCGACCACGGTCAGACCCGGCAAGATGGTGCGCACAAAGGGCATGGCGCCGCGGAAGGCGGAGAAATAGCGCACCACGACAAAAACCAGCTCGTTCTCGCGGCCGTCGGCGTGTAGCCAGGGCCGAATATCGAGGGAGTCGTAGAACCAGATCCACTGGCTGCTGCGTGCTGGACCGACAGCCACGCGCACGCCGTTGACATAGAGCTTGTAGCGCGTGTCGGCCGAGAAGTGCAAAAGGATAGCCGGGGCCGATGCCGAAGTCTCTTTTGAAATCTCTGGCACATGAAACTTGCGCACAAACCGCACAATGCGGCCGGCCGTGTTGACGCTGCTGTCGGGCGGAGCATCGACCCAGTTAGGCACCCAAACCCAGCTGGCGAGCAGAGAGTCAATAGTCTCGAACCTCGTCAGTACTTTTCATCAAGAACAATGTCAATATCATAGCTCACTTTTTGGTCCATTATAATGTGGAAAATCCTTTTCATCAAGAAAAAGAGCGCTTCTGAGACGAAGAAAGAGATTTTCTCAATACAAATGTTCTTCTTTTCAACGCGTTTTTCTCTCCTAAAATTAACACTTTTTCGGATAAGGCTCGGGAAAATATAAACCGACAAACTGAAAGTCCTCGTGGAAGAGACGGTCTTTCTTTTGCCGAGATCGTGTCCAAGCGAGTGTCAAAAGTGGGGCAACAAAGACCGGTAAGTTGCTTCCCCGCAAAGTATTTATCAGACTGGCCCACCCCCGCATAGCACTACTCTGCTTACAGCTAGCCGTTACATTTATGGACCCCTATTGGCTTTCACGTCTACGCGTCCATGCAAAAACATTATGTCCCAATTTCGCGAGCTTCCCCGCGAAAAGAATGGCCCTACTTTAGTTTTTTTTCTTGGCCAGCATGAACTGTCAGTCGGCATGTGAACTGTTGGGAATTTGAGGGGGAAGC
This sequence comes from Graphilbum ipis-grandicollis, assembly GCA_019925625.1. Classification (NCBI taxonomy): domain Eukaryota; kingdom Fungi; phylum Ascomycota; class Sordariomycetes; order Ophiostomatales; family Ophiostomataceae; genus Graphilbum; species Graphilbum ipis-grandicollis. Next base: position 112,998 of record JADHKH010000040.1, read on the forward strand.
AGGGGGTGGGATTGGAGAAGTAGAGGCGTTGGGCCACGGGCATAAAAGCCAGCAAATCCTGCTCATTTCCTCTTCTTTTTGAGCGGATGGAGAGAAAGTGCATCAAAGTTTTTATTTAAGGGCATTTCTTTTAAACTATACTTAAAAAAAGGAAGCTCTTTTCGCCAAATGGCAAAAGCAGAGATCGATATGGCCGACGCCAAACAAGCCGAAGCCGAAATGGTCGAGAACAGCAAAGGCGGCCTTGGCCCCATTATGCGGTCCAAGGAAGACGAGATGACCATCTGGCAAGCCGTTATGCGGCACAAACGCTTGGGTCTCATTGCCATGTTGGCGGCCTTTTGTGCTTCCCTGGATGGCTACCGTAAGAGCTGCCCTCTCCCTCTCCGTCCACAGCACTGACACAGCATGAATCAACCAGAAATCAACCTGAATGGAGGCATTGTATCCAACAAGGGCTTCATTGCCCAAATGGCAAGCCCGGGAACCAAGATTATCAAGGGAAAATACGTCTCGGCTTGGGGCGGTATCCAGTCGGCTGGCCAGACCATTGGGCAGATTGTAAGTGGAGGGAAAGGAGAAGTATGGAAATTAAGAGAATAACAAGAAGAAGAGCTGACCACTAGCTCCTTCAATACGCTACCGAGTCACTTGGTCGTAAGCCGGCACTGTTGATCATCTGGGTGGTTCTCACAGGGGTACGGTAGCTATGACCCATCCTTTCATCTGACCTCATCTCTGACGGCACAGAGTATCTTCACAGAGACCTTTGCCACCCGCTGGGATCACTGGCTGGTCGCCAAGCTATTCTCGGGAATGGGTGTCGGCATGCTCCAGTCGACAATGCCGCTGTATCTGTCTGAGATTACGCCGACGCAGCTGCGTGGTTTCTACATCAACGCGTATTCTTTGTAGGTCTTTTTGAAAATCCTCTGCCATCATCTTGGTCTTCTCTGACCGGACAGCTGGTTCGTTATTGGACAGCTTTTTGCGTCAGTGGCCCTGAACCGCCTCAATGCCTCGGACCCTCATGACTTCCGTACGCCCATCTACACGCAATGGGCCATGGTTGGTGTTATTGGTATCACTTTTGTCTTTTTGCCCGAGACACCCTGGTGGCTGGTGTCCAAGGGCAAGACAGCCGAGGCCGGCAAGGTCATGCGGATGATCAATGGCGACATTCCAGACTATGACGAGAAAGAACAGTTGGTGAGTTTTGTTCCTCCTCCTTCCCGTCAACTTTGCTTCTTCATTACTTTCTTTCCAAACCTTCCTTTTACTTTCTTTCTAACCCCTTCAGAGCGTCATGTCTGCCACTGTTGAGGCAGAGCACCGACTGGCCGAGGCCAACCAGGAACTTGGTCAGTGGGCCGTTTTCCAGGGCCGCAATCTGTTGCGTTTTGTCATTGCCGGTTGGCCCAAGATGACGCAGCAGTTTGTCGGCTTGACTGTGTTCAATACCTATGCTACCTACTTTTGTGAGTGTCCTTTTCCTCCTTGTCCTCCGCCCTTTACCGCTCTCCTCCTAACCTACTTCAGTCCAATATGCCGGAAACAAGGACCCCTTCCGCGTCACTATAATCCTCTCGTGTGTCCAATTGCTGTCCATGATTTTCACAGCCACCACCACCGATCGCCTTGGTCGTCGCCCTCTGACCGTTTACCCATACTGCGTCACCGTGGTTTCGGTGCTTTGCCTCGGCATTGTCGGTTGCTTTGACTACACGACCAAGGCGTTGAGCTCGCTTTTGGTGTGTTTGCTTTCTTGATATTCTTCTCTGCCCTCCCTCTAACAGCTTAGATATTCTTTGCCTGCCTGGCCACCTTTTCCACCACGGGTGCTTCCGCCATTGGCTACGCTTATGCGGCTGAAATTCCACAGCAGCGTCTGCGTGCGCGGACGGCGGCCTGGTCACTGGCCTCGACCAACATGATTTCCACCATGTTCAGTTTCTGCACGCCGCTCATGATCAACGGAGACTCAAAGTGGGGAGTCAAGACAGGGTTCTTGTGAGTTTTTTGTACCTTTTCCTTCTCCCTCTCCTTCTCCCTCTTCTACTTATCTTCAATCTTTCCTACTCATTCTCCTCTTCTACTTGTCTTCAATTTTTCCTGACTTTCTCAGCTTCGCCGGAACTGGCACCGTGGCCGTGTTGATTGCCTGGTTTATACTGCCCGAAGTGGCCCGCCGTACGCCGGCCGAGATTGATGAAATGTACGTCCCACTATTGGGCCAATTCTATTCTGATTTCTTTCCTCCTAACTCATGACTAGGTTCGAGAAGAAGGTGCCGCTGCGCAGCTTCAAAAACTACATCACCGAGGTGCAGCTCCATGCCGACGCCGCCCACCACAAGGAGGAGGATGCTTGAGTATCGTGGCAGTAGTAGTAGTAGCAGTAATATTAATATTCATTTCCATGTAGAAAAAGTGTTTTAGTTCAATAAGTTAGTGGCTTATTCGCAACGGCAACGCCTCTCAACCTTGATCGTTGCCCTCCTAAACATTCAGCTTCTGTTTCCCCCGCTTACGCTTGCCGCTGACTTCGCGGTTCTCTTCAATGTTTAGCAGCGCCTCGTTGCGCTTCTGGCCCACTAACGTCAGTGCGTCGCGCACCACACGCGTCTCTAGATTGACTCCCTCCTCGGCCCAGGCCACGAGCGGGCGGCCAACGCGGGCCTCAATAGCGTGCACCAGCACGACGTCGCGCTGACCGACCAGCGAGATGGCGTCGCCGGCGCGGCCGGCACGGGCGGTACGGCCAACGCGGTGGATGTAGTCGTCTGGGTTGCGCGGGAGGTCATAGTTGACAACGAGGGCGACCTCGGGGATGTCGAGACCGCGGGCAGCAACGTCTGTGGCGACCAGGATGCGAGCGGCGCCGGCACGGAAGCGGCCGAGGTTGTCGGTGCGCTCGCGCTGGGGCAGCTGGCCGTACAGGGCGGTAACGCGGTGGCCGAGCAAGCGCAGCAGGTGGTGAAGGTAGGTGGCGGTATCATTGCGGTTGCAAAAGACAATAATGGCCTTTAGTTCGGCGTTGTGCTTTGTGTTGAGCAGCACGTGCAGGTAGTGCTCGCGATGGGTGACCTCGACGTTGACAAACATTTGCCGGAGGGCGGGGGGGATGGCCGCGGTGGAGATGGAAGTGGGAGTGGTGGCGTTGGCCGAGGAGGGAATCGTCGTGTCCGAGGTTATGACCGGCGCTGGTCCCGATCCCGATCCTGATCCTGGACCCCCTCCCACATCGCACACAAACAACGGCGCCCGGCCTGGCCCCCGGGACGTGTCCATCAGCTCGCGCACGTCGTCTGTCATGGTGGCCGTAAACACCAGCGTCTGCCGCTTCTCCGGTGGCGGAAGCGCCTCTAGACACTTTCGCAGGTCCGGCAACATACTGCCCGACTGAGCGTCTCCGCCCACCAGCAGCCGGTCGGCCTCGTCCAGCACCAGCACGCGCAGTCGGGCCAACCCGCCCACGGTGTCCTGGCCCGACACCGCAATGTGGTCGGCCAGCCGCCCCGGTGTAGCCACAACCAGATGCGGCCGCTTAGCCAGCGCAATAGCTTGTGCACACATGTCGGCGCCGCCTGTAATCAGTACAGCCCGAAGCGGGTGCGGCCCCGACACGGCCGTGAACTGCTCGTAAATTTGCTGTGCCAGTTCGCGCGTCGCCGTCAGCACCAGCCCAAATATGCCGCAAGGGTCTTCGGCCAGCTTCTGCAGCATCGGTGCCGCAAAGGCTACCGTCTTGCCTGTACCGGTGCGACTGCAGCCGATGCAGTCGTCGCCGCGCAAAACGGCGGGGATGCAGCCCTTTTGGATGCTTGTCGGCCGAAAAATCCTCAAGTTGGACAGCGACTGGGCCAGCCACGGCCGCAAGCCAAGCGCTTCAAACGTCTTAACATCATTTGCTGTCACTCCGGCTCCAACTCCAGCTCCAACTATCGTCCTGGAGGTCGGCCCCGAAGCCGTAGCAATACGGCTGCCATAGCAGCGCTTGGATACGCTGACAGGAATAATAATATTTTCCGGTGCCGAGTCCTCAGAGTCACCAGAGCTGTCCAAACTTTCCTCTTCTTCCTCTTCCCTTGTCCGCCGCTTCTTTCTCGGCTCGTCGTTGTCGAGATAGTCCGACTCGTTTTCGGAAGTGCTGTCAGAAGAGACGCTGGATCGCCGCTCAGCTTTCCTGCTAAGCCTCGGGATTTTCTCGCCTGATTTGACGGTAGAAGGCATTGTTTCGTGATAATGCGAGGCAATACTGTCGTTTGCACCAACTCGGCTGTCGGTTTCTTTTTTTTCTCGACTTCCTATATTTTGCTACAAAACTTTTGGCGGTAGGATACGGCAGAACTACGAGAGAATGACTAGCACAGTTAGCTTACTCGTACCATAATTTCTTCGCGCTTGCCCCTAGCCGCTGATTGGTTGGCGCTGGGCGATCTGCCGCTCTTTTATCACAAATACCAAGTCCTATGCTGTGTCGGTAGGCGCCCTAGCACACGTCGTATGGCCCCTTTCAGCGGCTTCAGCCCCCGCCAGAGGCACAATGGCACCAAAAGCTGTCCCCCTCCAACCAGCAACGATAACGGCTTCCCCACACAACCCCCTCTTGCTGTCTGTGGTCGCCTAACTGTTTCTGCTGTGCCTTTCGCCTTTCCTGTGATTTGTCTCCTGCTCTGGCCTCTTTTATTCAGTCTACTTTTCTTCTCTCCCGCTTCTCCCCCGTCTCTCTTCTCTCGTTTCTTTCTCTCTCATCTCCTCTGTTCTTACTACATCTCTCTTTCTCTCATCTCTCCTTTGTCTGCCCACCCTCCGTTTCATCCGTTGTCGCATCCGGCACTCTACTCTCTCTTTGTCGTCTTGTCTTCCTCCTCTTTCCGGCTTCTATTCCAACGTTTCTCAACCTTCTTGTTGGCCTCTTCTCCTCTCAACTTTTCCTTCTTCGGCCTTGCACTCTTTCGCCTCAGTTTCCGCTCCCACCCCTTCTTCGCTCCTCATTGTCACGCGGCCTTTTCAGAGTCGCCGACTTGCGACACCTTTCTGCGTCTCGCCGTTTCAATCCCAGCTTTTCGTAGCCATCTTACCTGCCACTTGCTTCATCTTCCTCTCTTGTACCGCTTTCGGCCACTGAGTACCCGACGTGCTTCCACCGCTGTCGTCTCTGCCTCTTGCCATGGCTGAACACGACAGCTCCGCTGCCACAAGCGAGGCGCTGGTCCAGGTGCGTATTATTTTTGTACTTTTGTCTTTTTCCAATCACATCCCTCTTCTCTTCTCTTCTCCCACAAGTCCCTCTCGCTCGGCTCCGCTAACCTTGTAGCCCATACCCGCCCCGTCCAGCTTCCTCGATCCCATCGCCTCTATAAACAGCATCCAGCCCCAGGTGCTCACTATGCCCGCAAACGTCCCAATGCTTCGTCCAGCCATACCCGGCAGCCGCGCCAACGGCGGCTCTCGTGCGCCCCGTCTCGGCCTCGCCATCCCGCCTTCGCCGAATGTCAAACCTGTCGGTGCCCCTGCCCCGCCTGCCACCAGACCACCCTTGCCAGTCCTCCACCTGGCTACCCCCATGGGCAGTCAGGGCGTCCCTCACGAACAGCCCCCTGGTCGCCTCACCGGCCTTGCTGCCCTTCAAAGCGCCTCCGGGGGCAGCGAAAGCAGCGCCGCCCACAGCCGCTCCGGCAGCTTTGGCCCGCTCGACGGCCGTGCCAGCAACCCCACCTCCGCTGGCTCCCAATACTCTGCCCTCTCCTTTGCCAGTCATTACGGTATCGGCGGTACCAGCCACCCACAAGGCACCCCCGACCCCGTCTCTGCCGTCGGCTCCCTCATCTCGGAACGCAGCGAGGGCGGAGTCGGCATGGAACGTGAGAGCAGTCTGACCGGCCTGGAGGCCTTTGACAAGCTGGCCCTGGATAAGGCCCGCACCGCCGATGTCGAGGACCTGGACGACGAGGGTTGGCGCATTGCCAGCCTAGAGAAACGTGTCATTCAGCTCGACAGTTTGGGCGAGGGCGCCGGTGGCGCTGTCACCCGCTGCCGGCTCGAGGGCGGCAAAACAGTTTTTGCCCTCAAGGTCATCACCACCAACCCCGACCCCGACATCAAGAAGCAGATTGTGCGTGAGATTGGCTTCAACAAGGAGTGCGCCTCAGAGCACATTTGCCGCTACTACGGCGCCTTTGTCGATGCCTCCACCGCCACCATCTCCATTGCTATGGAGTTTTGCGAGGGCGGCTCCCTCGACCGCATCTACCGCGAGGTCAAGCGCCTCGGCGGCCGCACCGGCGAAAAAGTCCTCGGTAAGATTGCCGAGGGTGTTCTGCATGGCCTGACCTACCTGCACTCCAAGAAAATCATCCACCGCGACATCAAGCCCTCCAATATTCTGCTCTGCCGTACCGGTGAGGTCAAGCTGTGCGACTTTGGTGTCTCTGGCGATTTTGGCACCAAGGGCGAGGCCAACACGTTTATTGGCACCAGTTACTACATGGCCCCCGAGCGTATTACCGGCAAAAGCTACACCATCACCTCCGATGTCTGGTCCACCGGCGTCACTCTACTCGAAGTCGCCCAGCACCGCTTCCCCTTCCCGGCCGACGGCAGCGAGATGCAGCCACGTGCCGGCCTCTTTGACCTATTAACATACATTGTGCGCCAGCCCATCCCCACGCTCAAGGACGAGCCCGATGCCAACATTTACTGGAGCACCAACTTTAAATACTTTATCGAGTGCTGGTACGTTTTATTCTTTATTGTCGTGGTACTGAGATTTCGCCTATGCTCGTTACTACTGCCTTTGTACTGACCGCCCCCTCTCCAGTCTCGAAAAGGAACCGACTCGCCGCGCGACACCCTGGCGCATGCTCGACCACCCATGGATGGTCGAGATGCGTTCCAGGCGCGTCAATATGGCCCGCTACCTTTCCAAAGTCTGGGGCTGGGAAGAGGAGCCAAACCCATCGGCCGATAACGGCACGCTGGCCGGAGGCACTCTATGATGTTGACTGCGAGTGACACGCTACCCAAGCTACACAAACAAACCACACTACAAAATTGCGCACCACGCCACTATAACACCCGTCGCATCTTGCAGCTTTATTTTGCCAAAGGTAACATTGAAATGCCAGGGCACGATTATAACAAGTTACGCGATTGGAGACCATCATTCGGTGACAGAGAACAGAATGATGAGAAAAGAAGGAGAGAGTCTAGGAGAAATAACGGATTTCTGTTCTTGCTATCTGGCCTTGAATAGGTCTGCTTTTTACGTCAGACTTGCTGACCAGGGTGATGCAATTTGGGTAGCCTGTTTTTTTTGTTGTTTTAATAAACAGCGTTGATGTACATATTACGTATGGGAACTATGCCATCTTGGTTGAAAAGAATATAATGAGAAGCGTTTCAGTACGAATTTGTTATTGATTGCCAAAGAGTCTCTGAAGAATCAGTGAATCGCAGAAATTAAAGGCCAGATCTGAAAAACTATCTATCGCAATGGCCTTGGAAAGTCAATTGGCGAAAGTTCAATCTGCCAGCACCACAACAGCTAACAAACAAGAACAAGGTAAACACAGAAAGAGACTGAAAGAGGAAAATATACCGATTGAAAAGAAAAACCAAATGCGAGACACGATAGAAAAGCACATAGCCCCCCAGCCTTTTCGTTTTGCTTTCTTCCTTTTGTGATGATCAGTCCTTCATGCTGTCGTCGATAGAAAAGCCCGAAAACAGTGCAAGCCACACCATAACCAGTATTTTCTGATCCATTATCCCCTCCCCTTCCCCCTCTAACTACAACCCAATTTCTTTTTTTTGTTACCCCCTCCACAACCTTCGTATACCGCTTCCGACACAGACACAATAAAAATAAAACAGCACATCATACTGGCCACAGCCCAAGTGCAGGAACATCCCCCTTTCAGCATCCTAAAAGGGAGCCGTAGAGAAAACGAAAAGAAACACTCAGATGGACAATCTAGTTGAGAAAGAGCAGAAATAAAGGGGGGAGATCAATATCCTTGCCTGCCACTCGGTCAGAAATGCAGCTTTTATTATCGAGACTGTCATTTTTGTGTGATTTATAGTTGAAGGGACCACTCGGTCAGAAATCATCAGCAACAATTCAATTTTCTTGCATTATTGGCCATTTCCAAGACATATTTAGCCGGCAGAACTATCACATGCCATCAACTGGATGTAATCACTCTTGAGCATTTGCTGGCGTCGTTTTTGCCGGCTTGAAGGAATGCCCCCCAGAAACGTGCTCGTCGGCATTCTCTTGCTGTTGTTGTCCGCCATTTGGGCTGGGCGCCTCCCAATGGGACGAGCTGCTCATCATCTCACGTAGGCAGATAGTGGCGTAGTTGCTCGAGCTCAGACGGAAGTTGAGAGCGACGGCAATCTTCATGTCCTCCACAAGAGCCACCTCGCCCAGGCGTGCGGCACTTGACAAGTTAATAGCCTTGTCACTGGCCGCCGCACCATCCATGCCCTCCGGTACGTTCCGGAACACATTTTGAATATGTGCCACGGGCGGCAACGGCGAGCTGCTACCACTACCGGCAGCAATTTCGTCGGAGGTGCCGTTGGGGTTGTTGCTTTGGGCTGAAAAATACAATGTTGCGGGACCGGCCGGCTCGACTCCCTTGTCGTCGGTTCCGTTTATGGCCTGTGTAGCCTGTTTGCTCTGTGTGCTCTGGGTGTCCTTAGTACCCTGGGAGATGCTGCTCGAAGTGAGTTCACTGGCGATGCTGATCGGGCGGGAAAATAGACCGTCCGCCTGACCTGGCAGTCGGCCTGCGACGGCGTCGACCTTGACCCGCTTGATACCCCCACCCGAACTGTTCTCGATCCAGCCGTCATTAACGCGCTTCTCGGGGGGGGAACCATCCTGTGGGGATTCATTGGGCGAAAGCTGGCGCCGGCGAGTTTTGTCGTCGGTGTTGGCCATGGCACTGGCAGTAGCGCTGGCGCTCTCCTCTGCGGCCCTCATGGCCGCCGCCAAAAGTGAAGCCGTGCGCATCTGCTCACGCTTCTGGTTCTCAAGATCCTGTTGTGCCCGGATATCGTCGAGATCGGTCGGGTGCATTTGCTCTGCGTCGTCCGAATAGGGACGGACATAGAATTTGGGAATGGTCGAGAAGCGAGCCAGGATCTTGCGATAGTGGCCGCTGAGACTAAACTCCTTTTGCCCACGACGCATCTTGTACGGATCCAACCCTCCGTTCTCAGGACGGCCCATGAACTCGACGTAAAAAGTGCCAATGTCGTTATCCGGATAGATAATGTCATAACCAGGGACAGGCAAAACAACATCGTAAATGTGGTACTTTCCGCTGGCCGCCTCTTCGGCAGTGAGAGCACGAGCTTCTTGGTAAAACTGCTCCTCCTCCTGGTTGAGGTCCTCAGACCTGTCCTGCCCTTGGCGGCAACTAGTGGGGTTTGCCTCAGACTCGACGAGGATCAGGTCGCCAGCAACAACTTGGTCGCCATACTTGGACCACCGCAAGCTGACCGCCCAATTCCACACATAGGATTGGTAGGCGTGGATGTAGAGGTTCCGCAGACCGCGGGTGATTTTCAGCAGAGCGCCGCAAAAATCGCGCCGAGAACTCGGATTGCTCCCTAGATGACGGAGAATTGTGCTTTCTGCACTGAAGCGTCTGGGAATGATCTGCAGAGCAGCGTCCAGATCGCCCGTCTCTCGCCACATGGAAATTGCACGCGTCCGTAGGATCTCGTCGCGGTGATATGAGTTCTCCAAGTCCGGCTCGTCCAGACGCGCAACCAGATCTGGCTCCACATGCAGAATAGCGTTTACAGCGCCCTCAAAATCCTCGCTTAGGATTTTCTGTCCAATCTCTTGAGTGCCAATAGCATGGGTTCCGAAGCGCTGCAGGCCAAAATAGTTGATAAAGCCGCGAGCCAAGATGTTGTCCAGTGCGGATTGAACACAGGCTTCGGTCATGCGCAAGCGATGCGCCAGTGAGCAGTCTGCACCACGGGCAAGCTCGACGTTTTTGACCACAATGACGAAATCATTGCCGCCGTGCTGGCCTAGTTGGATGGGCGCCTTGTGGTGGCTGAAATCGCCGATTTTGATGCTGCTCTTTGAATTCAGCCAGCCAATATCCTGGGAGCCGTGACGCCAAACACTGACTCGCTGAGTCGTGGCAGCACGGCGGTCCTTGGTGCCAGCGAAGCCAAAGTTGGAAGACTTGATTTTCAGCATTCGGGCCAAATGGTTGATGGCTTCCATAGTGTCCTTGTTCTCCTTATAGAGAGTAAAGTGAAGATACTTTCCGCCTTGATTCTGGGCAGCCCGACCGGCACCACCGCGGCGCCCTTCACGCAAAGTGCCCGAGGCAGTATCCCGGCCAGCACCACCTCGCTGCTTGCTGCCACCAGAAGTAGGAACTGCGGTAATAGCGCCAGTCTTGGGGTCCGCCTCTGTTTCGAATCGACCGGAGAAGATGCGGCGCATTTCCTAAGAGTATTAGTTTCTTGAATCTTCAAAAATAAACTGAAAATATGGAAACGGCAAGAGAAATCACGAAAAGGAAAATAAAACCTACATGATGGACGTTACTTCTCTGAGCTCGGTCACTCAGAGTAGTCAGTATAATGGGGCTGCGGTTGGTGAGGGTGCCGGTCAACATGGCTGCATAGGTTTCTTGCAACGTTGCTGCTACCTCTGGGCCAACAATGGCCTCGAGAGCTTGGACATCCGCGACAGGAAGTTCAACTGGCTTAACACTTTCGGGAACAACAGGAGAGGAAGACTTGGGCTGACTAGCAGCAGCATTGTCGACCTCTTTTACTTTCTGCTTCAATTACTATCAGTTGCTATATTCAGATCTCCCGTGGTTTTCTGATTAGGGGGGGACATACCACGCTCTCCTTCTTCTCTGGAGCAGCAGCAACATCAGTCAGATAAACAACCGATCCATCTCTCCGGACCTCATGAACGATAAAGTCTGTGTATCTGGAAGGAGAAAGGTAGGGTTAGTTTAGAAGAGAATAAAGGGAAGGCTTGATAGAAGGCAGTGAAAAAGTAGTAAAATAACAGTGAAAACCTGTACAAAAGAAAAGGACAGTGGAAAACTGCGACTAGGCAGAAAAGCGTACCGTTTCCGAATGTCACCTCTCCAAGCAGAGTCGACAGAGCCAGTGTAATGTAGGATGCCCAGGCGGCGTTCTGAATTGGAGCGAACGGCCGGAGCATTATTGCTCGATGGGACTCCTGCGAGGTTTTCCATACTTATGTATAGAAGACGCACAAAAAACACAATGGGACGAGGAGGTAGAGAATGTAACGTAGAACCAATGTCAAGACCTGGTCTAAACAGGGTTAAAAAACAGCCTCCTAATCGGAAAAAAAACGAGATACCAGTTGTCGAGGAGCAATCCAAGCTCGACAAACTCCAAAGTGGTGAATTGGGAGGATGACGAATAGAAAAGAAAATCAAAGAAAGTAGTTGGTCAAAAAGCAGTGCGAGCAGAAGATCCCCAGAATCGTGGCAATAGCAACTGTCGCAGCAATGAGAAAACAGCCAAGGCGGAAAATGTGGCAAGCTAGAGAAAAAGTATAAGCAGCCTGTTCAGTAATGGCTAGACAGAGCAGATCAGATTCGACAAGATAGCTTTTTGATGAGAGCCGCAGGAACCTGCAAGAAAAAATAGATGAAAGCCAAGCGATGGGCACAAAAAGAGACGATTGCAAGACAAAGCAGCTATAAAAATAAGGAGAGGGAAGGGAAAAAGACTCTCTACAGTGCAGAGAGAGCTTTTTTTAGATATTCCCCCTGGCTTCGGGGGCAAATAATGCTTTTGAAGGTTTGATATAAGATTTGATAGAGTTGAAGAGAGCAGGAATAAGAAGAGAAATGCGACTCTTACTTATGTGGGGGCAATCTAGCGTCTTATTGGCCATCTTAGTTCAACACAAAAGGGCATCTACGGGCGCTACATTCACATTTAAGGTAGGAGCGAACGGCTTCGCTCACAATTGCTTCAGCTTTTGTTCACATCTTATTGAGTTATTGAGCGAGCGCATTTTCAAGTCAACGAGCATAAAAATAAGATTTCAATGCCCTACTTTACTTGCGTTATTGTGCGTATGGCCCTCTGCTTAACAACAGACGGAATACTGGAAGAAACTAGTGGTGACACAAGAGGTCGCAACAAGCAGTATATTTCTGCTATGGTCAACGGTGATACAAGAAATATCCAGATGCCAGGCAGAATAGAGCAAGGGTGCTCGTTTCTATAGGATATGTTATATGTAATTGATGTTCGAAAACAGAGAAAAGAACAGCGATAAATTTAAACGATAAGCTTGCAATAGGGCCAGTTCTTTGAAAGAAAAAGTAGCAGATTTTAGAGGAAACAAGCCGAAGTAGAATCCGCGGTAGCAATTGATGCTGTTGCCTCTTTTGGTGTGGTGGTGAGCTTCTTAAAAGTGGAGACATGCCTCTATCACCAGCTTTTTCACAATTTCTCATTAAAGCGCTTCTCATCATCGTCCAGCCTCACCACCTCCCCGCAGTGCCATCTAGTCAGTAAGTCGATTCAGCTGCCATGGCCAAAGGAAAAGCAGACGCCAAAAAGGGCGACGCCAAGAAGGGAGATGCGAAAAAGGGAGATGCAAAGGAAGTCAAAGGTGCACAGCAGATCAACGTCCGTCATATTCTGGTAAGGCTGCTTCTCTTTCTCTTGTCTTGTCTGAATTCGGTCGGGAACTCCAAACTCAACAATCCTTGGTCCCCATCTCCCCATGTAGTGCGAGAAACACGCCAAAAAGGAAGACGCCCTAGCCAAGCTACGCGAGGGCATCAAGTTTGACGAGGTGGCCCGCACCTTTTCCGAAGACAAGGCGCGGACAGGCGGCGCTCTCGGCTGGAAAGTGCGTGGCAGCTTGGACCCGGCCTTTGAGGCGGTGGCGTTTGGGCTGCCTGCGAGCACAACAGCATCGCCAGTACTGGGCGAGGCCAAGACCTCGTTTGGCTATCACATCATCATGGTAGAGGGGCGGAAGTAAATATTCAGGGCTTTTGCATGTGGAATCAATTGTGATTTGTATGTATATACATACACAAACGTACCCAGAGTAGCTAATTATGCAGCAGACCTCCAGCGCGGCCGTTCAAAAGTCACTGTCTGCCATCAGGTGATCATGAAGCTTAAAATACCGATTCAGCGTCACTGTCGCAGTCTGTGTAAACCCAGATATCGTTTTCGTCGTTGTCTCCGTCTTCACCATCGCTGTCACCACAGCTTCCTTCACCAGAAAGCTGCCGTTCTTCAAGGCGCGCCAGCAACTCTTCCTGTTCTCTCTGCTCCCTCTGCCACTGTTCTATTCGCTGTCGCACCCGGTCCTCCTCCCTGTCCAGAAAATATTCTCGCCATCGGTACCGGGATGGTGGCCTCTTCAAAATTTCATTGTCCGGGTGGACGTTCCATCTTGGCAGTGGCATTGGCGGTGGCAGCAGTCCAGCCATTACGGCATGGCAGGCGCCGTCGCCGCTGGTAGTAGCATCGGTATCCTCACAGTCATCAACATCCTTTGCCAATGCGATACGGTACCGGGAGAGCATGTCCTGCACACATTCGTTCACTGTTTCGGCAGCAGCCCCGTCTTCGATATCGATTCCGACCCTTTTGTACGCCCACACCACCCATTGGCACAGTTCCAGCCGCGAGGCCGGCAACACGCTTCTTTTCCGGTGGTGGCGGAATAAGACGCCGGCCTGGCGTTTGACATTGATGCGCGCCAGACACTTTCGGGCCTCGGCCGCCACCTCGACCGCTGTCATGGCTTTGGAATCCCGGCAAAAAATGGCTTCCATTTCAACCGGGGGAGCGTTGACCGGTTCAAACGACGGGAATAGGCTCGGCGATGATGGCAATGGTGGCGAGGAAACTGACGATGATAATGACAATGATGGTGACAGTGACCATGAAGACGATGATGGCCGCGGTGACGTCGGGAACGGCAATTCCCGCTGAAGCCTCTTCTCCTCCCATTCGTCTTTGCTTTTTTCTTCTCTTCTTACTTGGCCCTTTATCGGCGTGCCATAGTAACCCTGACCTTGGCCCATTTTTATCTGTTCCAGCAATGGAAAGCAGTGCTGGGGCAGCAGCACCTCGGGCGGTGGCCCGCTGCTGGCAAACCACGCCAGAGGTGGCGGCGCCGGTTGCCATGATGCCAATGACGGACGTGGTCGATGCCTCCACTGCTGCGACGGCCACTCCCGCTCAGATGGCCACCGGACGCCCTTTGCCTGCGGCACTACTGCTACTCTCGTCAAATCCCGTGTCTGCTGTAAACAGCCGCGCACGCCCTTTCGCACACAGCGCGTACAGCGCAGCGGCGGCCGCGGCAGAAACGGCGAGTCTGTCTCTTGCGTATCCACGGCCTGGCGGAGCCGCTGCTGCACAAAACGGGCCTGTGTCTGGACCATCCTCTCGGCCAACTGCTCCCTGTTCCAGTCCGTCTCCAGGCTTTCGATAGCGCGGTCATAGTCCAGCATCCACGGATCAGGCCGCCAGAAGCAGTCGTCCTTCTCCTCCACACGTCCCTCACTCTGTCCATCGCCTCGGTCATAGGCCCGCGCATATGGCTTTGCCGTCAGCGAGCAGCGAGCGCCAACTTCCAAACACTGCAGACACGGAGGCAACGGCAACGGCGGCGGTGGCAGGTTCAACAAGAGCACATTTTCCGACGGCTCTGGCCCCTTGCCATGGCTCGTCGGCTGCCGCCACCGCTCCTTTTCCTCCTTGTTATCCTCCAACATGAGAGCATAAATGTCGACCGACTCTTGCAAGGCCCGCATGTGCCGCCTCCAGCTGTGGCTGGCCGTCTTGGCGACGGCGAGTCTCATGCCCAAGCCCGAGCCCAGGAAGTCGGTGTTTCCTTCCAGCGCCGCCAGGTCCTCGAGAGCCTGCCAGCGGTCTTCATCTTCCTCTTCGTCGTCGTACTCCTCCTCCTCTTCCTCTTCACGCAAGGAATTCGAACGGTCTCGCTCCGCTTTCTTGGTCGCTTCCTTGGCTGCTAGGGCCAGGCTCACTTCGCTTCGTTCCTCCCACCGGGACGTCTGCCAGTCGGCGAGCCTCCATTCATCTTCGGCCACGATAGGGAAAAACTCGGACAGCCGCTTGTTGATAGCGTGCACATTCCAAAATGTCCATTTACGGCCCTCTTCCTCATCCATAATGGCGCTCTCCAGGGTCAAGGCAAGCAACGAATACGGTGTCGTGGACGATGTATGTGTATATTATAGACGTATCAACTCGATCTAGTCAGAGAAACAGCAGGACAGTAATTGAGTTGACAACAAGTCGAAACAGCAAAGAAAAAGAGTTATATAGAACGGCTTTACCAAATTCAAAGACGGTTGAAGAAAGAGCTGTCATGAAAGAGTCACGGAAACAGCGCAAGGGCCATTCAGCCCCAAATATGAGAATAGATGTTGCAGGACAAAGAAAGAAAGAAGACGACAAAGGAGGCGGTTTGGAATGCCACATTCCAGTTAAATTTTTCAATATTGGCGAGAAGCAGACTGAATTCCACTATATGTCACAACTTGCCAGAGACGCTCAGATTCCTCTTTACGCAGCAAGCAGAAAAATAGCATAAAAAAAGCACAAGCTCTCAAAAAGGGTTCATTATAAAACGCCTGGCCAAGCACACAACCAAAGAAGGTCCGAGGCAAAGCACAAATAAAGCCCGATAATGAAACAAAAAAGGGAAACCACCAAATTAAGAAAAGGAAAGAAAGAAGACAAAATAGAAAAGTAGAAAGGAAAGAAAATAAGAAAGGGAAGTTTCATGAAAAGGGAACTCCAGAATTTGTATGACAGAGTGGAAAGTTTCACCTCTTATTCATATCGTTATCGTTCCGCTGCTAGAAACACACTCTTTCCTCTTTTGTTATGATGCTGAAGCCAGCCAGCCTCCCCTTGCTTGTTTTTTCGTTTTTTTATTTTCTTGCTTCCGTATAACTCTCGCCAAGTTGCTGCCGTTCTTCACGAACGCGCTTCTTCCAGTTCCAGCTCCAGCTGGCGGATCCGCTCGCTCTGGTCCGAAGATTGCAGCAGACGCTTCTTAAGACCTTCCACCTCCGACGTCAAGCTGTCAATCTTGTTATTCTGAGTAAGCACGAGCTGTGTCAGCTTCTCCAACGCCTCAACAGTGCTGTCAGCGCCCGCACCACTGCTTCCACCGGCCGTCGGCTGCTCGGTACGCGAGGCTGCTGGCGAAGAGATGGGTGGCGAGTACGTGGCGTGTGCCGGCTGCGCCGATCGCTGCGCCAATGACAGCTTGCTCGCCGTCATCGTCGACGTTGTCGTCACCGGATGAGCTGTTACGGCAGGAGTGTGTCGAGGCTGCGGACGCGCCACCTCTTCAAAGCTCGATGTATCATCTTCGTCGCTGTCCTCTTCCTCCTTCTCGTCGCGGTACTTGTTCGCCATCGAGGAGATTGACTGTTTCTGGTCGTTCACCGATGGCGGCGGACCAGATCGTAGAGGAGCCGCCGCCGGAGCAGGTGCCGCTGCTGCCGCGGCCTTCGTCTCAGCCTCCTTCTTTAGCGCCGGCGCCGCTGCTGCTGGAGTGTTAACGACTGCTGGCGACTTGTAACTGGCCGAAATTTCCTGCGGCACGCCGCCATCGTAGATGCTCTCCAGATCAATTTTCGACGGCAGGCCCGTTTTGCCGGACACCCATTCTTGGGCAGAGACACCAGGTGTAACGCCTACAGCCGGCGGGAAAATGTCCGACTGGAACGTTTCGGCACGTCTGGGCACAGTGAAGGAAATCGGCTCAATGTAAGTGTCGTTGACGGTTTTGTAGGCTCGCATGACTTCGTTTTCGTGGACCTTGAGGGAGAAAAAAGGTCAGCAACATTACAATATGCATTCTATGTCATCCTTTCATGGGAAACTTGCCTTCACACCACGTCGGGGGACAAAAGCAATGCCTCGTTGGGGGTCGCCAGACTTGTACTCGGAGAGAAACTCGAACTTGTCATTCTCGTACTCGAAATAGCGGATATTGCCGTCACTATACAGCGTTAGAACAGAGTATGATCGATGCCACTGGCATCTGCCAGAGGAAGTTCAGAGTCTTACCCTTTGCCCGCCAAGTAAAGGCAGTTGGAACCGTCGTCTGAAGAACGCCATATTTGTTAGCAGTCTCCCCCATGGAAGCCATCGCCAGACGACAAACATACCCCAGAATGGCATGAGCACGCCCGAGATGGAGTCCAGCATCTCGAAGCCGCCAATCGGCTCCTTGTTGCCCGGCTCCCAAAGGGCCAGCTGCCGCTCGCTCATGCGCGAAAAACCCGTCGTCGCAAAGCGATTGTGCTCGCCCAACCACACCACACGGCTGTTTTTGGCACCGGGGTGTCCGGGCGCCTGGTGGACGGGCTTTTCCTGGCGCACATCCCACACGCGCAGCTGCTTGTCTCGCGATGTCGTCACCAAAAGGGATCCGTTGGCGTTCCACGACAGGCTTTGCACAATGTCGGGGTGCTTCAGTGTCAAGGCAGCCTGGCCGGTCGAAATATCCCAAAGCTTAATGGTCAAGTCGCCCGAAGCAGAAGCCAGAATGTTCTCGGCGGCCGGGTTAAACAGGACCTGGCCAACTTTTCTGTAAATAAACGGTCAGGACGCAATCTTTCCCCAGCATCCTCTTTTGTCCTCATCCCCTCTCCTTCTTTTCCTCTCGCGTACCTTGAATGTCCACTCAGCTTGCTCACGGGAGCAATATCGATAACCTCCTCGCCGTCGGTTTGCAAGGTAAAATCCTTGGGCACCTCCCAGATAAACACTCGGCCGTCGTCGGAAGAAGAAGCAATGACATGATCATTGAAGGGGTGCCTATTGAAAAAGAGCAAGTTAGAACCACCGCTTTTACCGCTGACATTTCTCCACCATCCCCGACACCACTCACCAGTCGGTGTCCAGTACAGGCGCCGTATGGCCTCGGAACAGCGGGATCTGGTCCGGCACCTTTCCACGCTCATCGAGAGGAATCACGGCAAACGCGCCTCCGCCACCAGATTCCCAGTTGACGGAGAGGTACTCGGGGTTCACCTAGCATGCCTGTTAGCACCAGCACCAGTAGCACTATCGTCGCGGTCTCTTCTTCACTATCGTTCACCACCCAACACCCCCAAAAAGACTGACCTTCACCAGGTTTGTATCCCACGCATTGCGGCTGATGTGCAAGTTGTCATAGCAGAACTCCTTGCGGGTCGGCTTGCCAAAAATATGGCCTGTTATTTGAGAGGGAGAAAATGTCAGTAGGCCGATGAAAAGTGTAGCCAAGAAGCGACTAGAGAGGCGTTTCGTTTCCTCTCAACAAGACAGATGGAGAGACCGAAGCTGCAAAGAGATTGACAGGAGCAGAAATCAACGTACGGTATTTGGATGCGCGCACAAACCGCCCAGCCATTTAGAGTAGGTAGCAATGGGACACAAATAGAGAATAGATGAGAGAATCGTCAAAAAGCGAGGCACGAGGACACGAGGTTCAAACTCAGGGAAGGAACGTGCCGGCGCTGGCGGTAAAGTATCAAAAGGGAGAGAGGCAAAGTTTGCTTGTCTTTTTTTCCCCGGGGGCAGATCCTTCTGTTACGGACGTTGGCTTGATGGTGTCTTCTAATCGATTTGGGTTGATGGTGCGATGGGAAACTGCGGTGGCGGCAAAAAAGGAGAACGGGGATAACCGGCAGGAGGGGACAGGGAGCTATAGATATATATATAGTGTCTTTGGATATAGTGAGAAGAGCTACTACTAGGAGGAGCAAGAGGCGAGCAACCGGAGCAACGCGACTGAAGCAAATCAAACAGTAAAAAACCAACAGAGAAGGGAGGTGAAATTTGTTAAAAGTGACTTTATCTCTCAAAGAGAGGGAACAGAGTTGGAGAAAGGGGAAATGCGTGAGAAAGCAAGAAGCCAGCTCCTTAAAGCTGACGGACCACCTTCTTCCCTGTGGCCTCAGTGCGTTTAGTGAAGGTGTTCCAGGCCAGCGCTTCAAGAAAGTAAGCTCAAGCCAACTGACCCGCAACAGCGAGGCCACTATTCACCACGGATACACTACACTACACCATAGCAAAAACGGTAAACAGCAGTGTAAATAATGCTCGTAACACATTGGCATTCCCAAAACATCCTCCACACGTGCCGCGCCGTTTCCTTTCACCGTTTCTTTTCTGTGGTCCACCAAAAAAGTAATATGCATGTTTCATTTGCCTTAAGAACAAAGTACAGGGCTCGTATTTACGACAGAGACAAAAAAGCAATGATCCCGCTGGGGCTCGAACCCAGGACCTTCTGCGATTTGCAATTACTTGCTGTGAAGCAGACGTCGTAACCAACTAGACCACGGAACCCGATAACTTATTCGCAGAAATCTGTCCGCATGTAAATGTAGACAGTGACTGAATGAAGCGACAAAAACAGAAAAATTAACAGAATAGTGACGAGGCGTTGCAAATCTTCACTGTTCCTAGCTTGTTTCAAAATGTTTATATTATAAATACAGACTTCCATCTCCCCGATCCAGGAAAGCAATGTACCTAACAAAGCTGTTCCTGGTGGGGAGAGAAATACTAAAAGTGTAACAAACAACCGATAAAAAGTGTTGTAGAAAAAGAACAAGTAAGAAGGAAAGAAAAAAAGAAAAAAAGAAAAAAAAACAAAGCTTGAGAATGAACCGGAGAGCCACCCATGGCAAGGAACGGGGATACCTTCTCGCTTCTCCATCTTCCATGCATCCCCTCGTCTCCTTTTCCCCATTGCAACGTTCCACTCTTAATAAGACACGAAACTCACGCAGGACTATAAAACAGACAAGACAAAAGTAAGGAGCAAGCAAAACAATCCATGAAAACCAGCACAATACTTTGTTGAAGGCTCCCCTTTGGAGTATCCTCAATCCATACTGCTAAAATAAAACACCAAACGTAAAAGATAAAGCAAACAACCCAAAAAGAAACAGAAAAAAAAGCAAAAACCAGGCCTCTCCAAATAATGCGCCGTTTACTTCAAACAAAACTCATTTATCGCTTATATTGTTGGTATTCTGATGTGCATCTTCCTCCCAACAGGTCACCTCCTTTTCCTCTTCGGATCGTGCGTAGGAGTATCGATATTATAGAGAAACAACCAAGGAAGAGCAGAGAGGCTCGCTAAATTATGAGACGTCCTCGCCTTGGACACCATTGCTCTCGCGGTTGGAGGGTAGATTGGCCGTGTTGTTAGAGTTGGGCGTCGAGTTGGAGTTGGAGACCAGCTTGATCTTCACTGTCGGATTGCTTGCCGGCGCCGGAGTGCCAGCGCTCGTTGTCGGCGCCGAAGAGCCATCCTTAAACGACGGTTCAAGTTCCTGGAGTTCGGGATGCGCGGCCAATTCTGCCTTGAACTTTTCATCAAAGTAGTTCTGAGACCGTTAGCGTCAAAAGCCCCTATTCTTCTATCATCACACAAAACTCACATCAATGGTATTGGCATCCGAATACAACAGGCTGCCGTCGTCGTTGTAAGTCCGACAATTCGTGCACAGCAGTTGAATGTCGGCCTTCATGTCGCTGAGCTTGGAGTATTCATTCTTCTTGATCTTGGCATTGATCTGATTCATGCAGATGGGCTTTTGGATAATGACGTAGTAGTCGCCATAGTCGCGCTTCGACGGCAGCTTGACAAACGGCCCAATAATGATCCGCCTGGCTGGTTCTTCTTCCTCGTCGTCCTTGTCTTCGGGTTCTTCTGGCTCTGGATCGTCCACCTCAAGCTTCATCAAGCCATCATACAACCGCCGCAAGCTCTCCTGAAGCACGGCACGCCGTTGTGACGACGAAGCGCTATCTGATGCGACGGCGGCACTGCCGGCACCAGCGCCATTTCCGCCAGCTGCGGCCCCGCCACCGTTCGCAACTGCCTTGGCCCGGCCTTGAGGACCGCGCCGCTTCTTGGCCGGTGGTGGTTGGGGCTGCTCTTCTTCGTCATCATCCATCGCCTTGCGCTTTTCATTTTTGGCGCCCTTTCGGCCGCGCTTCTTGACCGGCGTTTCCGGCTCTTCAGAGCTGTCACGGCTTGCAGGTGAGGACGGTTCGAGCGAACCCAACTCGTTGTTGCTCTGTCGCTTGATCCGGTTCGCCTCGCGCCGGTCCTTGCGGGCCTGCTTGCGGGCCGCGGCGGCCTCTGGAGAGTCATCGTCATCGTCTACTGCCATGAGCCACTGCTCCTCTGTCAGGCCGTCGTCGTACCGCACCTTGGTGCGCTCGCGAGCGCCACGGCCCAAAATCACCTCCACTTCCTCCTCGACCTGGTTGGTATCGGCTAGGTAAAGTTCGGGCAGCTCGTTTTCCGCCATCAGGCGCGGCACAGCCTGGCAACCCGGGGCCGTGCCGTAGATGGGATCGCGTGACCGCTCCTCATCCATTTCTTGAAACACAACTAGCTCTTTCTCGCTGCGGGCAAGGATCATGTTGAGCTCCTCGTCATCCATCTCCTCCTGCTCGCCCGCCTCGGCCATGTCGGCGGACTCCAAGAGCGTGCGCAGCATGGCGTCACGATCTGTTTCGGACGATTTGTTGTCGAAGCGACCGGCCTGGATGACTTTGCCATCCATGTCGAGCTTGAAGCGTGCACGTTCCAAAATCTTCTCTTCGATAGAGGTAGACGTGATAAGACGCAGAATGCGGACTTCGTTCTTTTGGCCGATACGATGGGCACGATCCTGGGCTTGCAAATCCTGGTGGGGATTCCAGTCAGAGTCGTAAATGATGACCGTGTCAGCTGTCTGCAGATTGAGACCGAGACCACCGGCGCGCGTGGATAGCAGAAACATGAAGTAGGGCGAGTTGGGGCGGTTAAACTCGCGCAGCAGTTCCGAACGCTCGTCAGCCTTTGTCGTGCCGTCGAGACGCAAATAGCTGACATTGCGGTAGCGTAAAAAGTCCTCCATGATATCCATAATGGCTGTCATTTGGAAAAACATGAGCACACGATGACCGGTGGCCTGGTACTTGGGTAGGATGCGCTCAAGTAGCTCGAATTTTCCGGCCGTGCGCCACAGCAGGTCGTTGCTGATGCTCTGAGGGTTCATAACCGTCTCAATCTCATCAAAGACAAACGGATGGTTGCACAGCTTGCGCAGCTGCATAATGACGTTGCTGAGACCGCGCGCGCCCAACCTGCCGCCCTTACCGTCGCTGACAATAAGCTTGTTGTTGGTAAGCATCTCCTTGTACAGACGGGCCTGCAGTGCCGAGAATTTGCACTTGATGACCTTTTCTGTTTTGTCCGGTAGGTCTTTTTCGACATCCTTTTTGAGACGACGCAGCAAGAATGGCTGCAACACCTTGTGCAGACGGCGAATGACAAGGATCTGCTCTTCTTCGTTCAGTTCCATCTTGTCCTGACCACCGGTGTTGGCAAAGGGAGTGTTGAACCACTCGTCGAAAGTAGTGGCGGATTTGAAAATGTTTGGCAGGACAAAGTTGAGCATGGCCCATAGCTCACCCAGGTTGTTCTGCAGCGGCGTACCAGAAAGAATGAGGCGGAAGCGAGTGTTGTAGTACTGGGAAATGGTGGCGCTCAACTTGGAGTTGCTGTTCTTCATGCGATGGCCTTCATCGACAATCATGTGGAACCACTTGATCTTGCTGAGCAGCGGGCGGTCCTTGATGACGTACTCATACGTGGTCAGGAGCACCTGAAAGCGACCTTGACGGATCTTGTCTTGCTGCAACTTGCGCGTGTTGGGCGGGCCCTTGTAGACGATGCGAGCGACGGAGGGCGCCCACTTTTCGAACTCGAGGTTCCAGTTGGTCAAGGTACTGAGTGGCACAATAACCAAGTAGGGGCCCGGCTGGTTCTTGCGCTCAATAAGATAGGTGATGAGACTGATGGTCTGAATCGTCTTGCCCAAACCCATCTCATCGGCCAGGATGCCGTTAAGGTTGTTGTTGTACAGCGACAACATCCACTGGAGACCCTTGACTTGGTACTCCTTGAGCTGGCCGCCGACCAGCATGTTGGCCTGACTCGTGACTTCCTCCTTGATACGGTGGGCCACAGCATAGTAATCAATTTTGCGGCTGCGGTCCTCGTCTTCCAAGTCGGACTCACTGTCCTCCTCGACGCGCAAGCGTTCGTCGCCGTACTTTTCGGCGGCCTCGCGCTGCTGGGCCTTGACGGACGAGGCCAGCTGGTGGAGGAAGCCATCGGTCTGGCGCAGTAGGTGGGTGATACGTGTGTCCTTGGCCTGGTCGAGTAGTTTGAGGTAAGCCTCCTCGTCGTTTGCCTTGAGGGCCTGCAGACGCTGTTTGGCGGTGCGCTCAATGCGCTTCTGCTCCTCCTTTTCAATATTAAAGTGGTGGGAGTGCATGAGGCGGCCAAGCTTCTGCATCTTGTTGCGTTCAGTGGTGGCGGAAGTAACCATCTCGCCACGGTGCTTCGTGACAGCATCGAGAAAATCGGCATGGCGTTTCTTCTCACGGTGCTCGCGAGCATCGCGCTGCTGCTTCTCGAGCTTCTCAGTGATGCGGGCCTCGCGCACGTTAGGCTTCTTCATACGGCGGTAGTTGCTGCGGTTGGTGGTCATGGCTAGATTATCGTAGTGCATCATCTGGCGGCCAATCTTGTCACGCAGGGAGCGCTGAAGAGAGTAGAGGCTGAGACACTTGAGCTCGATGTAGGCCTTGCGCTTGATGGTCTCGTCGGGGGTCAGGGTATTGGTGGCGGTGTCCCAGTAGCTGATATTGCTGGGTAAATCTTTAAGCTCGGCGTAGCGGGCACTCATGCGGTTGAAAACAATTTTCTCCCGCTCCAAGCGCAAGGCATCAAAGTCGATGCCGGTAGGCATAATGCCGGGGATGACCGGCCGGTTGATACGGCGACCGTGGTCGAAGTAGCTGATGGTCGACTTGAGAGCGCCTGAGTCGTAGGGTGTCTGCACTGTCTTGAAGGACTTGACTTTGCGGGCCACGGCCATTCCCTCAGTGCCGCCCGCAGCGGCAGTTCTAGCGCTACCAGTGCCAGCATCCATGCCATTAACCAACGGTTTGACAATATCATCACCAATGGGTGCCGCCTTGGCAGAAGCGGTCGAGGAAGCACTGCCGCTGGCCTTGACGTCGGCGCCCAAAAGTTGTGAAGGCGCCTTCTCAGAGATGGAAGAGTTTTGACGACGTGATCGCTGACCAAAGATGATCTGCTGGGTCTGAAAGGGTACACCGGCATTGCGGGTGAGGTGCTTGAATGCCTGGATCTGATGTCGTAAAAGATTCAACTGTTGGGCTGTGAAATGGCCGACGGGTGCAGCTCCGGGTGGGAGAACGCCTCCCGAAGCAGACACCGGTCCGCCCGGCGCACCAATAGCCGACTGGCCGGAGGAAACAGGAGCAGTGGGTGAGCCAGAAGCGGCGCCGACACCGGGCGCACTTTGTGGCACTTGACTTGACATTGTGTTTGGTTGGAAGTTGGGGCGACCATGATGCTGCGGTGCGGCCAAGCCGTTCATGCCAGCTCCGTTAGAGACGGCGGCGGCAGCTGCGGCTGCTTGCTGGGCAGCATGTTGTTGGTTCTGTTGCTGCTGCTGCAACATCTGGCGCTTGAAAGCCTGATGTTGCTGAACGTTCATTAAGAACTGATGGGTTTTGATGTAGTCGGGGTCGGTCTGGGAAACACCCTGGTCTTTCATTTGGCGGAAGCGCTTACTAGTTAGCAATGATATATTTATTTGGCGTTGTTTTGGTTTCCCCCTTCGTTTTCTCCACGACCTACCATATAGACTTCCTGCACCTGCTGGGCGGTGATATTGTTCGGCGGCGCCGAAGCCGACAGCGGCATCGAGGTCGCGTTAGGAGCCTGAACAGACGCCATAGGAGCCAGCTTGAAGAAGTCGTCGGCAAAGCCGTACAGTTACAGGTGACTGCGCGTTGGCGAAAAAGCGCGTTTTGATGTTTTTCTGGAGTTTTTTTCGAAAAAACACGATTCGGAGAAATAAACAACTGATAGGACGACGAGAGAGAGAATATGGAAGAAAGCCAGTTGGAGGCTACAAATGTCGCATAGCGTAAAGAACGTTGAGGCTAGAGGACCGGCAGCAAAAAAACGTCCACAAGCGCGTCAAAAGGGAGACAACGAAGTCTGCGCCAGCAAGCAGAGTTAGTATTCGGATAGCATGCACAATGATCGCGTTGAAAACTGGCGTTTGGGACAGACGGCGCGTCGCGTCGCGACAGGAGACAATGTGGGAAAGGTAGTCAATGAAGTGAGATTGAAAAAAAAACAAAAGAGATTGGATCTCTATCGCGGATAAGTATTGGCGACGCGGAAAGCTAGAGGGAGGGATAAGGAATAATGGGGGAGATGCCGACGCGATGGGATGCAATGCCGGAAGGGAAACGGCGGAGGAGCATGCGGCATCGGCAGAGAAGTAGATGCGGTGATGGGTGATGGTGCGGAGGGGCAGCAAAATGGTTGTGACGATGAAAAACCGGCCGAAAGCGAAAAGGTAAAATGAAAAACGCCAAAACTAGGGGGACCAAAGCAAAAAAGACTGGACAAAAAATCGGGGGGTAAAATACCGGAGAAAGGTGGTCGCAGAAAGCGGTGGCAGGGTTGTTGGTGGATGGGATGCGCGAGCAAATGGCGTGTCGAGATGGGATTTCGCGGATTTCGAGATGGACTCGATGAAGCGGAGGGGGGGTCTGGCGATTTTTTTTTCGATGCGCGCGCTCGCCCGTTGATGATGGAAATGAAGGACCACGACTGACAAGATTATTCGTGTGGATGGTTGGTGCGGTGGGCAAGAGGAGCCACAGTAACTTTCAGAACGGCAGTGGTCTTTATGCCTGAGGCAACAAGACGCGGCTGAGTCAGTCGGCGTGGACTAGAAGACGCGTTTTGATTGGCCTATTTCTGGAAATGCCATTGGCTGTGCCCGTTTTAACACTAAGCATAATACTACACTAGGCCTATCGCTCATCGAATTACCAGTATCTGGGATTTGCAACAAAAAAACGCCAATTGCCAATTCTGTCCCCTATGCGTCGCTCTGTGTCTTGTCCCTGTCGCCACCTCATCGCCGCGCCTTCTTCTTATCCGGCGCACCGGCATTTTCCTCGTCGTCGCTAAGCTCGGCGTACTCTGTGACAGGCGCAGTGTCCTTCCAGGCGCCGGTAAATATGGGGTCTTTTTTGGCAATGTCGGCGTACTTGAGCAGGGCCTCGCGCGGGTCCTCGTGCAACATACGACTCAACGGGATGTTTTGCTCAATGTGCCGCTCGTCCGGTTGGGTGCGCATAAAGGGTGTAGGCTGCGGCATATGCGGTCGCAGCGGGTCGGTGGAGCGGCCAGAGGCGCTGACGCCGGTGCGCCAGCCGCCGCGAGGTTGGCTACCGGGCAGGACAATGGCGTCGGCCGAAATGCCAACGTTTTGGTCCATGGTCCGGGAGGAGTCGTCGTCAATGTGGCGCTTCTTGGGCGCGCGATGGATCACGTCAACGGCGCCGCGAGTCGAGCGCGCTGGGTCGTAGAGCACATGTGTCTCGCCGTTGGCCGAGCCAGTCACCACCTGGTTGAGGCGCGCGTGCCACTCGACGGCCACGACGGCACTGCCGGGCGTAATGGGCGTGACCACCTCGGGGCGCAGGTTGCCCGGGTTTAGGATATGCAAGTCACCGGCCGTCGAGCCGACCAGGATGTAGGCCGAGTTGGGCCCGTAGCGGATGTTGGCCATGGGGAGTCGTAGTCCTTGAGTCTTGTCATGCTCCACCACCACCAGCGGCTGCCGGAACTTGCGCGTGTCCCACAGCTTGATGAGCCCGTCGCCGCCGCGCGACACAACCATGCGGCCGTCGCTGCTGACGTCGAGCCCGCTGGTCCAAGTATCGGGCCGGTGGGCGTCCCGGACCTCGGCTGCAGGCCGCGTATACGGCCCACCATTTCCACTGTAGAGGACTAGTGAGCCGTCCAGCGCGGCCGCCGCAATAAAACTGCTGCTCGTACTGCTGCCACTGGTGCCGCCGCCGCCGTCCAGTCCCCCCTCCTTTCGGTCTCCTCCCCAGGCCACCGCCGTCATGCGCGACCGTCCAGCTGAGCCGGCCGCCCGCGACTTGAAGACAATGACATCGCGCTGGCTGCGCTTGTTGTTGACATCCCAAATGCGCAGCGTGCTGTCGGCACCGGCCGTGATGCAGACCTCGCGGTCGATCGGATGCCACGTGCCCGTCGAGATTTCGCCAACGTGGCCCTTGGTGTGGTGCATGTCGCGCAAGTACATGTCGCCCTTGACAAACTCGGTCAGCACTTCGCCGTCGCGCGACATGATCTTGGCCTGTGGGTGGGCCGTCACGCACAGCATGACGGAGCTCGCCTGGGAATGGAAGGCAACGTGGTTGATGGGGTGCGAGTCGACCGCCGCCGCCGCCTTGGCCTCCCATGGATCGACACTCTTGAATGCGCGCAGCGTCGTCGGTGTCATCGCCGCAAAGTCATAAAGTTTGACAGTGCAATCGCGCGAGCCTGTCACCATGCGCGAGCCGTTGGGATCCAGCGATAGGCTGGTTACCGCTTTCGTGTGTGTTTTGAAGACGAGCTCGTGCGAGAGCGGGAAGCGGTCGAGGTCATCCGAGTCGCTGTCACTGTCACTATCCGAGTCGCTGTCGCTTCCTGACGCAGACCTATCTCGCTTCGTCGTCGTCTTTGCTTGTTTTTCATTGCCCTCCTTCTTCCACACGCCTCGTCTAGTTCGCTCAATCTGCGCGGCCACGTCCAACGTGGCTGTCTTCTTGCCGAGCGATGACGGCAGGTATGCCGCCATCTGCCCGTCCATGTCCGGGCCTTCTATGTAGACATCATCTTCATTGTCACTCATCGCTGCGGTGAGGTTGGTAAGAAAAGAAGCGGCAAAAAGAAAAAAAGCCAGCGAAGGCTGACATCATACCGCCAAATGGGGATTACGTAATAACATGGTGTTACTCTACTAAAGCAAAACGACGGTAAAATCAGCCAAATAAGCATTGAGCAACGTCACAATAAGGAACCACGAACACATCAAAATTAATATAGAAAATAGTAAAAGAGCAAAAATGCACGTCCCAAGTACAGTTTAAGATCTCTCTAAAAAGCTACCTAAAGAAAGACCTAAATACACATAGCCCATACGATGCCTTTGATATCAAGCAAGACATATCTCTCGCGTTCAACATTTTAGTTCTGGTTGCTTTTTATAATGAAGAAACACACAAGCCTTGCTCTCACTAGTTCTGCCCATCGTCCACGGCCGGGTCGATTCCACCTCCGGTCACACTCTCTTCCGTCGCTTTCACTGCATCATCACCAGCTTCTTCTTGCAGACCAGACTCGGCATCTTCGGCCTCACTATCGGCCTGGCCAACACAGCCATCATCACCATCGAGGGCATTGTCATCGATTATGCCGTCCTCATCTCTAGCCTCTTCTTCCTCGCCATATTCTTCTTCCTCCTCGTCGGACAGAGCCACCAGTTCTTCGTCCTCTTCGTCAATGGCCTCTAGAGGCCCCGCCTCCAGAGGCAATGATGAACCGGCCAGAATGGCGTTGGCCCCGTCGCCATCGCCGCCCGTGTTGCCAGCCGTTTCCGCCTCCTGCAGCTGCCGGATCTTGGTTTGCGTCATCTCAAAGACGTACTGTCCTAGGTGCTCGACGTTCTCCATGACGGCCTCCGCCCCGGTGGTCTCGGCCTTTCCCTCATCGCCGGCTTCCTCCGCCTGCAGCAGCCGCTTCGTCGGCCACAGTTCGCCCGTCACCAGCGTCAGCTTGTCTGGCCGCTGAAGGAGCAGCTCAAATGCCTGGAGCAGCTCCTGGCACGTCTCGAACACGGACCGTCGGCCCAGCACGTACAGGCCAAGGCGCGCCCGCGATAGCGCCACAGTCAAGCGTCGAATGTCGCGTAGGTAGCCGACGCGCGAGGTGCGTGTCAAGGAGAGGATAATGTCTGTTGGTTAGAGAGGAAAAAAAGTTTAGAGGGAAGGAGACAAAAGGAGGAAATGAACAGAAACAGGCCCAACTCAGCTTACAGTCGTTTTGCTCGCCCTGATACTTATCCACAGTCGACACAGCCTTGGGCATGCCAAAGATGGGGTTGCGCCGGCAGCGAAAGTCCAGCACGTCACGCACCAGTGCGCGCTGGCCCGCATACGTTGTCAGGATGCTGATTTTGCTGGCTGGGTAGCCCAACAGCCGCATGTACTGATAAATGGCCACTGCGTACTCGGCCTCGCCCAGATTCTGGATAAAGTGCGGCGAAGGCTCGGCCTCGCCGCGCCCCCGGTAGTCGGGCACGTTGATGAACTGGTAGTCGTACTTGAAGCCGGCATTGGCCACGGAAAACTCATCGGTCCGCGCCTCGTTGCCCTGCACCTGTGGCAGGTCGCCCAGACCGGGGTACCGCCAGCGGTAAAGCTCGGCAATCGATGGCCGCGCCCGGCCCTGTTGGTCGAGCCGGATTGTCGGCACCCCGAGCCGCACCAGCCGCGCAAACAGCGACTGCTCCAGGTTGGCATAATCCCGAAAGGCTAGATTTTGCACAATCGGCGAGTTCTGCAGATGGTCACCACACATGACCACACGCTGCAGCGGCACCACCACGTCTGTCTCTGCGCCTCCTGCTCCCGCCCTGGATCCGGGCTTGGCCCCGGTTGCAGACTTGGCTTCACTATTCGGGGACGGCGACTGCGGCTGTCGTATCGACTTTTGCATCGACAGCGGAATAAACGTTTCAATTTCCGTAATTTGCGCCGCCTCCTCAATCACCACGTTATCGTAGTGAAACCCCAGCCCGGCAATCTCACCGCGCCGCATGGCTGCATGTGTCGACGTCATGGCAATGATGCGCGCCTCCTTGGTCAAGAGGTAGTTCGCCTTGTCGCGCTCACGCCGCAAGATTTCAAACGGCAGCACGTCGGCCAGTTCCGAAAAGATCTTTTCAATGTGCCTGTAACAGCCCTGCGCAATGTCAAGCATCGTGGCCCGGTCGGCAGCGGAATTCGCATCGCTCGTCGGGAACAGCGGTTGCGGGGCATCGGCAAAGTACTGGTGAAAGGGAAACGCCTGCACAAGCTCCTCGACTGTGGCCCCCTCGGACGCGGCCAGCTCCATGAATCGTGCCCAAGCCGGCAAAACGTACACCATGTTGAAGTAGCCCGCCGTCTCGGCCGAGTTGCCGTGGGCGCCCGGAGCGCCCATGCTGGCGGCCAGACGCGTCACCTCCAGCAGGTGCCGGTTGCGGTTCTCTAGAAACATCTCGACGCGCCCGTACTTGCTGAAGCTGCTGCTCAGCTCGAGTTCCTCCTCGCCGTGGCCCAGCCGCAACAGGTGCCGCTCGTCAATGTCGAGAGCGACAATCTTGGCAAACAGCTGGTTCAGCGCCTGATTGCTGTGGGCAATCAAAAGTGTCCGCTGCTCCGGGAAGTTGTGGTATATATTGTTGATGATCTGCGTGGCCACGTCTGTCTTGCCGGTGCCTGGCGGGCCAACAATCACCGTAAGGCCTGGCTGCGTACCGGAAATAATGGCCTCTGTCTGCGCCGGCGTGAAGCGCACCGTGTTGAGCTTGGGTGCGTCCACCGGGTACGGCCCATTGTTGGGCGGCTTGTACGTCGAAACCTTGACCGTCTCCAAAACGACTGCTGGCGTCGGTTCGGCATCGCGCCGCCGCTTCTTAGACACGGGCTTCGCCGGCATCACCACCTCTGGCGCTGATTGATCGGCCAGGCCCAAGACATAGGGCGGCCCGAAACTGCCCGTCATGTCCTCGTCCGGCTCCACGATCTTGCCCGGCAAACTCTCAATGAGGTGGTGCCAGTCGAGAAAGGTGTCGCGGAAATCAATCTTTGTCTTGATGCGGTTCGGCAAATGTTTGTAAGTGGCGGCTGCTGGGTCGCCATAACCGAGAAAGACCTCGTGCAGCCAAGGGGCCAGCGGCACGTCGAGCTGCACAAGGTTCTGGATGGAGTCGAGCACCGGCTTAAAGTTGTTCTCGCGGGCGCTGCGCCGCACAATGAGATTGATGCTTTCGTACACATCCGGTTCGCCATTCGAGTTCCGTGCCGTGTCATCCACAAAGGCAACCGGGTCCAGCTTCACTTGCAGTCGACGGACATGGCCGTGTTGAAAGCCCCCGCGGCCGCCGCCGTTTGTTTGGCCTGGTCGACGGAAGTGGTTATTGTTGTTTTCAAGCCCGTGGATGACTTCCGCGGTGCGAATACATGTTATGCCGAGCTTTTGGGCCTCTGACAATGCTGGGCTACCGTTGGCTGTTGGCCGGCGGCGAGCAACGTTGACGGCCACCAAGAAGACAGTGTCGTCAGGCCGCAATGCCTCCCATTCTCGACGAATGTTTTCGCGTACGTTACGAAAGTCGATGGAGATCTCGGCCTTGACCAAGGAAGGGTGGTCTTCCCCCACGAGGGGCGGCACTACCTGTAGAATGCTGTCAAAGGTTAGCCGGTACGCACACATGCAAGCAAAGCAAAAAAGCACATACGATGGTTTTTGGATGGGAAACGCCATCCTGGACATTCCCGTAAAGACAGTCTCTCCCGTCTGGCCTAGTTCGGGTTTGAGCCTTTGCAGAGCTCCAACAATATCCTGCTTGATGGCGTAGAAAGCCTCACAGCGATACAAAATGAGCGAGCGCCACAGAAAGTCGCCCACTGACAGATACTGTAGGTTCAACTTGGGCAGCGCCAGCGGCCGCGAACCGTCGTAGTCATCGGTCCGCCCGAGGCTCTTTTCGAAAAGGGTCTCCTCGGTGGGGAGGATACGGAGCTCCCGTGCCGTCTCCTGGAAGGTGTTGCGCCTCTCAAAGGTACATAGCAGCACCTCTGTGAGGAACTTGCGGTCCATTTTCGCCCTGCAAGAGGGCGGGTAGGTCGTCCGCAGGTGCAGCAGATTGGCGAGCTCGACAAGCTCGTCGTCGGAGAGCGGTTCCAGGAAGCTCTCCAGCTCAGCGCGCTTGTTGATGGAACCGTAGTTTGAGAGCGCAAGCACCATCAGCTTGTCCTTGAAGTGTCTGAGAGCTGCGCGCTGGAGCATCGCGAGCTTGGCGCAGTGCCGGTCATAGGCCTCATTCTGGCTGAGCTGGGCGCCCGTCTGGTCGTCCACACTGAAAAAGGTGTAGTGCGAGAAAAGTGCACAGAGGTCGCGAAACAAGCTGTTTGCCTCATCGTTGTAAATGGGCGAGATGGCCAGAGCCGGGACGACGTGCAGGTCGTGAAGCAATGCGTTGACATGGCGGCGCGTGGGCAGTTGGCTCTGCAAATCGGACAGGAACTCGATGAAGCGCTCGCAGTAGAGTACAGCTTGTGCATTTTCTGCCTGTCAGTTTGTCATATGAAAAGCAGGGGGCTGTCTTCCAATCATCAGCTCTTACCTTGGCTGGCCGAGTCGTTCACGAGAATACCGATAAAGTCCAAGACCAGAGAATAAAGCCACAAGCGGTCGAAACGCAGCCGAGCCTTGGCCTGGTCATCGGCGGCATCATACCGTTTCGCAGAGGCCCGCCAAGCGCGCCTGAGGTTAGTGGCCTGGTCGAGCAGCTCTTCTCGCTGGGCATCGCTGGATATGTTGTGCCAAATGGCCACGGACACCAACGGGGCACATTCTTTGCGTACAATGGCGCAGTCGAGACTCTGAAAGGCGTGTATCATAAACGATATAATGTGTGTCCGGACCTGGAAGGAGAATGAGCTGTCGAGACTCATGGAGAGAATACGTCGGAAAAGGGACGAGAAGTCGGCTGGCCGGTCGGTGAAGGCATCCCAGGTCTCGAGGTGCTCGCGCTTTTTTACATTGGTGATGAGCAAAAGGAGCAGCACATGAATGTCAGAGGCATCCTCATTGTACCCGGGCCAGAGATATCTGCAAGTCAGAAGCGAACGGAAGAGAAGGGGGGAAAAAGAGAAGAATGGAAGCTCACTGCTCGAGTATTTGAAGACCCTCTAGCGTCAAGAGTGCTTTATAGGCGAAGCCCTGTTTTTCCAAAACATCCCAGACCTGATCTTTGAGCACCTCATTCTTCACCTTGACCTTGGCAACCCTTTTGGAGCTTTTCAGCCAATGCTGCTTCGCCAGCTGTGCAAACTCGGAGTTGTCGTCCAGATCCGCCGTTGTTGGACGCGCCGATCTCGCTGCAACCTGCGACTTGGGTCCGCTCTTTTGCTTCTTTGCCGGCGGCATGGCTTGGGAAGTCGTGAAAGCAGTAGATGACAGTCGTCCTGGTAGAAAGGGGGGACGTTGTGCTGTCGCGTTGGCTCTTTAACTCGAGTACGCGATCTTTGGCTTTTTCTGTTTCGGCATTTATTTTGGCGATGCAACTTCTTAGTCATTAGCAGTGACGTCTGCGTTTCATTGGCTGACATTGTTAGTGCAGCATACTTGTGGGTCTTCTAGGTAATGGCCGTCCCCACCGCACCGCTAGACTACGCGAAGCGTGCACTAGGTATTCTAATATTCACTCCCATTAAAGTCTCTCTCCGCTTCTTCTGTCCCCGACATCACTTGGCCTTCTCCCCCAGCCGCTCAAGTTCTTGTTCCTTCATGCGTGCCTGCGCCTTGAGCCGCTCAGGCACCACCGACTCGCGCGCTGCCGTAATACGCCAGCCGGGCAGCGACGACACGCCGAGAGCTCGAAGCGTTGCTTTCTCGACGGGCGTGTAGGCACCGTCAGGCCGGTCGAAACAAAATGGCGTCCGCAGGCTGACAGGCGGGTTGGTGATGATGCGGGCGGTTCGCAACGGGTTGGTCGATGCCGAGTGCAGCATCAACGGGTGCAGTAGATAGACATCGCCAATGGAACCGGTGGCCTCAACAAAGGCATCGCCGCTGTCTGCTTTGGTGCCCTCCTCGTCGGCAGCACATCGTCCGGCCAATCCGGCGAACCAGGGCTCGTTTACAGGCGCATCAAAGCCGGGCTGCCCGCGCGGAACCATGCGTGGCGATACTCCCTCTGGGTGGTCAAGCAGCCAACGTGCCACTCGGGGCAGGGCCGCTGGACACAGCATAGTTCCACCGCCGCCTGGCGGGATGTCGCTAAAAAGCGGAATCACCAGCAGCGCCTGCTCCGGGCTGTCTAGGTAGTGCACGAAGAAATCGCCGTCCACATGCCAGCCCGTCAACGTCTGCGGCGGCGGCCACGGTCCCTCTGTCGACGCCGCCTCGGCCGTGCCCAGATTGACAATCAGCGCATCGTGCCACTGCCGCGACCACTCGGCCACGCGCTCGGCTCCGCCGCACAGCTCGCAAATGGCCGCCCAGGCGCGCGGTGCAAACGTCGCGCAGTCGAATTGCCGGTGCGATGGCATGTGGATGCGCTCCTGCGTCCATGTGCTCTTGTCCGTGGGAGACATGCCCAGCCGCGTCCACACGTTCTCCGTCATCTCAGCCGCCCGTTCTGCCGTAAAAGCTTGCGGGATTCTGCGAGGGGGGTGAGTTGGGCTTTCTTTTCTTCATCTTCATTTGCCGTTGCGTATTTCATCTACTGTTGCGTATCAACAAGTCCACTTACTTCAGCCAGCCATGCTTGATAAATTGTTGCTTCTCTGCTTCCGTGAGCACAGAGGTCGCCATGGCCAATGTAATGCGTCTTTGATGACACTTTACGTGAAACGGTCGGCAGCCAAGCTCGTTTTTGTTGTAGTTGCAAAAGCCGTCACGTGGCGCCACGTCAACGGCTAAAAGAAAGATGGACATAATATAACGACCTGGTATGCAAAAACCTACTGCCTACGCGGGCCGCTGTGCCGGGTCTAGTCCCGTAGGTCCTGCGCTGTGCCTAATCAAAACGCTTTCTCCGTATTCATGCTTCCATGTTCTTCACGCTTTCAGCCGGTTTTACTCTCGACTTCTCCGGCCCCCACATCTTCCATAGTGGCGTCATCGCTCAGAGTCTCAACCTTGGCTTCCGGCTTAGGCTCTTTATTGCGCTTGTCCTCTTCCTTGTCCTCTTCACCCACTTCGTAAATGTAGTCCTCGAGCTGTTTGCAAGTATCCTCGAGATCTGCCTTGACAAGCACTTTGTCAAAGAGCGCTTTCTCATCGCCGCCGCCATCGACCTTTTCTAGGGTCGCCTTGGCCGCCTCAGACAGCTCGCGCGCCTCTGTCTCGTCCAGACCGTTGTCGCGCAGCTGCGCTTCCAGATCCGCTACGCTTGATGGTCGTATAAAGAGGTAGCGCGCGTTGAAATCATTGTCTTTGGCCGATTGGATACTCTGTGTTTGTTAGTCTTGTGTTTGTCCTTGTCGCAGGTGGCTGTGTGCCTGAACTTGACCTACCTCCATGTTCATTAGGATAAGCGGCACCTTGCCCGCCTCGGTCACCGCCTCCACCGCTGCCTTGCTCGTCCCGTACATAAAGCCCCCCGTCTCGCCAAAGGCCGTGAGTCTGTCGCCGTCCAGCAATACATTAAACGCCTTGCTGTCCACAAATGTATACTGCATGTCTCGACTCTGTGCGGCCGCTGACACCGCTTTCGGCTTGGTCGTGTGCTGCGTCACCAGCCCAAACACGCCGGGATTCCGCTCCATCAATCGCCGCGCCACCGCCCTTCGCCCCACGCCGATAGGCCCCGAAAGAATAACGGGACGCGTGTCGCCGGGTAAGCTATCCTTGTTCACCAGTTCGTCGTCGTCGGTGGTGGTGGCCGCTGTGCCGTTTGCTGACTCATTGTTCTCCTCCGCGAGGCTATTGTCGATATCTTTGTCGTCGCCGACCTCCGTGTACACGACATCTATCTTGCTGTCGTCCTCAATCTTGTCAAACATGGCCAGCCTCGTCTGCCGCACGATCCGCAGCGCCCGCCACGTCTTGCTGGCCTTGCGCTCTTCCGCCATCATCTTGGACTGGTCACTGTCGGGCATTTCTATCTCAAAGTCCTCCGCTGCAATTTCTCGCCGGAATGAGGCCACCTCGGGAAGCGCATACCGCTCTGGCAGTGCGAGCCTCTCCAGCGCCGCCTCCGCTGCTGCTGCCTCGTCAACTCCATCCTTGCCTAAAAAGTCCATTGCGAATGAACCCATAGGCAACGCATTGTTCCGCCGCCGCTGCTGCCGCGCAAACGCCCGCTGTGCGCCCTCTTTTGCCTTGACAAACTCTTCGGCCGACACGCTCGACAGCTCAATAGACGGGCAAGACTCCACCTTCCACCGAACCCAGTTCTTGTCGCGCGCCAGAATCGTGTCCACCATGCGCAAGAAGTACGGTCCGTCCGTGTTGCTCTTCTTGATGTGCTCCGTAATGTCATGTTTCATCTTGTTGGCCCAGACTGCGTCCTCCTCGCTTAGCACATGGTCCGAGTACGTCACTGACTTGTTCAGCACCGTGGCCGACGCCAGCTTCTCCTTTGCCTGTGGTGACAGCGACAAAAGAAACTCCATGATAATGAGTGCCTGCAGAAGAAAGTGCCGCCGGAAAGTAAGGTCGCTCGTCTGAAAGGTTAGTCGGGTGAAGAGAGAGTGAAAGAAACAATGTAAACTAATAACAAGGAAATACCAGCTGTTATATCCTACCTCTAGCTCAAAAAGATCGCGACTGGTCAGATATTTTGGATTGTACGTGTCGGCAAGATCGTCATCTTTGTCCCGCTTGCGCTTGATGCCGCGCTTTAGCTCGTCCAGCTGCCGGTTGTTGCTTGATGAGTCCTTTGCGTCACAGATTTTCTGGAACGCCGCTAGAGATGCTTGCATACCGGCCTTGAACTGCGCAAAGTGCTCGCCATCAAAAAGCCGCTTTGGCTGGCTGAAGCTGGCCTGCAGCGACCAGAATACGGGATAGAGCGCGTCAAAGTCCACTGCGTTCTCGTCCGCAGCCGTAGCAGTAGCCGCCTTATCCGTCGGCACACTGTCCACGTCCATCTTCTCCTCTTCCTTGGCCGAAACCGGCACGGTGTCAAATGTCGTCACGTTTTCCAGGTGGTATTCGCCGCGCAGATTGACAGAGCTTTTGTCGCCGAGGGGGAACACCTGGAACAAAAAGATAAAGACCCGCCCGCAAAACGGAGTGTCCTCAGCCCGCGACAGCCGTCGGAGCAAGTCATTGCAACTACGCAAAATCACGAGTTTTGTGCTATTGAAATGCTTGGCCGTGATGCGCTCCCGCCGCGACTCCAAGTAGTCAAACACTGTACGGCAGCCTGCAATCGTCTGGCTGTCCAGAAGCTCCTCGATCAGCCAAAAAAGCAGGGGTGCGTCGCAGTCGCCGTTGTCGGAGAGAATCGACAGGATGTCGAACAAGTTCCACACATGCGCAAAGTCTGGAGAATCGATGGAAGCTGTGGCCTGAGTTGCAGAGTAAGCTTTTGTGGTTCAATCCTCACCACTGCCACGGACAGCACCACCCTTCGACACTGCTTACCAGAAGACTTCCAAATAGGCTGCGCGCTGCCGTCTCGATTGTTGCAAACTGCCGGTACTTGCGCCGGTCTTCCTTGGTGCTGGTACTGACTTCCTGCACACCAGCAAAGATGGAGGCCGTCCGGTCGTATATGCCGTCAAAGTCAGAGGCCCGCAGCGCAGGCTCAAGCGTCCTGGCTGGCTTTACAGACTCTGCATGGTTGAGTAATCCGTACAAGTAAACGCTAAACGTTTCGACGGCCTGAATCCCGTAGCTGTTGATCTCAAAGGAAGGCATATTGTAACTGTAGATGTTGAATATTGTTGAGAAGATGCTCCACGGTAAGTATTGCGGCGAGCGCAAACGTGGTTGATGGCTGCATTCGCGTCGTGGCAGCTGCAGGACGGAGCTTTTTTACGTTGCGATGCCATAATAGCAGTACACTACAAAGAAGCTAAAACGTACGCTAGCCCATTTACAGTCTATCTAGCTTATGTAATAATGAATGGGTCTCGCATTTATAATAAAAAATTGTCCTATGGAAGTATACTGTGTGGTCGAACAGTATAAAAACTGTACAAAGTGGGGATTTTTTCTTGTCTCTATCTCGGTTAAAAGCTTCGTTCGACTTACCCCCCCGAATTTGGGCTTTACACCTGCCTTGCCTGCTTAATAAATGCTCACCTGCGTGTGGAAGGAAGATTTGGTGTTACGAGTGATTCATCGCTCCTTCCGCCTTGCTCTTCCTCCCGGAGGGGCATAGAGGTCGTACCTTCCGTCTTCGGCTATAAATGTAGACGGGTTAAGAAATAGGGTTAGTTTGGTAGTGCGTGAGTCGTTTCTTCTTGTCCTTGGCTGAAATCACACGCCTATTTGCATGATTGCCTCATTTTCCTGTTCAAGGGCGGAATGGTTTCCTCATGTTGCGGCGAAGTATCATAGACTCACGGCCGTGAAGAGTAGCCATGAATCAGAAAAGCCATAAGGCGCCCGCCGTAGGTGTTAGTCATCTTTCACGTCACAACTCGAGGGGTAATTTTTTGATGTGTCAGGCCATGGCGTAAAGACAGCGCAAAAAGGCCTAATCTGCTTCCAACTTATCATTACAAAAATGCAATGCAAGCAGCTCGAGATGACCGACGGTATTCACAGTTTGTCGAGTCTTGCGATGCTGACGAGGTGCCTTCTATTTCGCTGATTAGTCTTGTATTGATAACTTGATTTTTACGTCGTAGATTCGAAAGTACGTTCTCACCAGGGTAGCGAATCGTATGTAGAGCTACACAGATATGATGAAGTCGCTGGAGCAGGTAGCTAAGCACCTGTACGAACAATTACAGGGCGCTGGACAATTAACCAGGGCACTGCTATTGGTGGTGGTGGCTAACCCCAAAATCTTAACAAAAGCACGGCCCGTGCGTTTCGTGCACCAAGAGCATTTGAAAATTAAAAAAAGAAAGGGCCAAAAAATAAAAAAAAACAATAACAAAAAAAATCCACTGTAATTTTTCGCTTGTCCTGGCCCTGGCCTCTCGCGCCCAGAGCGCGATATCAGCGATATTTTCTAAGGTGGAGCCCACTTCCCTCCTTCCCCCCAAAAATTTTCCCCTTCTTTCCCTCTTCTCCCTTTTTTTTCTGCACACGCAAAGTGAAAAGCATCACATACAGCCCCTCCTCCGGAACATATCACAGAAACCGTCTCCGAGACCGTCTGTGATATTTTTTTTCTACATATCCTTGCATCGCTTCTCTGTTTCCTCCCAGGATTACAGAGAACGTTTGCGATTAGGGCACCCCCATTTACTTGGAAAGGCGTCTCTATTTTCCCGATATATTCCCTTTTTTACTTTTTTTCTTCTTCCTTTTACCCCCCGTGTCTCTCTTTTGAGCAGTCGGGTCTAAACGGAAAGAAAAGAGCAAGGCTCTCACTTTTTTTCTATTCTCCTCTCTACCTTTACTTTCTTTGTCTTTACGACTGTCATTCATTTCGCCCGCACCTCGCCACGGACCGATCGTCGTGACGTCGTCGACAGAGTCGAAAAGAAATAGAAAAAAACAGAAAGGAGCTAGGACTATACATCGCAAGCGGCATCTCATTTGAAGCTTCTTGCATCTCACCCTGACCACAGCGACGACCCGAGACTCTTATCTCCCGCCGTCTACCGCCCACCTCCCCGCCCACACCGAATTTAGTCGTATCGCGACGCCTCCAGATTTGACATTTGGCGGCCTTGTCGACCTCCTTTCGCATTCCCTTATGACGTCTACTGCGAGCAAGCAGAACGTCACGGCGCCCAAGTCCACCGCTCCTGCTGCCACGGCATCCTATGCTTCTGCTGCCGGTGCTTCTGGAAAAGCCGCTGCGACCCCGGTGATTGCGACAGGAAATACTTCTGTCGCCGCCGGATCTTCTTCTACTGCTCCGTTGTCGAGCAGCCATGCAAAGTCTTCCTCTGTGTCTCCCCTGAACGGCAGCGCCGCACACAAGACTTTCCCAAGCATCTCTGATAACGCCAATATGGCGTCCAACAACGCGCCACCGAAGCCGGTTGTTCCTGTTCTGCCCGCCGTCGTCAATGGCGGCGGAGTCGACCACGCCCGCAAGAGCTCTGTTACCATCAGCGCCACCGGGCCTGGCGGCTATGGCGGTGGTGGCCCGGCTAATGCCGCCGCAAAGGCCGCAGCCATGCCCAAATTTGGTTATGAGTCCCCAGCCAACGTCCATAGCACGCCCTCTCAGCACATTGCTGCCCCCATTCCCATCCCCGGACATCCCCCGATACGCTCACCGGCCCACTCGCCTTCGCCTATTCCGCAGCCTTCGGCCAGCGGCGGCCGGCCGCCGTCTATCTCGCAGGACGCCTCGGCCATGAAGTTTGGCAGCCTTGGAGGCGATGGCGATGTAAGTAGCTTTTTTGACTTCCCCACTATCTCGTCTCCCTTGCTTGAATTCTACTGACCGCCCTCATCTAGCGTCACATGAAGCACAACCCAAACCTGCCTCAGAACAATCTTGCCATTGGTGCACAATCCCCCCACCTTCGCCAGAGTTCGACTCACTCTGTGCACAGCGACATGGGAAACCACAATAACCACGGCACCCACAACAACCACGGAAACCATGGCCACGGTCACCACGGTGGCCCCGGATCTGGTCGCGGCGGATACTCTGGCCAGACCGGTCGTGGAGGCCGCTACAACAACGGCGGCCATCAGTACAACAACCAGTCTCTCGGATATCCCCCCTCGACTGGTCCGCAGTTCCCTCGCGGCCCGTCCAACCAGGCCCGGAACAGTATGCCTCAGCCGTTCCATCCCCGTCCGGCCATGCAGGGCGGCTATGCAGCCAACTCGCCCCAGACCGCCAGAGTCAGCCCTCACATTCCGCCGTCTGTGCCCAACACCGGCACTCCGCACATGCCGTCCGCCATCCCCTCAGCTGCGGCTCCTGGCTTCCAGCCATATCAGTACCCACCGCCCGCGGGCTTCCCTCCTACAAATGTAACTACCGAACCTATTTCTTCTTCTCCTTCTGTTGATTCTGTGCGCAGCCGTCACCACAATTATCGCAACACTGCTGGCAACGGCGGCCACCACCCCCGTTCACAGTCGCCTCACGCCAAGGGCGCTGGCAGAGTTCTCCATCATGGCGGCTACAATAACAACAGCTTTTTCACCAACCGCAAGAAGGGATTGCGGCACGACGCTGAGAAAGCCGTCTCACAGCCCCCCCGTACGCCCCCCGATTTTCCGCTCAAGCGTGCGCCCTCCAACGAGGTGAAATCAGCCAAGTACCGCCGTTCAGTCAAGCGATGGGCGGGGCCGGAAAAATCAATGGAACCTAGCGATCCTGCGCAGTCCGCAGCGGTCGATGACCAGCGCGAATACCAACCGGATTCGACCTCTGTTACCCCCCCTGTTCCTGTGCCCACAGTGGGCCAGGAAGAGCCTCAAGCGACAGAGCCCGAGGAAGTTCCTTCGGCTCTGCCTGAGGACATATCTCCGGTCCAGCAACACCCCATGACGGGCCCAGAACAAACGGCGCAGCCGTTGGGGCCAGTGCCCTCAACGCTGCTAACCAGTCTGGGTTGCGGCCATGTGCCGATCGACCTTTCGCCGTCATCCGGAGAGTTTGAACAATTGCTAACTCGTAGGAAAACACAGACCTACAACTATCCTCAGCAATTCAATGTCGGCTATCCTGCCTACCCGCAGCTGTCCTACATGGGCCCAAACCAGCCGGCCCCCAACCCTTCTTTCTCTTCGCCGTTCATGCCAGGCCAGTTCGCCATGGGGCCGACTGCGCAGCCAATGTCACGCAACTCATCACAGCTCTCTGAGCGCCCCAACTCGAGCACCGGCCCTGTGCAGACTCCCGTCATAACCCCGGCCAACATCTCCACCGGCCCGACGGTTGTCTCAACTGGCGCCAAGACCGAATTTGTCAAGCCACCGCGCAAGAGTGCCGCCATTGTCATCAAGAACGCGCAGGGCGAGACCGTTGACCTCAACGCGCTCAAGGCACCTGCCTCTCCGGCACCATCAGCCCAGGGTGCTTCCAGAACGCCTCCGGTTGTTTCTGCACCTACGCCACCGCCCAAGTCGGTGACTCCGTCGCACGGACGCAACGAAAGCACTTCTGCTACCAAGTCTGTTGAGCAGCGACGGAACGAGTTCATGGAGCAGGTCCGCAAGCAAGCCGAAGTTGCTAGCAAGCCTGTCGAGGAGGCTAGCGCCGTCTCTACCCCTGCAGCTGCCACAAACGTCCAGGTGGAGACCAAGGCTGTTGTCGAGCCAGTCGAGCCGGCCGAAGCTAAGAAGACGGAGGCAGCACAGGCAGCACCCGTTGCGGCTGAGCCAGAAGCAGAGAAGTCAAAGACAGCTGATGAGAAGCCGGTGGCCCAGGCCGCGGCAACCGAGACGGCGCCTGCTGAAACGAAGCAAGAGCCCGCTGCCGCTGTGGTCGACGAGGAGGACGAGATTGAGCGGGCTATTCGCGAGATGGAACTGGCCGAGGCGAAGCGTGAGGCCGAAGAGGCCGCTTACAACGAGAAAAAGCGCGAGGAAGCAGAGCGGAAGAAGAAGGAGGAGGAAGCCAATCGTGTTGCCAACGCCGCAGAAAACGACCGCAAGCTTCGCGAGATGGAGCGCGAGATGGAGCGCCGAGAGGAGGAGCGCGAGCGCCTTCGTAATGAGAGCGCTGCTGGCATCAAGCCCAAGTCTGCGATTGAGGTTCTAGCCGAGAAGATTGAGAAGATCTCCGGCTCTGCCTCGTCAGCAGACCGCA
Organism: Graphilbum ipis-grandicollis; assembly: GCA_019925625.1. Classification (NCBI taxonomy): domain Eukaryota; kingdom Fungi; phylum Ascomycota; class Sordariomycetes; order Ophiostomatales; family Ophiostomataceae; genus Graphilbum; species Graphilbum ipis-grandicollis. The sequence continues at coordinate 155,677 of JADHKH010000040.1, forward strand.
AGGATACTACTACCACCTCTACAGGGGCCTCAACCACAGATGCCCTTGCCAGCAGGCTTGGTGACCTCAAGATCAGCGGGCCCAAGACACTACTGCCAGCGACTGAGACGGCTGCGAAGCAGCAGCGCGCCAACAAGCCGTCCGCACTCAACCTTGCGCCGATCAACACCAAGTCGATCGAACCCCCGCAGCCGAGTGCGGCTCTGCAGTCTCTCAAGACGGCTCGCTTCCTGCGCGACCCGACGTCTATTGCTTACCCCGAGGGCATTGAGTCGCCCAACCCAGCCATCAACCGGGCAGTCAACAAGAAGGGCAATTTTAAGTATGATATGGGGTTCTTGTTGCAGTTCAAGGACGTCTTCATCGAGAAGCCGTCGCTCAACTTTGACCAGCAGGTCAAGCAGCTTCTGGGTGAGGGCGACGCGGCTCGCTCAGGTACGCGCACACCGGGTGGTGCTGGTTCCGGCCGGTCCAGCTCGCGCAACGACCCAGGCTTCAGTTCCGTCGGCAAGATGGGCTCTTTTGGCAGCAAACCGCTCCAGCCGGCCAGTTCCTCAGATAAGCGCTTTGCTATTCCCGGCGGATCCATGCCTCGGCCGTCGACCCAGGGTGTCGGCCAGTTTGGCCGCCCCGGTGGCTTCCCCGGCCCTAACCCCATGTCTCGCACGCCCAGCATGGGCGGCGGCCAAGTGCCACACTCTCCCCGACAAGGCAGCCGCACTGGCCCTCGGGGCGGCAGCCGGCGCGAGAGCAACTTCGGTCCGCCCAAGAACGATGCGGCGGCCGCCAAGATGCCGCTCACGGCCGGCCAGGTGCTCAAGCCCATTGTGGTGTCCGCCAGCGGCTGGAAGCCGTTGAGTGTTGGCAAGAGCGCGCAGGCCACCTCAGCTGCGCCCGGTAACGGCATGATGGATCCGGACATGGTGCAGCGCAAGGTGAAAGCAGCGCTCAACAAAATGACGCCCGAGAAGTTCGACAAGATCTCGGACCAGATTCTGGAGATTGCGCTGCAATCCAAGGACGAGGAGGATGGCCGCACGCTGCGCCAGGTCATCCAGCTCACGTTTGAAAAGGCCACTGACGAGGCGCACTGGGCGCCGATGTATGCACGCTTCTGCAAGCGCATGCTCGACATGATGAGCCCTGAGATCCGCGACACAACACTGCGGGACAAAAAGGGCGATATCATCAGCGGCGGCACTCTATTCCGCAAATACCTGCTGAACCGGTGTCAAGAGGAGTTTGAGCGCGGCTGGAAGGTCGACTTGCCGCAGCCCAAGGACGGCGAGACCAAGGAGATGGTGATGCTGTCGGACGAATACTATCTGGCGGCAGGCGCTAAGCGTCGTGGTCTGGGTCTGGTGCAATTCATCGGCGAGCTGTACAAGCTTGGCATGCTGACGGAGCGCATCATGCACGAGTGTGTGCGCAAGCTGGTCGACTACAAGACCACGCCGGACGAGGGCGAGATTGAGTCGCTGTCTAAGCTTTTGCGGACGGTGGGCGCTAACCTCGATCTTACCGAAAAGGGCCGGCCGATGATGGACGCCTACTTTGTGCGCATCAAGAATATTATCGATATTCCGGACCTACCTAGCCGGCTCAAGTTCATGCTGATGGACATTATCGACCTGCGCAATCGCCACTGGGTGTCTAACGAGAACGACAAGGGCCCCAAGACGCTGGAGGAAGTGCGCCAGGAAGCCGAAGCGGCAGCAGCGGCCAAGGCGGCCGAGGCGGCGAGAACCAGCAACCAGCGCGGCGGTCCGGGTGGCCGCTCGGGTCCCGGTGGCCGCGGTGACAGCCGACAGTTTTCATACAACCAGCCGGTGCAGAACCAGGTGGGCATGGACGACCTGCGGCGACTCAAGGGCTCTGCCAGCCGTATTGCTAGCTCGGCCATGACGTTTGGCCCAACGGCCATGTTTGCGTCCCGCAGCAACAGCGGACGTCGTAATGGCCCTGGCGGCTCCTTTGGCCGTCCCAGCGACGACTCCAACCCAGCCTCGCGTACAGGAACACCGCCGACGCGCGGCGACTCCAACTCTGTATCGCACTCCAATGCTTTCCAGTGAGTAGTGCTTGTTTCTGTCTTGTCAAGCCCATTGTGCCAATGCTAACCTTTGCAGGGCTCTCGCAAATGTGGATACGGAAACCCCGGCGTCACCACCATCGACTGCTGCTTCACCGGCGTTGTCCAAGGCCAACGTCGAGAAGACAGCCGGCAAGTAGGGTGGCGCCGGCGGCCATCGAGGAAACGGTCATCACCCTCATCTCCATTCGACACGACAACCTTTTCACTAATTACCGATTTATGTACTGGCTCCATCTTTTCCGCATCCGTTATCCACATTAAATGACTACGTCTTCTTTGCACATTCTCAATTTTCCCATTGTCGTATGCATAGACTGGCCGGCGAGAGGGGGGAACATGGACAGGGGGAAGGGGAAGGACGGCAAGGGCACGATGGAATAATGGGAAAGGGGAGGGTAGGCGGGCTCTCTTTTTTCATGTTGGCCCCATTTGCATTTTTTGTGTGGTTTGCTTTTTTATACTCGGCCTCTACGAGTGTGTTTCCCCTTGGTTTTGCTTTTCTTCTTTTCTCCTTCTTTTCTTTCCTTTTTTTCACGCACTGCATACAATGGGGTTCTCAAAAAGTGTGCCTAAAAGTTGCCTTTTCTGCATGATACCTCCCTAAGATTTCTTTCTCACCAAATCAATTTTCTACTTCTCTTATCCTCCCGTTCGTTTTTAGACACGAGTTTTATGTTTATGCTTGACTGCCATGTGTTTATTTTTCTCATCTTTTAAACTTTATTTGCCTCCTCCCCTCCCGCCCCTCCGTTTGCTATCTAATGTTTGTCCTGTTCCTTTTTATTGTGTTGCCTTTTATGGGCTTTTATCTGGGCAGGTAAAAATAGTACGCCCTGATTTTTCTTCATGTAATGCTTTTGTTTGCCCGCCGCCCTTGTCGCTGCTTTTCGTGTATTTTGTGTATTTTGCCTCATTTCCCGTGAAGGAGGACAGTATATCTCGCAAAGGTTTTAAAACTGATCTCGGAGCCAAATCTTATCAGGGGAAAAAAGGGCATTAGGAGAAAAAAGGGCATTAGGAGAAAAAAGAATCGGTGGGAGGCTCTTGTCAAACCGTTTTTGGTCCTCCTTCATTTTGCTGTATGTTATCATGTAGTTTTATGTACAAGGGCGGCTCCGTTCGCTCTTTGCATGTAAGCTATTTGCAGTAGGCATGGGTTCAATCAAATAAGTTATTATACAGACATTACTGATATTGAGTGAGTTAACCGCTGGGGAGAGATTTAAACGGGCTGTTTTTTTTTTTAATTAGGGGAAGAGTTCAATGTAGCAGATAAGACTGGTGGAAAACTTTATTGTAAGCGTTTTATTGGAATCGTTTCATTGTAATCGTTTTATTGTAATCGTTTTATTGTAATCGTTTTTTAATTCTGCTATTAATGATTCATTAAAAGCCGAAAACAAAAAGATAAAAAAGTCCTGAAAGGACAAAAGCCAGGAAAAGAAATCATCACATGCTGCCCCAAACGCCATATTATATACAAAAAGCAAAGCTTTCCACTGTCCGCCCCCTCCTGGCAGCGGTTTACCCTTTTTCATCTATTGTATCCCTTCCCTACTCGCTCGTCTTCAGGCTCGCGGCAAAGCCGAGCTTGGCAAAGAGCGTGTCCATGGCAACCCAGCGACGGCCGCACTTGTCCAAGTATTTTTCCACTGTGGCCTGGACGGTGCGGAAACGGCGCCGGTTGTGTTCGGCCAAGGCCAGTACGAGCTCCCGCTGGTCGTCGTCGGCCAAGGAAGACGCCGATGCAGCAGCAGCGGTCCCCTTGGCCTGGTCCTTGGCTCGGTCCACGTCAAAGAGCCGGGCATAGTACACCAGCTGGTTATAGAGCGCGCGCTCGCCCAGCTCGTAGCGCATATGGCCGAGGCAGCCGCGGGCCAGGCCCTTAGGCCCAAGGCAGCGCGCGCCGTAGACGCTCATCTGGCGCGTGCGCTGGCCGCATGAGGCGTCGTCACAGACGAGCCAGCCCTCATAGTAACGTGCCGTCGCCTGGCGGGCGGCGTGCTCGACCTGCGCCACCACGGACAGGTTCGACAGGGCGGCGCCGCAGTGGCCGCAGACGATGCCTGTCGGCAGGACCTGAGCCGGCACCTCTTTCGTCTCTCCCTCTTCCGTCTCGGCTTTCTCTGCCTCTGCCTTCTCAGTCTCTCCCAAGCCGCGAAAGGTGCTGCTGGCTTTGCAGGCCCGACAGCGCAGCTGCAGCGGCACACAGTCGCGGAAGCGCACGGCGTCCGGGATCTGTGACTCCAGTGGATGGATGTCGAGCGCGTCGGCACCGCCACCAGCACCGCCACCGTCGCCATATTGCCCCGACGACACGGCATACTTGCGCAGGTCGAGGCCCAGGTTTTCGGCCAGCTGGGCCGAGGAGGTGCCGCTAATGTTGGCGCACAGGCGCTCAACGGGCGGGAAGATTTGCTTGCCCATGTACCACTCGACGTCGGGTACAAGGGTGGCGTCTTTCTTGAGCAGCTCGGCCGGGCAAAAGGCGCGCTTCGGCGGCGGGTCCGAGGCCGGGGCGCCCTCACCAATGGCAATAATGTAGCCGACAACGTCACCCTTGCGAATCGTCTTGCCGCGGGTGATCTCGCGCAGGGCGGCCTGCACCTGCGGTATGGTTTCGCTGTTGGGGTAGTCGGTCGGGTCCTTACCGAGCTGGGTGTGGATAATGTACTTGCTGACGGGGATGCCGGCGTCAGCCGCAGGAGGAGCGTCACCGGCAGCAGCGGCAGCACCACCACCACTTCCGAGACGCATCTTGGCCGCCATCTCGCGTAGGTACTCGTGGATACGCGCAATGGACTGCTCGGTGTCGTGGCCGGACAGGATCTCGTTGAGGATGCGGGCCGAGATCTCCTTGGACAGGGCGCAGTACTCGCGGCGGCGCATGTCCAGACCCTTGACCTCCATCTTCTCGACATAGGTGCCGTCCGGCTGCTCGACCAGGTTGATGGCGGCGTACTTTTTCTTGGCCTGCAGCAGGATGCGGCGGAAGACGTTGTCAATATCGATTTCGAGCAGGCGGTAGCGCTCGTTGACGGCGCGCTTAAACTCATTGCCGACACGCAGCGCATCGGCGATGCTGTCGACGTTGGCGTTGATCATGACGGAGTCGGTGTCGCCGTAAATGACTTGCAGGGTCTTGCTCTCAGCCAGGTCCTTGGTGCTGCGCAGAATCTCGCGGCCCTTGTAGGTGATGAGCACGGCCAGCGGGCGCGCGTAGAAGCGCGACCGCGTGTAGCCCAGACAGCCGTACATGGAGTTGGCCGTCAGCTTGAGCGCCAGCTGCTTGATATCCCAGGTAGCGAGCTGCTCGGGCGTGGCCGTCTTGTCCTTCATGAGGCTCTTGACTTGGCGACGGCGCGAGACGAGCGTGGCAATGAGGCGTGGGAGAATGCCCTGGCTCTGCTCAGCGGGCACATCGGGGACGTCGTCGGCGCCGAGGCTGCTTCGCTCGACGGTGGTAAAGCAAATGTTGTATTCCTGGATGATGGACGGGTACAGCGAGTTAAAGTCCATGACCAAGACGAACTTGTCGTAGAGACCGCGCTCGGGCTCAAAGACGAGGCCGCCCTTGTACTTTTCCTTCTTCTTGCCGTCGGCGGCGCCGTCGACATCGCCGTTCTCGTCGCCCTCGGCGGGCGCGGCCGGACGGCCCCGCTGGTTCTGCGGCTTGTCCGGGCAAATGTACTTGTTGCGGTAGAACTCGTGCAGCAAAATGTACTCGTTGCGCTCGGCGCGGGTGCCGGTCAAGGTGCGGGCCCACGAATTGCCGGCCAAGTTGGTCAGGTTCTTGGTCAGGGGCAGGATCTGCACGCGCAGGGCAAGGGCGGCCATGAAGTAGGTGTCGGCCTCCATGTGGGCAATGTAGTCCATCAGGCCGTCCTTGGAACGGGCCCAGGTCTGGAAGGCGGCCTCGCTGTCAATTTCGCGGCGCGGCACCTCGCCGGCACCGAGATAAAGGCTGCACATTTCGGTCAGCGTCCACGACTGGCATTTGGTCATGATGGAGTGGCCGGCGTCGTTGTCTAGGTCGCACAGGAGGCGACCGGACAGCAGCTGGCGCTCGGCAAAGACGTTGCCGCCGACGCGGCTGATGGAGCCGGGCCAGTGGGAACGACGCATGCGGCCAAGGCGCGCCCACAGTGGTGTCTTGCGCTCGTGCAGGCGCTGCAGCAGTACGCTGTAGTCGACGCCCTCGAGCTGGTGGCCGATAATGACGTCGGGGTCGGCGGCGGCCAACTGGGCCAGAAAGAGCGACAGCAGCTCGGACTCGAGGCGCGCCGGCCGAATCGTGCCGCGGTGACGCGTGCGGTCGCGGGCGAGGGTCTCGAAGCCGAGCGGAAAGGCGTCGCCGCGTGGCCGGATCAGTGTAAAGGTGCGGCTCGGCAGCCGCTCGGCCGGCGTCGTGTCGCTGAGCGAGACGTTGTCGTAGATGCGCGCACTAATGGCCATAATCTCCTGCTTCTTCGAGTCCGCGTTGTACACCAGGCGCAGCGCCAAGCTCATCAGCGTCAACGGCGGCGTCTCCGGGGCCTCGGTGTCGCTCAGCACGTTGATGTCCTCCGGCCGGACCACGGCCGCCTCGACCTTACAAAAGGACGCGTTCTTGATCGAGCCCAGATCGGCGTCGGCAATCTTTAGCCAGCACGGGCCCATAATGTTCTTCCACAGCACAAACTCCTCGAACAGGGGCGTGTTGGTGCCAAAGACGTGCGAAAAGGTCTCGCCGGGGGCTTCTGGCAGTTGCGGTTCTGTCTGGTTAGCTCCCTTTGCTCCGACACACCCTCTGCCTCCCCTCTCTTCCCTGGCCGCACTCACTGTCATAGGGGTAAAGCAGCTTCAGGTACTTTGCCTCCCGCGGAATCCCTGCCAGCTCAAAGGCGTACTTGCGTGTGCTTATTTTCGTCTTGAACTGCTTCACGTCCAGCTTGGTCATCAGGCCGTCTACCTCGCTGTACACGTCGCCCATGCTGACTGTCTCGCCCGTGTCGGTACCGTTGATGAGCCGCGACGGCCGCGGCAGAAAGTACAGCTTGCGCTGAATGTTGTCCACCTTGACAAAACAACTGACATGCTGCCGCGTCTTGCGGTTGAGCACCTTGCCAAACAGGCACAGGCTGCCGTACACTTCGGTATAGTCGGTCCAGAAAAAACGCAGGCTGCCGTCGTCTTCGAGCACGCTGCTGGCGTCAACAGCTCCGAATCCGGCGCCGGCTCCGTGTCCGTTCGGACTGGCCACATCATGGGCTGCTGCCGCATTCCGGCCTCCGGGGCTGCTGGCCAAATTGAGCTTCTGGTTGAGGCTGGTCCATGCTGCTGCGTCCACGGCGTCGTCGGAAACGCTGGCCACAGCAACGGCTCCTTCTCGGACCGGCGACGAGCTCGTTGGGGTTGGGTAGGGAAACGTTTTGGCCTCGGCAGCTGCTACTGACGGCGGCGGCGGCGCCTTCTTGATCGGACGAGCCGCTGACAAATTCACGCTGCCCGCGTGCACGGCGCCGGCATGGGCCACTTCCATCAGCACGTCTTCATCCTCGTCTTCGAGCTCCTCTTCCTTGATGGGCCCGGCCTTGGCCATCTTGTCCTTGTCCTGCGCTTTTCGCTTGGCCACCTGCACCGTCGGCGATGATGGCGCCACCGAGTCGCTCATGGGCACGTCGTCGCTAGCTGGTACTGGCGGCAGCGGAAGACTCATTTCTTCCTCCTCTTCTTCCTCGTCTTCGGTCGCCCTTGGGCTCGGCTGTGCCCGGCCGGCATCGTCAATGCGGACTTTTTTGGACACGTCTCGCACTCGCAACGGGCGCGGCTCGGCCATTCGCTTCTTCTTCTTGGGCAGCGGCAGCGGTGGCAGTGCCGGCTGCACGTTCTCGTTGATTTCGCTCAACAGGTTGCTCATGAAATCTCCGTCTTCTTCCGTCTTGATGACCTTGTTACTGTTAGCTTTTTTCTTCTTCCTTTACTCGGCCGTATGGACTCACCTTTGTTTTTGGCGGCGCCTTGGCTGCGCTTTTGAAGAAATCAACGATATCACGGCCGTCAGCTTCACGCTTTTCCTTCCCTCCGTCAGGTTTCTTCGTCTTGCCTCCCCGGCCCTTTTTATTGCCTCCCCGGCCCAGGCGCTCAGCCTCCTCCTCGCTGTCTGTTTCGTAGATGGGCCGATCCCATTCCTCGCGACCGTCGTCGGCATAGCCCTCGCCGTGGTCGTCCACGACAAAATCGTCTTGGTTCAGGCGCTCCCGCACAATGTCCTTGTAGCCGTTCTCGTCCACCTCGTCGTACACCTGGTCGGCATCTGCGACCTCGTATGTGTCAAAGGCTTTCTTTCCAGCCTCGCGCAGCGCCCGCAATTGCGCATACTTGCTCCGTCGGTCGGCCACCTTGGACATGGTGGGAGAAGAAAAGAGAAAAAATAAAAGAAAAGAGCAAGTGTGCGCTGGTTGTGGAAAATATTTTCCTAGCCGAGAGAGGAAAAGGGGAAAAAACAGATTCGATGAATAAAACAAGACCAAAAAACCACAAGTTCTCCTTCCTAAGAAGCTGTTGACTTGCACAGATCATGCAAAATGCAGAGTCTAGACACTTGATAGAGTAAAAGTGGCAGAGCCTGGGAGGGGATGAGAATAACGGAAGTCGCCAATTGGTTGGTGGAGTTGTTTAATGACAAGCGATGGCGCGTCGCGCGACGCGATTTTTCGTGCCTACTGCACTAACAGTGCATAACTGATGCAGTTATGCACATGCATAACTTGTAAAATTTGCGCCACAAATCATTTATGGGGCTTTATCGCGATAAAAGAAAAAAATCACCGAAAAAAGAATCGCTTCAAATCTGTGTGGAAGCACATTACACAACGCTGTCATGTATGTTTGCAGAGCGTGTGCACGGAGGCTTCCGGGATGCACCTATGGCCCCAGGACGGCTCAGGCTTTGTCCAGAGCCACTCCAACATCCATAGCAGCCACCACCGCAGCACCAATTCAGCCGGTCCTCTCTTGTCGAGGATTGACGTCGGCGGCAACTGGTCGGCCGAGAAGCGGCAACGGCGGCTTCAGGAGCAGCTTTGCAAACAAAAATTCCAGGGGCCCTTTAGTGGCTGAAGCAGACACGGAAGAGCCAGATGAGCACCGGCAGGCCCAGTTGGAGGCGACAGCCCGCAAGCGGCTACGCTATCTGAAGGACCCCTACACAATTGACAAGCATATCCAGGAGCTGCTGGTCCAAAATAGGTATGACGAAGCCGTCACCATGACGCGCCTGGCCAGCAAGACAACCAGAGTGCACGTCAGCTGGAACCATTTGATCCAGTACCTCACACGCCAGGGCAAGTTGATGCCGGCCATTAAGCTATACCATGAGGTATCTACTACTTTACTCTGTATTTTCCAGGGCAGTTCCACAGTAGCTAACAACCCGCAGATGAAGAAGCGTGGTCAAAAGCCGAGCCCGCACACGTACACGACCCTCTTTACCGGCTGCACGCACTCACGCTATCCCCAGTTGGCCGTGAGCGAAGCTACGCGCATCTACCAGGGCATGCTCGCCAACACCGACCGCGAACTGAGGCCCTCCACCATCCACATGAACGCTGTGCTGCAGGTGTGCGCCCGTGCCAACGACGTGGGCGCCATGTTCCGCATCGCCGAGACCGCTGATCCTGCCGACGGCCGCCGTCCCGACGCCATGACCTATACCACTATATTAAACGGACTGCGCTTTGCCTCTGGCAATCCGCCACCGTCGTCTAAACGTACCTCTGGTTCTGGTTCTGGGTCTGGCTTTGCCGCCTCCGATGCTGCCGAGGGGAGAGAAGACAAGGAACAAAAGGAAAAACAGGACCAGGCTGAGGCTGAACTCACTGCTTACCAGGTCGAGTTGGCCGCCAATATAGACCGTGCCCGCACCGTCTGGGAGGAGGTTATTTCGCGCTGGCGGCAGGGCGAGCTAGACCTAGACGAGCGCTTGGTCAGCGCCATGGGCAGCATCTTGGTCAAGGGCAGCTACCATGACAACAACGACGTGCTTTCACTGCTCGAGCAGACGGTTGGCATCAAACGACTGGACCGGCCACGACAAGAGGGGAAGAAGCGGCACACGGAGGGAGAAGAGGAGCCGGAGGGCGGCGAAGCTACCGAGTGTGGTGAGGGGGCCGAAGGGGGAAAGCCAGCAGCGGCCGTACAGACAGTGGAGACATTTAAGGCAACCGAGGCAGTGCCAGCTGAGACAGGACCGCGAAACGACACGGAGGTTGCTACGGATGAGAGCGGCCGCAGCAGCAGCATCAGCAGCACCCAAGAGGCTGATATGGAGGCTGCATCTTCCAAGCATGTTTCCGCTTCTTCTGCTACAGCGATAACAGGCTCCCACCGGCGCCCGTTTGTGCCTCTCCCGGCCGGCTTGGTGAAGCCATTCCCTGCTGATACCAACGGAAAAGAGTTCCCTCTAGGCCACAAGCACAAGGGCGCTGTGTACTACATGCTCCCCGGCGACAAAATCCTCTCACTGGTTCTCATGTCCCTGGCGGCCACGCGTAAGACCAGCATTGCCCTGCAATACTGGCAAACGCTGTGCGGGCCGCCCTACGACGTGGTGCCGACAGAACACAGCTGGTACTGGCTGCTCATGGTGCTGCGACGCGGGCATGCGAGCTCACGGTTGGTGGAGGTGTTGACGGGGCGGCCGGCTTCGGCGACGGCATTGGAAGAGGCGGAGGAGCCAGCAACGGTTTCGGCAGCAGCTGCTCCACGCCCGCTGCACCGCATCAAAATGCCCAACCATCTGATGGACGAAACCACGTTCCGGCTGGCCATGGGCGCCTGTGCCGCAGACAACCTCAACGACCAGGCCTTTGTGTCGGCCGGCAAGGTGCTCGACCTCATGATGCGCACTCTGGCGGTGCCCGATGTGCCGACGTTGAAGCTGTATCTAAAGACGGCCATGACTTGTCACCGGCACTTTGTGCGACAGGCCCGGGGAGACGGCGGCATGACTGGCGCTGCCCAGGAACGGGCCCGCTTCGACTTTGGCCGCCAGGTTGTGCGGGCGCTCAGAAGATTATGGGACCCGGTGCGTATAGCCGGTACTGCGTCCGTTCCAGCCTCTCCTGTGCATGCGCCGACCTCGAAGGCCCCCGTGACCTCGGCCGTGGTAGCAGCGGCCAGCCGTGACAAGCTGGACCGGTCTCGCCGCGACTACACGGAGCTGGCGCGGCAGTTGGTGTCGGCCGCCGACATGGTGGTGACCGAAGGCATGGCGGACGAGGCTACCATGAAGGACATACGCACGACACGAAATATGCTGAACCGGCAAATTACACGCTTCTTGGACAACTGGGATTTGCCAGACGACCCGGAGGTGCGCAACCGCCGACACTGGACGGACCCGTTCCGGACACGAGGGCGGGGGCGATCAGAGGATGGGGAGGCCAGGTCGGGCGGGAACGCAGCGTCTGGACGGGGGGAAGACAAGAGAGAGCGGAGTCGGACCGAGCCGGGAGAGTGGGGAGCTCGGAGTCGTCCAGAGCGAGGAGCTTGGGGAGGCCGGAGCCAGACGGGGGGGAACGGGGGAGCTCGGAGCCGAATAGAACGGGGAGATGGCGAAAACCGAGACCAGCAAGGTAACCAAGGCCGGGAAAGCCGGGTCCGGCTACCGTGGAACAGCGACAGAACAGCAGAGAAATGGGGCGCGAAAGGAGACGGGCGAGACCGTAGGGAAAAGGTCGCGTGGTGATCACGCAGGCTGGCCTCGAGTAGCTATCTGGCCATCTAGCACCGGCAACAAACAGCTCAAATAAAAGCCTTACCTTGCCCGATTCCTAAACAAGATTTAGTTCATGCAAGATGATGCCCACTGACCAGATAAGCAATGAATGGCTTCGGTGGGGTAAGCCCACTTTTTTCCTATTTGAACAGCGCCCCTTCAAAAATAAGGATCGCGCCGTTTGCGGGAGGAGGAACCGTCTGACCGCCTGCGACTAGGAACACCCCTGTTTCGAAGAGGATAAAGTAAAGAAGTAAGGAAACAGCATCAACAAAAACAAAAAACTGGTAAAAAGAAGAACAAAAAACGCACCAACAGAGCAAAGACAGCTTGTCGGTTTTTTTTAGCTGACGATTTTCGCTGCAATGGCTACCGAGACGCCGCCCGCGACGGGCACACAACCCGAATCAGCAAAGCTGGAAGCCGAAGCCGAAGACCCAACATCTTTGCCGGAGTGGGCGGCAATTACGGGCGCCGGCATGCGCGAAGGCGCTGGTGCCGAGGCGGTCGAGGTTGACCAAGTAAGCTGAGACTGAGGGCAGCAAACAAAAAGACAGTAGGGAGGGAAGATGAAGGATAGTAAAAGTGCTGACGCCTGTTTGCAGTTGGACGACGACGAATCTGCTTATGAAGATACCATGTGTGTTTAGATGGAGGAAGAGGGTTTTTGCCATGGTGTTATGGCAAATGGATACTAATCCAGCAGCTCAACCTTTACTTCGTCACTGGCCTCGAGTGTGGTCAACTACCCGATGGAGAACGGCCGGCGGTATCATGCTTTTCGGGCCGGACGTAAGCAACTTTTTGCAATGTGATTTCAAGAGCGGAAATGGCTTTGCCGATAGAGAAGCTGATGGAATAGAATATTCACGACCAAACGATGAAGTAAGACAGGGCTGCCGTACGGCAGGGGAAGAATAAAAAAAAAAACAGTGCCCAGTGCCAAGAAAGCACACTAACGTCAGACAGCTCGAGATGGAGCGCCTGATGCTTATGCACCGCATCATGACCATGGCTATTGGCGGACTATACATGGCACCGATTGAGCCAGAAAAGATCCAAAGGGTCTTGGACATTGGCACGGGGACAGGCGTCTGTGAGTCGAAAAAGATCTTGGGAGGGGGAAGACAGGACTGACAAGACCAAAAAGGGGCCACGGCCATTGCCGACGAGTTTCCCCATGCAACTGTCATTGGGAACGACCTCAGCGCCAACATGCCTACCTTTGTGCCGCCCAATGTGCGCTTCGAGGTGGATGACGTTGAGAGCCCCTGGCTGTACGAGGAGAAGTTTAGCTGGATCTTTTCGCGCTACATGGCGGCCGGCATCAAGGACTGGCCAGCATTGGTGAAAAACATTCACGAGTGAGTCTAAGCTTCTTTTTTTCTTTTTTTCTTTTTTTCTTTTTTTCTTTTTTTCTTTTTTTCTTTTTTTCTTTTTTTCTTTTTTTCTTTTTTTCTTTTTTTCTTTTTTTCTTTTTTTCTTTT
>JADHKH010000041.1:0-150964 GCA_019925625.1 Graphilbum ipis-grandicollis
GGAGAGAGGAGAGAGGAGAGAGGAGAGAGGAGAGAGGAGAGAGGAGAGAGGAGAGAGGAGAGAGGAGAGAGGAGAGAGGAGAGAGGAGAGAGGAGAAAGGAGAGAGGAGAGAGGAGAGAGGAGAGAGGAGAGAGGAGAGAGGAGAGAGGAGAGAGGAGAGAGGAGAGAGGAGAGGAGAGAGGAGAGGGGAGAGAGGAGAGAGGAGGGAGAGAGTTGAGAGGAAGGAGGAGAGAAAGACTGCTGACTTCAGAATTCAACCACATCCAAACCTCCAAGCGGTCCGACTACCGCAAGCGCGCGGCGGCCGCCAAGAAGGAGGCGGCCGGCGCAGGCCCGGGTCCCGAGACGGACACGGCCGACGGCCACCGAGTCCTGCCCGATGCGTCTTTTGCCACCAGTGCGGGCGGCGATGGCGACAACGAGGACGACGACGACGGCAGCCGAGTCCTGGCGTCTGCCGCCCTTCGCGACGAGCCGCCGCAGTCGAAAAAGGCCAAGCGGAAGCACCCGGCCGACAAGGGAGGCGTCAGCAAGACGGCAGTGGCCAGTGCGGTCCCGGGAGCTACGCAGGGTCAGGGCCGGGGGGTGCGCGCGGGCGACGACGGCGCGGACGATGAGGAAGACATGGAGGATGTTGCCGTGGACGAGGATGACGAAGAGGGAGAAAACGGCGAGGAAGGCGAAGAGGACGAAGAGGACGAAGACGAGGAAGACGACGACGACGACGACGCTGGCCAAGCAGTAGACGAATATGGCCTAGACGACCGCCAAGAGGGGCCGGACGACGATGAGGCGTTGGACAGCGACGGGAGTGAATGACAGAGGCGACAGGATAGTGGGGAGGCTATGAGAAAATACACAATAGAGGCTACGTTTGGATGTCTTTCTTCGTGGAGCTACAGTAGGAGAACAGGGCGAGCGAAGGAGTGAATCTCAACCTTTACAGTAACGAAACCCCTCTACGACAACAAGACAGCCACACAAAAGCAGGCACTTAAACTTGCAAGTCCATCTTCGCCAGATACCGTGTTGTTGCTGTCTAATAAGGCTGCCAAAGACATGCCCCCCTTCTTCCCAAGACGACTAGGTGACGTGCTTGCGCTATCTACCCGCAAGCGATGAGGTTGTCACCACCAGAGAAAAGTGGATGTGTGGCAGAGGTGACTGTGAACCATTTAGGTGTACGCCATTCTCTTTTCCTCGTGCCCTTCTGACCGGTCCCAAGCTTTCGGGTGGGGGACGGCCTGAAGACAATACCCATCTCATTGTCTCTCTCAGGGCCGTCTCTCGCCCCCTCTCCCCTCTGCCGTAGGGTGGAGGGATGGCCAAGTTCGGCAAGCAGATCCCTGTTCAGTAGTATGCAGGGAGTGTGATGTAGTGGAGGATGCCCTATCTGGGTGGAGGGGAAGCAAAGGGGGGGGGCGGAAGACCAGTGCTGAAGAGTGTTTCAAGCCGTAGCAGAGAAGCAGAAAAGAGGGAAAGCAACGATACCAGACCGCTCGAGGCCCACTATGCAAGCGTATCGGCCGTGCTTGTTCCCTGCCCTCGATTTGCTTTGGGGGGATGATGGCAAACCATCTTTGGCCACGGTTGGACGCCGTTTGAAGGCTGTTGGTTCGGCACGCTTGGATTCAGGGAGTAATGGTGTTAGTACGGAGTACGTCGTGACAAGTCGTGACACGGGATTCTGCCGCCGTTTGGGCACCAAATACAAAGAAAGGGATGCGCTTTGATATTTGCAGCGTTGTGAGTTACAGCACATGGGATACTGAACGGCATGCTCACTTTCCGAACTGCTTCCCGTCAGCTCCATGATGCATTCTAGAGGCATACTTTGTCATATCGCGCCATGGCTCTGTCGTAGCTGGAAACTCGAACACAGACCCCGCGTCCTAACCAGCTTCGCCTGCATGCTGAGACGACAAGGGCCGTCATTGTCGCGAGAAAAGCGGTCTAGGCCGGACTGCGCATGAGCTCTCCGCCGAGAACCTCGACGTGACGTTGTACTCTAGACTGATCCTCGGCAAGTTTTCTCTTCTTGTCGTCCCGCTGTCTCTGCGTTGCTATCTTCACGGCCAACGATCCACGGACCAGCATCCTGCTCCGGCTTGGACGAAATGAAGAGCAGCAGCCGTCAGCCCGTGCCAGCCGTGCCAGCGTGCCTGCGTGCAGATGCACATTCATCACGGCGCCGAAGAATACCGCATACGACGTCGCAACACTACAACAAAGCAGGGACGGCTCTCTGATAGGCTGTCGCAGGGAGACGACAGATTACAAAGCAGGGATTAGGCTGGAGTACGAGAGGGGTACTTGCCACGCCCTTCTGCACAACGCAATGAGCACTACTGCAAGCCATTTGCTTAGGCGCTGGTTGGCCACCCTTTTTGGGTTTGTTCCCCGACGAGTCAAAAACGCTAGACAAAACACACGCCCTCCCTGTCTTTTGTTGGTAATGCGATAAAGGCTGCGGCGGGCATGTTGACGAGCTGGATGAGGGGAAAGCAAAAGGAGGGGAACAGACGAAAGAAGTAGCCTTTTTTACGTTTAGCTTAACGCAGAATAGTGTAGTGTAGATACTGTTCATGACACTGGAAATTCGGCGCTAATAGTAGAGACCCATTTTTCGAGACAGCGCGGAATGATCTCTCCGCATGGGTGCCTCACCCAAGCCCATGACCTGGTGTCCCGACCAGCAAGACACGGTCTGTCTCTGCTTGGCTTCCGCTGAACCGCGCTTACACCACTGCACACTAGACGTGGCGTCGCGTGGCGAACAAGGACAACAGGATATTGGTCGGCTGTCTTGGTCTGTTTCCGTTTTACCGTCCATCGTCATCCTCAACCTTCTCCCTGTGGTGCCTGTCCTGTCTTTTCTTCTGCCTGGCCGCTCTCCGGCCGGCTGGCTACGTACGACGCAATATAATGCAGTGTGCGGTCATGGTATGACGAGCTTGGTGCAATACATGGCTTGGCGGGTATCCATTAGTTAAACACTGCACTATGATCACCATGCATCCTTCCTCCCCTCTTCTCCCCTCCTCCCCCCTCCTCCCTCCCGTAAAGGGTACCTCGACAAGGCGTCCTTCCAGGCCCCTCAATAAGTA
The DNA here is from genome assembly GCA_019925625.1 of Graphilbum ipis-grandicollis. Taxonomy (NCBI): domain Eukaryota; kingdom Fungi; phylum Ascomycota; class Sordariomycetes; order Ophiostomatales; family Ophiostomataceae; genus Graphilbum; species Graphilbum ipis-grandicollis. Next base: position 3,108 of record JADHKH010000041.1, read on the forward strand.
TCGGTACAGCGGCCACACCTCCGGCCTTGTCCCTGTTCACACCCACCGACCCGACTGCCGCTCGCCGGCGGACTACACTACACCACCACGGTTCTTCACCTTGCCTGCTGCAGCAGCGGCGACGATTAGAGCCCTCGATAGGCCTCCACCCTCAAGCCTTGGCCAGCCGCGGTCCGTAGCGGTGGGAATGGCGATGCAGGCATCGGGTGGGTATGTGTAGTATCGGAGAAGCGGTTTGCGTCTTCTGCAGACCGCGCCGCAGCTGCCTGTTCCCTCCTCGGGGCAGATAGCACGCGCAGACAATGTTTCTGTCGCAACTGCGCGACACTTTCCAAGCAGTATCTACTGTATTAATAGCGAAAATTAGCGCGCAAAAAGACGTTGCAGCAAACGGCGCCTCGTACTTCTTCCAGATGCGCGGCTTGATCGGATTCTGTGCAGAGGTACAGGTGACTCTGCAGGTCGTTGTCCGTGCTTCCCATTCAGCTTTCGCGCATGCATGCCAAGCCAGGTCAAAACTGGATATCTTTCGTGGTTCTTTTAATGTTGTACTAAAGACACTACTTTGAATATCAAACAGAGTCTAAAAAGCCAAGCGAGAATATGAGAGAAACTAGCCGGCTTGGGAATGGTACCACCTAGTAATATTAAGTGATCTTTCCCCTCCCGTTCCGCTCTTTTCAACCCCCTGTTTATCAATACGTAACGGTATTTTCCAGCGAGCGCTTTAGCTGCTCTTTGGGTTTTTTTACTTTCTTTTTGTTTTCTTCACTTTTAATCCCTCAATCACACTCACATTTACTTTTTTATTCTCTTTCTTCTCTTCCTTCCCACCTCTTCCCCTCCCCTTCTTTCGTCTCTCGGTCCGTATTTATTCGTATCGTTCGTTTCTTAGCCTTTCCCGCTAGTCGCACGCTAGTGGCCGCCCTCAACGCCCGAGACCCACTGCCCACGCCAAGGAAAGAACGCTGGAGCGCGAACGCTCGTGGCAGAGAAGGAAAGCGCACCTGGGGCACCTGCTGTATCCCGTACACAGAGTGCACTACAGCGCACACCGGCATCGTCATCTCCGTAGACTGCCCTCTTCTCTTCTTTTTGGCCTCACTTTCGACGCCTTGGCCGCCCTCTCTCGCTCCATCTCCCATCATCTCCATTTCATCGTCCCCATCCCCCCGCAACCCAGATCCGGCTACGCACCTACCCGTGAGGGTCACCGAGCCTGTCTTGTCGCTTTTGTGGTGGCCCGGCCGCCGTACCACTCGGAATAGAACTTTTCTTCTCGACTCTTTACACTACCTGTGCACACAACACCCTCAGACGTTGTGACCCCACACCTCCAGCTCCACCACTTCCGTTCTCAAAGTCGTCTTCCCGTGCGAGCCGTCGCTCTTCCATGCTGGCACTGCAGCGCCCACCCTGTCTGCTGGTCCACCTATTTCCCGATCCCACACTAGTGTACACTGCTTTTGTACAAAGTAGTTATCCTCATGCTCGTACACCACCCTCAGCAGCAGCACACCACCAAGCCGGCCAGGGCAGCACACCATCACCGCAGCCTGCCACCATCCACTGCATCACCGTCGACGGCCATTGCCTCGCCGGTGCCGCTGATCGCTGTCACGGCTCGATCGTCTTTTGACCATCCATTATCCATTTGGCCTCGACTGCGACTCAGCCTCGACTGAAACGACAAGAATTCCAGTCTGTTCCCACACACACACACGCACCCCCCCCTTACCTCTTCTCCCCGCTTCCATCTGTTCTCTGCCTGCCAGGCTTCCCCTCTCTTTCCGCACTTATCGCACAATCTAAGCCGCCGACTATCAACTGCCTCCATCAACTGTCAGCGCCTCGTCGTCTCCTAACCCTGCCAATATCGACTGTCATCCTCTTGCCAGCTGCCATCTCACGTCCTCGTCCCCCTCGCCCATCGCCGGTTCCTCGCCGTCGTCAGCCGCTACACTACACTACTTTTCATATTAGCTGCTTGGCCGTCCTCGCCTCCTATTCGCCCTCTGTTATCGGGTCGCAAGAACGGGCTCGATTCGGCTTCCACACCCTTCCCTTCTTTCTCGCCCGCCCTCACACACAACTCTTACCCTATTCCATCTTCCACCCCCCCCCTGCTCCCTCTTCTTTTATCTATTTGCCAGTCAGGCCTCCACCCATCCTTCGCTCACTAGTCTTTATTTTTTTCTTTTTATTGGCCATTCCCACATTCAGCAATGGAGAATTAAACAAAAAGCAAAGACCAAAGGTCAAGGCAGAGCCGACCGATACATACGTAACTACGAGCCGTTGTACTCGGTTGCCCTTGCAAATCGAGAGAGAAGAAGCGAGAACGAAAAGAAGCACAGAAACAAACGAAGAGAAGACGACGGAAACAGAACAAGAAAAAGGTGCCAGATCCAACGGCGCACGGAGCGGTCTTTTCTTGTTTGCGCGCCGCTTCTGCAATCTTATGCGCCTCCAAGTGCTACCCTACAGGCCTGCAGATAGTGGCTGCAATACGGTGGCTACAGGCGCATATACAGGGCTTACGGTGGTGCGCTGCTGCTGCTGCTGCTACTAAGACCTCCTGCATCCCGCCTTTCCCGCTGCAACTTCTTTCTCGAGCCCCCCCCCTTGTCTTGGGGTCTGCACATCGCCGCATCCCACACCGTCGAGGCCAGCCCAACGACATCGCGACACGTCGTTTCGCAGACCCGTTCGACGTGGTCGACAGTTCGCCGCCGCCCTCATGTACTCCGCACCCTCCAACGGCGCTGACAGTGCAACCATTAATCCTGCCGCGCTTGCTTCTGGTGAGTTGGAGCGTCGTTCTGTTTGTCGGCTTCAATTCTCTGTTTTCCGCGCGCGTTCCTCGAGTCATTTGCATCTTGTCAACGTCGAGCCTGTGCTAGCTGTCTCGCCTCTTCTGCTGTCCTGATCTCGCACCATTCCTGCCACTGCTTCTTTTGCTTCTCTGCTTCATTTCCATCTCTACATTCTCTGCTCTGTCTCGTTTGCCCTCACTGCCGCTCTCCCCCTCTGCCTCCCCGTCGCGTTCCCGCCGCATCCCATCGCCATGAGCCATCGCGCCTCCATCGCCAACCTCTTATGTCACAATACTGATGCTCGTCCGTGACCAGATCCCGCCAACGCCTCGCGCGGAGTCAAACGGAGCCGCTCGCCCGAAGATTCTTTCCGGGATCTCCACCAGCCAGATGAGGGTGAGTGAAACAAAAATGGCGCAGAATAAGGAGAAACACGACGAACAAGCCCGAAAGACAGAAAAAGGAATAAAAAAACAAGGAGTAGACAACGAAAACAATGAAAAACACGATCCCCTCAACAAGATCAAACGGCGCATTTGGCCCCTCTCACTAGCTTTCTGCTATGACCGGCGTGCTAATTTTCCCGCTTAGGTGACAAGCCAAGAAAACGCGGCCGCCCTCTAAAGCCTCCCGGCCTCATCACCGAGACCCCCATCCAGCCTCCGGTTTATCCGCCCCCACCAGCCATGTCTTCTCAGACAACCCCGATTCCAGCCCAAGCCCAGCTGCCGCCTCCCTCCCAAAGCCCGGCCGCCGCAACAACACGCCAATTGCCTCCCGTTCACCCGAGCCACCACAACCATCAGAGCCACCCGAGTCATCAAAGCCGCGCACAGGTCTCGCCGCCGTCGCAGTCGCCGCGCCTGTCCCACTCCGCCCACTCGGCTCCCCAACCGCCCCATCTTCATCGATCATTCGTGCCGCTGCCCATGCCGAGCCCCGCCCCGTCTTCCGCGCCGGCTCCGGCGGCCTCGACGCCCGGCCCAGTCTCGACCCCGATCCCGGCTCCTACACCGCCGCCGCCGCCGCCGTCCTCCGCCATCCAGGCGTCCCCTCCCATCAAGACGCAGGCCAAGTCGACGCTCAAGGCTCTGCCCACCGTCCGCGACCACACCACCGACCAGCTCGGGCCCGGAAACGATGAGTATCTGCCGCGCGAGGTCGACGAGGCCGGCGAGAAAAAGGTGCAGCTCAACGGCCAGTTGCTCAACGGCCGCGAGTACCGCTGCCGCACCTTTCTGGTCCCCCACCGCGGCGACAAGCTCTTCATGTTGGCCACCGAGTGCGCTCGCGTGCTTGGCTACCGCGACTCGTACCTCTTGTTCAACAAGAACCGGTCGCTCTACAAAATCATTGCCAACCAGGTCGAGAAGGACGATCTGGTCAGCCAGGAGATCCTGCCCTTCTCCTACCGCTCGCGCCAGATTGCCATTGTCACCGCCCGCAGCATGTTCCGCCAGTTTGGCAGCCGCGTCATTATTGGCGGCCGCCGTGTCCGCGACGACTACTGGGAAACAAAGGCCCGTAAGCAGGGCTTTACCGATGCTGACATGGCTGGCGAGAAGCGCCCGGGCGGCCACAAGGCTCGCGAGATTGCTGCCGATGCCGCCGCCCAAGCCGCGTCCAGTGCCGGCGCCTCCCATCCCGAGATTGTCTACAGCAATTCAGGCGGCCATTACGGAGCGCCGCCGTCGCAGCTGGTCCAGCCGGGTGAGTTTTTTGCTCCCTTTTCATTCTTCTCGTCCCTTTTCTCCCTTTTTTCTTCTCTTTCTTATCTTCTCTTGCCTCCTCCCTTTTTTCTTCTATTTCTTCTCTCTTCTCCTTTCTCTTTCTTTCCTCCTTTTTCTCACTCTTCATGCTCTTTTATTCCCTTTTCCCTCTTCTCTCTAACACCCCAGAATACACTGATACGCGCAACCGTGAGTACATCCTCAAGGCCAACCCGCGCCAGGAAATCACCGGCCCTGCCTACCAGGATCGCACCCAGTCGTCCTCTATCAGCGAAATCCAGACCCAGGCACACCACGCCGCCGAGTACAACCGGTCCGTCACTCAGCAGCGTGAAATCCGCAACGAGTTCATGCAGAACATGTGGCGTCGCCCCCATGAGCAGCCTCTCCCGCCGGCTAGCCTGACCCAGCCGCAGGTCGTCAGTGAGCCCGCCATGGCCTCCAGTCGCAACGCCAATGCACAACACTCTTCCGCCAGTGCCAACAGCGGCATGTCTCAGCCCGGCATGGTGCAGAAGCAGAACCCTCAGATTATGATGACGGGCCCGCCCTATTCGCAGCCTATTCAGACCCAAAGCCCGATGCCTTCGATGAGTACGTCGCCTTTTTTGAATGGCAAAAAGGGAATCCTAGTACTTTTGGACCATTATATGCTAACCCCTCCAGGACCGGGGAACATGCCACAGCCACCCAACTACCAGTACCCCCAGCAGACACAAATGTGGCCGCCTCCGCAGCAGCCAACCCAGTTCAGCTATTCACACCCGGCTCCACCGCCGCCAACACAGCAGCAGCAGCAGTCGACCCAGATGCGTCATCCCGGCGGCCAGAGCAGCCTGCCCTACTCTGGCATTCCGGGCATGAGCCAGTATCCGCCGCAGAGCCACGCCATGCCCTACGACCAGACGCCGCGCCAATACATGCAGCCGCCTCCGTCATCCGCGTCGCCAGCGGCCACGCACGCCTGGCCAAGCCAGTCCCCGGCATCTTCCAATTGGTGGTCGAATCAGCAGCAATAGGTAGAGCGTGCAAGACGATTCGCCGTGGAATATCTGCAGAGGAAGAGGAAGCAAGGGTTCAATCGTCCTCGTGCTCGTGGCGGCTGACAATGCGACTTTGACCTACTCCTGCCCTTTTCCTCTCGGGGCTTTCACCTGATTTTATGGGTTTTTTTGTTTGGTCTTTTATTTCTCTTCTTCGCTCTGCAGCTCAGCATAATGATGGGACGGACTGGTCTTTGTTCTACCGGTACCTTTGGTTCGCAAGGGCGGATTCCACAAGATGTGGCCTTGGTCTTTTTGCATGTAGCATTGGGGCCCGGGCTAGAATTAGAGGATACTGGGAGGATTTCTCGATTTTCGGCTCATTCTCGGGGAAGGGTGCCTACTCTTTCCTGGTTGTGGGGTCTCCTTTTGCTGTTTCTGTTTCTGTTTACGTTGGCACTGTTATTACTAGTTTTTGGTCTATGCTGTGAGAACCGCTAGATTTTTGGTCGGTTGTTTTTTGATATTATTTGCCCTCTTTCCTACATCACTTTGTCTTTTCCGTCTCTCGTTTCCCCCTTTTTACTCCCCTCTTTTTGTCTTTGGGACAGGGCAAGGTTGAGTTTTGGATTGGGTATCACGATGCACGGCCGGCCTACTATTGCTTCTACGAGGCCGTCCAGTCCAGGCTGAGGGGTCCATGCATACCAGAAAAAGGGGCGCCAAGGACACTGGTATGGAATGCATAGCATGGCCGGCTGTCTGCATATTCTCTGATGGAGAAAACTAGCCGGACGGATCTGGAAAGAGGATACTCGCAGAGATGGAGGCTGGGCTGACTTTGGTGTGCCTTTTGTCTCTCTCGCTGCCGCACATATTCCGTACACGGGTTGATACCAGGGTGTTTCCTCCCAACACTTTGTCGCTAATTTTCGATCTACTTTGTTCTTTTATATTCGTTTTGCGCTGTTCTTGGCAGGGAACGTTTTGTTTGCAACGTTGACTGTGTAGGCTGTTTTTGATGGGCTGATGCCTTATTTTGTTCTTTTCCGTTTACCCCCAGGCTGTCTACCATTATCATTATTTATGTTCCATGCAAGAAAATGACGTGACCTTTTTATCCATGTGTTTTTTATTTTTATTTTTGTTCCTTTTTTCTTTTTCCTCTTTAGCCTCCTTGGATAATAACTGCCCATGGTAGGAAAGCTTATTTATACTTTGGGCCCTAATCATATCATTTGTGCTCTTATCAGCTTGGCAGTACGGAGTAAGCGGCCGATTGGGTGAGCGGAGCATGGCCGTTGATAGACAAAGCCGCGAGTACACTACTGTGGCGGCAGGCAAGGTCTTGAGATGATACGCTAGACGATCGGCAGACCCGGTTTTTATGCTGGGAGATGACCTTATCGGGAAGGAAAGTGACCCGCCAAGGTGAAGGAGGAATGGGGATGAGATACGGCACTATCACGATGGAGCAGTTGTGGAAAAGGCCGTGTTTGTTGCGAGGGCTGGCCGCCGTCGAATGCAGGAGTAGCGTGGTTGTAGCCGCGAAGAACGATGCCGAATCGAGACATCACGTTCTATAAGTGATGTTGCGATTCTGCCACCTCTTACCGCCATCGTGCCTGCCGTTGACAAAACGACCGAGCCGTATGCCCCAGGAGCGGTCTTCTCATGCCTGAGACCTCCCATCCACTCAGCCGCAACTACATCGGGCCACTTGGTACAGAGTTATATACGAAGCCGTGGCAAGCAATGGGCGGCACCGGTAAGGCGATGGCTGCGATAAAGAGGCCGTGGAATGGCGGCTGACGGCGGTAAGCGCAGCCGTGTCTCTTTCTCCTCCACCCTTGATGCGTGATGATAATCGTGGTATCGGGCAGGGAGTGATTGGTTATCGCGTTATCGGGAATGAGCGTGCGCCGATAGTGGGGGAAGGGAGGGAGGACAGTGAGTGCAGTGTAACGAAAGCCAGTTGTAGGAATGGAATTAAGAAGGATTGCGGTATACGCAGTCTGTCTAGGAGTCTGTTGAGGCCATGAGAGACGTCTTCACGTAAAAAGCGTTGCTACATGGCGGCCAGGAGGCGAAAAGGATAGGTCGCAGTGTCTGTTTGCATGAATCATGCGGTCCTTTTGTGGATTGTGTGCTGTACCGATTGGTCTTTCTGTGCCTTGAGCGACGATACTGTTGATATTTCCTTTATACAAGGAGCTTGAAAGTGACGAGCTGTTGAAATCTCCTTTGTAAGGACCTTGCTGCTCAACGGTCAAGCTTCTCGCCGTGATGCAAGGCCGACAAAGCACACATCAGGGCGGATACAACGGATCAGCCTAGGCCAGGCCTCGCGCTTTTACTCGGAGCCCTACAGCAACGGCGACGACGGCGGCGGGCAGCGGCTGTTCTTATCTTCGGGGGAGGAGAGAGAGTGGGAGCGGCAAAAGGCAAGGAGGGGAAAGATAAGCAGCTCTGGGAAGTGGGCCAAAGCAGAGCACAAGCGTTGCTCGCCTGATTTCATAGGCCGCGCTTTTGTCTGTTAGTCAGGCTTCGCAGTTGCTGCCGTACTACGGCGTACTACTTGGCTACTACGGCTAGGCCGTACCTTTACAAGGAAGCAAGAGTGGGAGAGGAGTGGGCAGGAGCGCCGTACAGCAGGAACGAGTGCGTGCAAGGGACCTAGCCAGACCGAGAGAGCTCAGCCGGGCGGCCACACAGCCAGACGCCCCAGAGAGAGAAAGAGCTGCCTGGCCGCAGAGCCGAGCCATACCGTCAACGGACAAATTAAGGCCAAGGCAAAGCCAATCGGGAGGGCCACAACATCATCAACGTCATTGCGCCTCTGGACTGCTCGACGTTCCTTTTTCCTCTTCCGGATAGCTGGGCAGGGGCCGATAGATATAAACCACGGCTGTCCTCGTCTGAGGAGTTGCGTATATATGCGGTCTGATATAAAGCGTCGAGTGTGTGTCTGATACAAGTGTGTGTGAGGTCTGCTTCCACTTTTGAATTTCTTGTCGACCATCTCTCGTCTTTGACGAGGCTCATTGTCCATTCTTGTACCTCTTCCTCTTCTCGTCTCCTCTTCCTCTTCTCGTCTTCTCGTCTTCTCCTCGTCTTCTCCTCGTCTTCTCCTCGTCTTCTCCTCTCCTCCTCCTCCTTCTCTTCTCCTCCTCCTCTTCTCCTCCCCCTCTTCCCGTCTTCTCTTCTTCACCTCCTCCCCCCCCCGCCATGGGCCTCATCGAGACGGCCCTGGTCTCGGCCTTCAGCCTTGGCCGCTCCGGCACGTTCTGGGCCATCGCCAGCCCGCTGCTCCTGCTCGCCGCCGCCGCCTACTACTGGGTGCTGCCCTACTTCACCACCTACGCCGAACTGCGCTGCGTGCCAGGGCCATTCCTCGCCCGTTTCTCCAACCTCTGGATCGCCGAGGCCGCCCACCGCGGCCAAAAGTTTGCCGCCGTCGACGCCGCCCACGCTCGCTATGGGCCGGTTGTCCGCGTCGGCTACAACCACGTCTCCATTGTGTCGCCCGAGGCGCTGCGTCTCATCTACGCGCACGGCAATGGTTTTTTGAAAGAGTGAGTGGCCGTCGTCCGTCGTCCGTCCTCTCTGTCTTGTCCCCTGTCCATCCTCCCCATCCTATCCGCCCCCCCCCCTCCATCCTCCCCATCCTCTCCGTCCTCTCCCCCCTCCGTCCTCTTCCTCCGTCCACCGCTCATGTCAGCCACTTTTACGAGGCCTTTGTCTCCGGCGTGCCCGGCGTCTTCAATGTGCGCGACCGCCCGGCCCACGCCCGCAAGCGCCGCATCGTCGCCCACGCCTTCTCGCCCGGCGCCGTCCAGGACTTTGAGCCGCACATGTCGGCCAACCTGGTGCGCTGGGTCCAACAGCTCGACCACATTAGCGCCACCCAGGCCCGCGACGACGCCTATGCCCGCCTCAACATGATGCCCTGGTGCACCTACCTGGCCTTTGACATTATCGGCGACCTCGCCTTTGGCGCACCCTTTGGCATGGTCAAGCGCGGCCGCGACCTGTGCGAGGCCCGGGTCTCGCCCCGCGAAGCCCGCCTGGCTCAGGCCACGGGCGAGGCCCTGCGCGAGGACGGTCTCGAGCCGGACGTGATCCTTGTGCCCGGCGCCGAGACCCTGAACCGCCGCGGCGAGGTCAGCACCACGCTCGGCCTGCTGCCGGCCTGGGTGCGCCCCTACATGGGCTACCTGCCGGACCCCTTTTTCCGCAAGGGCCTGCGCTCCGTCAAGTACCTGCACGGCATGGCCGTGGCCGCCGTCGACAAGCGTCTGGGCGCCGACACGGGCGGCCTGGTCCACGAAAAAGCCGCTGCCGCCGCCACCAGCCGCCACGACATTCTCGGCATGCTCTGCAATGCCAAGGACGACGACGGCGAGGCCATTTCGCGCACCGAGCTCGTGTCCGAGGCCCTGACCCAGCTCATTGCCGGCAGCGACACCGTCTCCAACACCGCCTGCGCCGTCATCTTTTGGATCCTGCAGGGCGACGCCGCCCACCCGGAGCGCCGCATTCTGGCCCGTCTGCAGGCCGAGCTCGACGCCGCCATGGCCCTGCCCCAGGACCAGGACCAGACCAGCTGCATCCCGTCCTACGCCCAGGTGCGCAACCTCGTCTTTTTGCGCCAGTGCATCGACGAGGGCATGCGTCTGCACTCGACCTCGGCGCTCGGCCTGCCGCGCATCGTGACCAGCGCTGAGGGCATCACCTACAGTGACACGGTCGACGCCGCCGGTTTCCCGGTGCCCGCCACCGCCGACGCCGCCGCGTCCACCACCCGCCACTTTTACTTCCCCCGCGGCACCGTCATGTCCGTGCCCAGCTACTCGCTGCACCACGACGCCTCCATCTGGGGCCCCGACGTCAACGAGTTCAACCCCGACCGCTGGGACAGCCGCAGCCCCTACGGCGGCGTCGTCGGCCCGCGCCAGCGCGCCGCCTTCAACCCCTTTTCCTTTGGCCCGCGCGCCTGTGTCGGCCAAAACGTTGCCCACATGGAGCTGGCGCTGATCCTCGGCACGCTCTTTTGGCGCTACCAGCTGCGCCTCGAGGCCGACCAGCAGACGTACGAGTCGAGCGAGGGTTTCTCCAAGAAGCCCGTGCAGTGCTATGTCGGCATCCGGCGGCGGCAGCCGGGGGAGCTGACCGAGAAGGCCTGAGCGAGACAAACGGCGGAACAAAGAAACCGAAGTAGGGCGGTGGAGGCCTGCAACTGTAGAATAGTACGAAAACGACGGGCACTGGTATGAATGAAATGTATTTTGCCATGAACAAGGCACTGTTTGATTCTCGCAACGTCACTCTAACAATCATAACGGCTCATGTACTTGCATTCTCGTAACAAAGGCTGGGTATATCCATCTCGAGGCAGGCACAATGCCTTCTCAGGAAAAAAGAAAAAGAAAAAGAAAAAAAAAAAAGAAGCGCATAGTTTCACAGATGCGCTCTACCTTGCATCCAAATTCGTATTTCATACAGGTCATGCCAAGAAGTGAAAGAACAGATATATAACAAAACGCCACAAGAATCAGCTGGGCGGGAGGCAGCCTCTACTTGGCCTGTCCGATCTCGCTGGCCGAGTGGTCTCGCGGCCGTGGCGGCGACAGCCCGCCAAACACCAGCCCGTCGCTGTCCACGTCGTCTGCGTCTCCGTGCTGCCACGGCAAGGGCGAGGCCTCGATGCGGCTCAGCGGATTCCGTAGATACGCGTGGTACAGGCCGGCGCTGCCGGGCGACGCCAAAAAGTCGCTGGAGTGTCGCGCGTGCCACTGTGCTGACTGTGGCGTCTCGGGCGCCTGAGACGACTGGGGGGACCGAGGCGAGTCAGGCGACCGGGACGACTGCGGCGACAATGGCGGCTGTGCTTGCAGCGGCGTATCGGAGCCAAAGCTCTGGCCGCTGACCGTGCTCATGCTCCGTCCGCTGCGGGTGCGTGTGTGCCAGTAGCTGCTCATCGAGTGCGACGACCGGTGGCGGTGGTGGGGGTGCTGCTGCGGAAGACGCCGCGGCGTAGACGGCGGAGGCACCACTGCTGCGGCGGTGGCGGCGGCGCTCGTGCTTGGCGGTACCCGAGACAGCAGACGAGATGACTGGCGCTTGGGCGGTGGCAGAAAGGACGGATCGCCTGGGATGGACTCGTCGGTGAGGCCCGCGCGGGCATTCGGGGCGCGTGCATGGGCAATGGCCGGCAAGCTGCCCGTCGGAGAGTACGAGTACGAAATCGTGGCCACGGAGTCTCTGTTGGTACGAGGCCGGTGGTCTTGGTCCAGGCTGAAACGGCCAGCAACGCGGCCAATGGACAGCGACCGGGCCGGGCGAACCGATATGTCTTCGGACCGGCGCTGCGTGCGGGCGGGAGAAGCCAGTTCAATCGACATAAACGGCGAAAGCGCCGCCGGCGGTAGCGGCAGCGGGTCGTGGTAGACAATCACATTGGACGGCGGCTTCTTGGCGGTGGCGCTGTCCAAGCTGGAGCCTCGGGCTCGTGGAGGTGGAGATAGCGGTGTCACTGGCGTCGTCGACGTCGTCATCAGTGCCCGGGGCGAAAACGGAACGTGTTCTCTGCTGCCGCCCCGGGCCTCTTTCCAAAATACGGTGCCGGCGTCCAGGGAAGGTGACTCGGGCCCGGAGCTGTCGCCAGCCTCGTCGCCCTCGTCCCTTTCCGTGGTTTTCTCGCCGAAAAGGCAGCCTCTGCCTGACGCTCCGGGCCCCGTGACGGCCTTGCTGCTGCTGCTGCTGTCCTTCGCCTGGTTCCCGGATTTCCAAGCCTCGATCTCGTCGTCGTTAATGGGCGAGATGCCCCGTGGGAACAGCGAGCGGCCGTGGCGGCGGTGGTAGCGACGACATAGCAAGGCGACACTGACCAGGAGCAATGCACCGACGACGGAGAAGACGCTGCTGAGAATGATGACGAGCGTGTGGCTGGGCGACTGCAAGGCCGTGCCAGACATTCCGGGGGTGGGAAAAGGAAGAATGGGAAAGAGAAACGAGAAACGGATAAGAAAAGGGGAGGGAAAAGGGTTTTAGTGAGCCATTGAGACGAGGTCCCCGAGGGAAGAATAGGATTAAATAAACGATGGGAGACACAAAGAACGAGTGAGAGAAAGAAGCAATAAAGAAAAGGAGACGACAGTCGGACAAAAGAAAGTGGACTGAAGAACAATCGAAGGAAGAAAAGAACAAAAGCGGCCAGGCTGCGGCAATGCGAGATGCGCAGGCGGAGAACAACGGGGTTTTGCGGCAAGCAAAAGGACTGCAGATGCTCCAGCCGGACGAGCAAGACAAGCAAACTATATTGAGATATACTATCGTCTGCCGTTGGATCTCGACCGTAAATAGGACAAGTAAATAACCTGCAGCCCGTCGCTCAATAGGCCTGCATCCACACCGGTCCGCTGTCCTTGTCTGAGCGGGTGCTTCTCCGCCGGGTCCTGAGTGGATGAAAGAGAAGGAAAAGAAAGCAAAGCCAAAGGGAGGGAGGGGAGAGAGTAGCGTCAGAAGGAGGACATCACGGACCTTTTGAGCTGTTTTGTTGAATGTCTGGCTTTGGCGGAGGCGGCGGCAACGGCAACGGCAACGGCAACGGCAGCAGCAGCAGTGGAGGCTAGAAGAGCATGCATGTCTGTGCTGTAGAGCACCAGCTAGTGCGCATGGTCTGGTGGTGTGCGAGAGAGGCCTGGTGGCTGGCGGTGGACGGCGAGGATTGGATGAGGTCAGGATGTGAGCAAAAAGTGGATGTGGGAAAAGTGGAGGGTCAGACCAAAGTGTGGGTGAGTGGATCACGGACCGGCGTCTGGTTGGGTGGTTAAGGTATGCTGCAGGGCAGAAAATGTTACAGCAAGGCAGTTGCAGTAGTTTAGTCGAGCGTTGCGGTAGTTTGAACAACACTCATACGTCGTACACTTCCTACGCGTAGTCACCTTTTGTCGACCATTGCCGGTAGCTACCGATGATGGCCACCGCGCCTTCCCATTTTCTGACCGTATCCGAGACGGATGAGGGAAGGAGTACAGCAGGAAATGCGCCGCAGGAAGGAACGAGCACGAGCACTTATCCGGGCCATGATCACAGTAAAAATGCATAGGAGCATGAATTATGTAAGATCCGTATGCACAAATAGCCTCAGCAACTTTGTAGAAAAACGCACGTTTCAGAACGGGAGATAAAAAGACCGCACATTGATTGCACATCAACGTCGTAGTGCATGCAAAGCCACGGCTCAATTAAACAGTGCACCTGAGACAGTGCTCTTTGTCAAGGACAGCCACGTTCTGCGCAAGCAGGGGAGAAGACGAGGGAGATCACCCAACCGAATTCCTTTATTTCACCCTTTGGTCGATCACGTTGGGCCTGATTCATCTCCCTTTTCTCCTTCTCTTCCCATCTTTTGCACTCGGCTTTGCGTCGACTGGTCCAGAGACATGCCAATCTAGACAAACCCGCTCCAGTAGAAACGCCAAGCCCCGGCCAGGCACAAAATACATGCATGCACTGGTGCCACGCATCAACAGGGGGACAGAAGAGAAATAAAGAACGTGGGCAAGGAGGGGCGGGTAAGGTGAGCAGGCTTGAGGTCGCGGGTGAATGCCGTTGAGAGAAAGACTGTTTCGTGTGCTTGTGCATAATTCGAGCCTGCTGGCTATTTTGTGCAATAAGCAGACTCCTGTGAGTGTACAAAACTACTGTTTTCCTCGTACAGCTCGCCAAAAACCCTTCACCGCTCTTCGTAGTGTACCCCGTATTCTTCGTATGTGGATATTCTACTCCAATGGTTCCTTGCCACAGTTCCTTGCCATGTTTTTATGCTTGCTTTTTCGCTTCCTTTTTTTGTTTCGTCTTTGTGTTTTTTTCTTCTTCCTTATTCTTCCTTCTCTCCGGAGATTGCCCGCTTAAGGAAAAGCCTTGTTTTACTTGGCAGGGGTGCGCAGTAGCTCTCACTAGCAAAACCTCTTACCTAGTGTGCAAAACAGCACTGTAAACGTTTTAAACAACTTTAGAATATCAGTACACCGAGCCTTGAGAGACACCTAAACGCTAGAAACTCACTAAACTGACCGCTCCAGGGGCGGCCCGCCGAGGGACTCAAGGGAGGGGAACACATGACGTGACGGAGTGGGGACGTCTGTAAAAATGATCTCAACGGCTTACGACTACACTACACTACACTACAAAATTCGACGTGTATTACGCTTTGTTCCTTTACCACTTTACAAGCTCTTTCCCCTTGCATCGTCGCTCACGCTTTGCTACGGTCTAATTCTCCAGCAGCTCGGAGATAGGCCCTCGAACACTAGCGATATTCCAAGTCGGTTTATTCGATATCCAAAAATGACCAAGAACCAATATCCAAATCAAACTATGACCTCTCTAAATGTAAAATATATATATCTCAGGGTGGCATCATATCCATTGTCAGCCGCCCATAGTCACCTCCAGCTCAATGATCTCAACAGTTCCGTCATGGGGCCAAAAGACAGTACCATCTTGTGCCATGAAGCACATGCTCAAGCTGTCGCTGCTGATCCAGTCGCCCGGAATAAAACCAAGCTTTTGCACGTACTGGTCCATGCTGCCCACCATGTAAGCACTCAGCGGTATCGAGCAGAGCCACAAGTCGTTGTCGAGAAAAACCAGGTGCCAGTTCGGCAAAACACCCAGCGCCACTTTGATTAAGCCCCCTAATTTGGCCAGTCCTTGGGTCAACAGTGGCGAAAGGGAGGCGGCACCCAAGTCTAAGCGACAGTCTGGAAGCACGACGAGTTCCCTGGAGTAAGACGAAGAAGAATAAGAAGGAAAAGAAGGACCCGCCACTTCATTCTGCTTGCCTGCTGCTCCTCGAGGACAAACGTTCAATAGTAGCAAGATGTGCTTCTTGTCCTGCGTTCTCATCACCTTTTCCACCACCAAGTCTTCTTTGGTACTTTTATAGCGGACACTTTCCGTGAGAGCCGTCAGTACGTCACCCAGCAGAAACGATGGCGGCTCCGTCATCACGGCGCCTATGGCACCCACGACATCCTCGTAAGCATTATCCCCTGTTGCTGTTGATACTTCTTCACACCGCAGGGCCTCGCTATCGAGCCGCTCTAGTGTATGCCAGTCAAAGGCTTCGATCCCGGCTTTGCTGAAGCTGAGGAGGCAAGCTTTTGCTCCATTGCCCCAGGAAAGCCACTGCCGAGATGACTGCTGTCGCTGCTGCTGCTGCTGCTTCTGATTCTCAATAGCTGTCTGTGCTATGAGTGCGCCGTTAACAACCGAATAGAGGTAAATGTTGCCTCCGGTCGAGATGAATATTCGCTGGCTGTCAGGGCTGAACATGAGCTCCTCAATGCTGTAATATCCGCCAGTGTCGATCCTCAGGCTGGACAATAGACTATTTCCAGAGCGATGAGAGGACGACGTGCCTATTGTTGTTGTTGTCGTCGGTTGCCGAAATGCCTTTATCTGCACGTTTCGTCCAAAATCGGCCAACGCCACCATATCCCCCCCTTTGCTCCAAACTATTTGGCTAACCTCCAGTGTGCCCACCCTGCCGGCCTTGATCTCTTCGCCGGTTCGGTCTTTGGATTTTAGCGAATACCGTCCGCTATCGTAGCCGACGCAATACACCTGTCCGTCCGGCGAGACAGCCATTGCCGTTACAGGATCATCCACAGCAATTCCTCCCTCAGAGCCGGAGAGCGCCGTCATCTGTGCGTCCGTGTCGGTGCTGCCGTTGTTGGTACTAGTAAATTCGCTGCCGTCTACAGGCCCCAAAAGGCAGTCTGGCTCCCATGCATTAATGGACTCGTTGCGAATGTCATACAAGCGCCTCCCGTTGGGACTGAAGACCATTTTGGTTACCAAGTCCCCCGTCGAAAGACTGTTGATGGCACGGAAGGTCTCGAAACTCCACAATTGAATGATCCCATCCGAGCTGCTCGTGGCAAAAGTCCGCCCGTCGGGACTAGCCACAATCCCGTCCAATGCTCCCCGCGACGTTGCCGCCACCTCTTCATTGTCGCCCATGAGCGGATGCCATTTGAAGAGAGTTCCGTCCTTGTAGATGCCAAGCACATGGCCCGTCAGCCTATTCCACGTGAATCGCTTCACTTCAAACCAGCCGACTTGATTGGCTGTTGCTGGCCTTGCCACCCCCCTTGAACGATGTAAAAGGCCGATGCAGCGGCCATCATCCACGTTGCAGACTTTCAGGGGCGCTGAGCGGTAAGAGATGGCCACTTGTGAGCAGTCACTATTGAACTCAATCCACATCGGCGTGCACAGCAAAGACCCCAATACCCGCCCCTTGGTGTCTTCATGAAAATTCTGTGGATGCAGATCATGCCACTTGCTGCTACCTTGTGCAATATTGTTGTGATTGTTGATGCCTTCAAGCATAAGGTAGCGAACGACGTTGTCCACCCCACCGGAAATCAAGCGCTGGCCGTTATCATAGAAAGCCATCACTTTGGCCTTGGCATTGTCGGGATTTCGCACCTCGCATAACAGCCGGCCTGACGGGAGTGACCAGACTTTTGTCGTAGACAGACCGTATGTCGCCAGTTTGGAGCCGTCTTCGTTCAGACATAATGCCGTGACAACTTCGCCATGTTTGATTGTGTAGACTTCACCGAATCCCACAGCATCCCAAACAGTCACCAGATGGTTAGACCCCTGTACGACAACGTAATTTCCTGAACATGCCAGATCCGTCGCCATTTCGTTGTCCGGCACCACAGGGAAGCCAAAACGGGAGTTCCAGCCCCGTTCCTCGCTATTGGCGATGCGAAATTTGGACCTGCGTGGGTCATAAAACCTTGTGTGCATTATCGATGTTGTCGGACAGAGCGCTAGAATGGTGTCGTGAATGACACTGGGCTTGGCGATGAGGTAATGGCCAAACCTCCCAACAATCTTAACCAGGTCAACTGCCCACTTTCCCATCTCATCAATATCAGATGTCTGAAAAGGCAGTGAATCCATGTGCCTTTCCCATGTTCGTGCACTGCTCACAAATGTTGTCAGAATTTCGGCTGTTCTGATGAGAAGGTCGAGTCGTCGAACAAGGGCGACAATATGAATCCAATTCAGCACAGCTTGACTTCGGAGGAAAGGTAAAATTAGATCCAGGAAGGCCACCATAGACTCGACCGAGGCCGCTACATTGCTATGGCCCAGATGGTACGGCCAATTGATGGCGGCAAAAAAGACAAACGGGTCTTTATGCTGATACATCTGCTGATGTTGTCTCAAACCAAATCCGACATTCTTTTCCTGCAGCACTCTCAGCATGCGCGTATACAACATACGATGAGTACTTTGTGGCTCGACGTAGAAGTGGCTTTCGGAACTCTTCGTCAAGTACTCACGCGCTGTGGCGTGAAGGACGGTCACGGTTTCTTCATCTGGGCTGCCGGAAAGGACAAGAAAACCGCACCCCTTGACTAAGTCTCCCAATGTATTCCCAGCAAACCGGTCTTCTAAAGCGCGCCCAAGATCTTTCAAACTCATGGGGAATTGTGCACAGGTGGTCCAGGCAAGAAGAGTAGATATGAGAGGCATGTTTTGTGGTTTGCTCTTGTTGACGAGACTGCTCTCCATTCGCTGGTAGAATAAGATCATGTCCCGAGGAACTTCTCGGAGAATAGCTTGGATTCCATTCTTCGTATAGCATTCCTCTAGCTCCCTAAGAACTAGACGTGTCCAGAGAAAGCTCCCTTCGCTTCGGCGACAAATGGTTTTGGCCACTTCTTGTCGAAACGTAGCATCTCCAGGAAGATTGCTGATCTCCCGCTCGAGTAATAGCCTGATTCCGTGATCTGCCGTTGCAGCATCCTTGCCATTGATGCAGGACACAAGCTCAAAGTGCAATAAGTTGTTGAGGGAGAGTGATATGTCGTTCGTATTTCGACTTATGAGCAGGACTTTTGCAGGGAAACCAGAGCCTAATAAATTTTCCAAACAGTGAATCAGGGTGCGAGGGCTATCGCTTTGGTCCAAGCCATCGATAACCCAATAAACCGGACTCGACAGTCGAATTGTGAAAAGGCCCTCTTCAAAGAATTTTTGCCAGGCCAACAATGCACTGTCCGAATCTAATTCCAAAGTCTGCGGCGACGCCCTTGTTAAAAGCGTTTTGAAATCGGGTAAAGTTTCAGCCAGTTGAAAAGCTAGGGAGCGAAGACAGTTGACGATGGTTTTCTTAGTGGGGTCTGCACACTGGAAGAAGAAAAATTGGCAGCTTTTATTTCTATCAGTGAGCTCATTGATCATGAAAGAAGCAAGTACGGACTTGCCCCAGCCTGGGAGATCATGATACCAGAGAAGCCGAGGTTTGAGGTCTGTCTTCAACCAATCGCCCACCTCTGGTCTTTGAAGAAACCAGTCACATGTCCCAGGTACATGAAGCTTCCACAGCGTGACAAAGTCGATATTCGGACTGGGACAGTTTTGGAACAGATCGTTGATGTTTTTCACGCTTCCAGGATTGCCACCAGCGCTTGGTTGTTGATGGTTGTGCTCAGCCAAGCGGGACACCAATATCTTTATACCAGCTGTAACGCTCTTGTAGTTGTTGTCATTTGGGCTTGCAAATTTGCAGACTCCATGATGATCTGCATTGAGGCCCTCGAAGATCGCACCCGGATGAAACAAATTAGATGATGGCTGCTCAACAATGATAGTACTTCCAGGACCAATTGACGTTGCCAGTGTTTCATAAAATATCCAGATAGCAAGGTTTCTGGAAAGTTTTCCAAACTGGCTGTTGATATCCAAGATAAAGGACGAATGTTTCCGGAGCTGCGATAAGTATGTTTTGGGAGACTGAAATGATGCACTCAGGATCTTGTTTAAAGTTCCTGCCAAATCAGTACCTGAATGAGGCGTTGACAGGAACACAATGGCCTTAATGGCATCGAATATCGTTTTGCTGTTGTGATAATCATCGTTGGCCAGTCCTAGGAGCTTCTTGACAACCAAGCCGCCCATGCTATGGGCGACAAAGATGATGGGATTATCTCCTATTTGGCGATCTCCTTTCTTCACCAAGTCCGAATATTTCATAGCATTGTGCAGTTGCAAGGCGAATTCGGAGATGGATAATTCTGTTTTTTTCGTACCCCCCCAGTTTGCATTGTAGCCAAAGGTGAAGATCCGGGTCGACTCCATTCCCGGCTCCAGCGGCAGCCAGAGCTTGGGCCAGAACAGGTTGGGATTGTGGTCTTTGCACCATGTTTTCTGGCTGTGCCCTCCGAGGCCATGCACAAAGATGATGTCGACAAGGGGAGATTCCGGACTCCTGAGAAGGTGAAGACCCAGGCCGGATTCATCGTCTTCTGGTGGGAAGGGAGTCGCTGGTGTGACTGGTGTGATTGGCGTGGCTGGAGAGAGCGATGCCGGCGACCAGATGGAGCGATGACGCCCGGACGCGGGCGAGGGAGTAGTTGGGGACGGAGTAGACAATGTCGGACCTGGCACAGCCGCATTGGAGCGCTTCTTTCTCCCGAAAAACGGTCTTTTCTAGAAAGAAGAGCTGTTAGACTGTGTATATCTGGAGCGCGTGTGATAGACCCACCATATTGTTATCCTGGACAAGATGCTGGTTGTTGCTGTTCAAATGATTTTGCTTTGGCGAACAGATAAAAGAACAAACAATTTTTGATATCAAATTTGGTATATCGTGAAGAAAAAAAATGTAGGCAAAAAGGCGGGCTGAAACGATGCTTCCCAGTTATCACGAACTATCATAAAACCCCCGCGGCAATAACTGCACAACTGGGTAGCAACTTCCTTGCCTAACCCGGGTTCCGCTTCCTCCACGTACTTCCTAGAAATGGACAGTTCAGGACACCTGAAGAGTTTAGGCGCTCGGTGATTTTTTTACTATCCGTGCGCTTACATGTCCCCCCTGCAGATTTGCGCCTATTGCCGCCAGTATGGGACGAGCCGGGGCTGGCTGAAACGAGGCTATGAAGATGGGTTGGTCGATACAGGGTATATGCGACTTGGTGCATTATGTATGTAGGGGCGAGACATTGCGCTACCCTTGTGTTGTGCCTTTGCCCCGACCAGTTGTCGTGATTTTGCTGGATTACGGTCAAGACATGCCCAATTGCCAGAAGATGGGCAACGCCCTCCACTTTTCTTTGAATTCTCGTACGAAGTCCGGATTCCGTGCTGTCTTTTCTCCTTTTCTCCTTGTCTCCTTTTATTAACTGGACTTGGACCAGTTAAAATGGCCATAAATACACGACGGTTCCGTAAGTGTGCCTGTCAAGGAGGAGATATCCCCAGAAAATGTGCTGCCCTACAGCTGTAGCGTCAAGACAATCCGTATTGCTTGGAAGTCTCCCAGTTTAACAGGACTGATTCGTGGTCGTACGTTGTTAGTGCCCAGAGTTATACCAGTAAAGGGTTTATTAAAAAAGTCGAAGTTTTAACAAGAGGTTGCTGAGAAGGTAACGCTAATAGACGCAATATCAAGCTATGCTGACCCTCCCCTCGCCTGTCTGAGTACACACACAACCCAGACACACGTGTGGGTGCTGACAGAGATGTCACATACAAACTAATATCTCATCCATTTAGTTTCTGTTCTATCTGATTCAAAGTAAATCCAGACTAAATTCCTTCACTACCCCCTGGTTTATTCTTGCCGCGCCATCAGTCGTGCCATCTCCGTCCCGCCGTCGTCGTCTCCTTGGCCCTCGTAGGCCGCTTGCCGGTGCACGTCCTGACTGCGCACCCGGGTCCGCTCAAATTGGCGCGTCGGCGTGTGCTGGGAAAATAGCCAGTCCAGCTCCTCGTACGTGCGGCCACCCGTCTCGGGCAGACGGAAGTAGGCCCAGACAAAAATGGCAAACGCCGAGGCGCTCCAGACAAAGCCGGCGTAGCCGCGCAGGTGCAGCTGGGCCGGGTTCATCAGAAAAGGCTGCAGCGCGTTGGCCGCCATGATGGCGACATAGTAGGTGTTGCGGGCCAGACACACAGTCTTTTGGCGCAGGCGCGTCGAGCCGACCTCGGCCGGGATGGCCCAGCCGAGCTGGCCGACGGACAGCTGGAAGACAAAAGTCCAGGCCAGGGTGAGCACGGCCTGGGTCAGGCCCACGAGGGCGGCGCGGGAGCTGGTGCCGCCTGGGTTCTTGTCCGGGCTGCCCCCGTCGTTCCAGACGGTCAGGACGCCAATCGAGGCCAGCAAACCGGCCATGGTCAGCGTCCCCCACAGGTAGATGCGGCGGCGGCCGTAGTAGGGCGTCAGCGCAAACCAGTTGACCAGGGTGCCGACCAGGGCCAGGGCGGTGCCGCCGGTGTTGAGCAGGTACGTCTGGCCGGCAGACAGGCCGACCTGCTGGAAAAAGTAGGTCGAGTTGTAGGCAAAGGCAGAGCCGCACAGCACCTGGCCGGCAAAGGCGAGGCAGGCGATTTCGCTGCGGCGGCGCTCGATGCCGTGGAAACAGTCCCAGTAGCTGGTGCCGGGCGTGAGCCGTTCCTCGAGCGCGTTTGTCTCAATAATGTAGGCCAGCGTGGCCTCGACGGAGGCGCCCCTTTCGGGCGGCGTCTTTGCTGTGCTGCGGCCGTCACCGCCCCAACGTCGCAGACGGCGGAGAGACGCCCTGGCCTCGTCGATGCGGCCGCGCCGGACCAGGAACCAGGGCGACTCTGGGGCAAAGACCAGCAGCGGCGCAATGACGGCGGGCCAAACCCACTGCAGCGCAAAGGGGATGCGGTAGGCCCACTCGTCGGTGCGGTGCACGAGGACGGCCAGCACGGCGGCGGCGGCCAGCTGGCCCAGGATGAAGCACATGTTGGTGTACGAGGTCAGATAGACGCGCAGGCAGAGCGGCAGCACCTCGGACGCGTAGGCCGGGGCCGAGGTGGCAAAGACGCCCCAAGGCAGGCCGCAGAGCAGCTCGCCGAGCACGAGGAAGTGGATATTGGGGGCGAAAAAGGTCAAGAAGACGGTGGCCGAGAGGGCAGCCAAGGCGCCGAGCAGCACGCGTTTCTGGCCGAAGCGGTCGACCAGCAGGCCGTTGAGCCAGACACCGACAAAGCAGCCGGCGCCCGAGCTGTTGCCGAGCACGGCCTGCCACCCGGCCGAAAGCTGGTGCTGGCCGGCAGCATCCACAAACTGGCCGTATTTTTCCGCAAAGGCCGGGTAGGCGTAAAAGTTGCCGATGCTGGGGGTTAGCTGGAGCCGACGAGTACAAGCAAGACGGACGAAAAGAAACCCACAGAATAGTGTCATAGCCCTCCATAATGACACAGGCCGAGGCAACCAGGCACCAGAAAATAGCCATTGGATAGGCCGCCACTGCCTGCCGCAACGTCAAGTCGTGTTCGGCCTGGTTGTAGCGCTCAGCGTGCTTGCTGACGGCGTCGCGAGAGTGCAGACCGGCCGAAAGCAGCATCTCCTCGTCGCCTCTGCCATCTCTGCCCTCGTTCCCTCCGCCGGCGTAGTCCTGCCCGGCGTCTGAGGCGTCTGACACGTGGAAACTGTCCGAATCGGAGTCGTCGGAATCGCCGCTGTTGCGAGAGCGCGTTTGCGCGTCTGCTTTGCGTGGCGTTGCCATTCTGTTGCAAGAATGCGTCAGGTGGGCGGCCGCTGCACCGGCCTCATCACTGGCGGCGATGTCACTTGCGCGGTATCATGCCGTGGATGCCGACACGATAGATGGATACGATGGAATGCGATGGATGTGGAGGAGAGCAGAAAGGAGACACGGCGTAAAACGTGGGGTAGCGCTAATAACGCGTAGCGTATTACAGCGCTGAGGCTCCGCTAAAGCTTGGATACAACGCTCCGGCAGTATGCTACTACACTGCCACCTCGTCACATTTGCTCGTGAGTGCGCGTATTATGAGAGATCTTTTGAAGCTCCCTCTAGTCATCAGGCCCCGTAATCAGCGTCTTTCAGTATTCCTTGATCGGTGTAAAGGCGCCCATCTGGCTGTGTATTGGCAGCATAAACACATCCCCTTCTCTGGGCATCACCTCTGGCATCTTCCGCCGCTCTTCCAGATAAGCAGAAGACTCCCATCACTCCACAGCTCTGCTTGATATCGGGCCGCATCTCGGGGCCAGCCGCTCCCGCGCCTCCCGAAGCATAAAGTAGTGCTCATAGGCATCGTCGAAATATCGCTTGCTTTCCAACAGCCGGAAGCCGTGCTGCGGCGCCTCGTACACTGGCCGTCCCCTCGGGGTGGCGTCAAGATAGCACTCGACGCCGTCAGCGTCGGCCTGGGCCTCGCCCCAGCGCAGCAGCTGGCCCGCAGCCCCACGGCCCTGGTATTCGCGACGCGTCACAATGAGCTCCAGGTACCAGTGCAGCCTCAAATGACCTTTGCCGTCGGACATGATCTGCTCGTGATGCTGCTTTAGGTCTTTGATAAAGGCTGCTGTCGTCGCCGCATCGCCTTCCGGGGGAAACGCCTCGATCGGCTGCTCGTCCGCCGTTGGGCAGCCGGCCGGCCGGGGTCCCCCCCAGATCGCAAAGGCCACCAGCTGGCCCGAGGCCGTGTCCTGCACGACCCAGACGTGTGTGTTGGGCGCGGGAAAGGAACCCTCAATCGTCTGCTGCCAGTACGAGCGCGATCTGGTCGACGAGGCTGGAAACAGCCGCTGCAGGATAATGATGTCGTCAAAGGCGGAAAAGTAGATATCAACCATCCCGGGCACGTCTTCGCGGCGCGCCGAGCGAAGCTGTAAAGAAGCCATCAAGATCGAGGGGGTGGCGGTGATGGTGCCAGCGGTGAATCAAAAGCTGCCAGAAGCCGCGAGACCTGAGCGGGCGGTCATTATCGCAAAATTGCACACGTGTAGTCCGAGGTTGTAAACCGAACAACTGTCTAATGTTTTTCTTTCGTTTTATTACTTTTTTTAACTTTTTTTCTTCTCTTTTATTCTGTTCTTTTGTTTTTGTATGGTTTTTTCTTTTTTCTTTTTTTCTTTATTTTTTCCTTTTTCTTTCTTCACGTTTCTTTCTGTTTATTTCTCCTTCTTTTCTCTTCTCCCTTACTACGCAGCCAAGGCGAAATCATGTGTAGCATTCACTGCCACACGAAAAATCCTCGAGTATGAAGCGCACGCGCCCTCGTCCAGCAGCAGGATCCCGTGCAGCAGCTCCTGTAGCATATGCCCACCCAGCGCTGAATTCCAAAGATAATAAACTTCCCGAAATATCGCTGCAAGGCTGTATCATACTGGCCAGCTTGACCGGCCTTACCGAGATTATCATTGTAGCGCCTGGTCCTGAAAAAAGCATCAGGCTGATGGAGGGTGGATGATGCGCGAGTGACAGAAGGATGCACTCACTTCTTGTCAAAGCACCATTCTTTTCTTGCATTCTTCGCATATACTGTCAGATGATTGGAAGCCGGCAGGAAAAGGCGATGGCGGATGTAGCCGTCACAAGGCTGCAGAGTTGTCGGAGATCACCAGGTCTCAAAAGCAGTCTAAAGTGAGACAAGGTCAAGCACATATTCGGTTTAAGCCATGCTCGCGTGCCTTTTCGTTCTGGCCATCGGCCTCTTACACGTGGCTGTTTTCGCGATGCAGCCTACAGACACGGCGTGATATCATCCTCCTGTTCTATTGAGAATGTTGGGAACGTTGAGTATTTATTCTTGGATGTATCGGACTGCCTCTGCTCCTTTGGCTGCCAATATCACGATAGTAAAAGTACAGCGTCTTTTTGAAGCTGGTCTATCACGATCTCTGAATCGCTTGAAACAGGAAATCGCTTGAAAAAGGAAATCGCTTGAAACAGAAATCGTACAATCAACAACAGACAGCCCGCCATGCCAACAAGCAGCGAAAGGCGTCTCCCGCAATCGTCGTATCTGCCTCGTACAAGGGGCCGGCACGAAAGAAGCCCAAGCCCTGGCGTTTCTGGCCGAGACCGAGGCCGCTGGACTCGCACCCGCAGCCGGAGCCGCAGTCGGGCCCGTCATCATGCAGCAAAGACACAGCCCCACGACCACAACCAGACCAGTGACAGGGTCGAGCAGCTCATCCGCAGCGTGCTCGACTACGTGCTCAGCCGCTTTATCCAGACGACCAAACACGACGACCAACGTGGCGTCTCGGACCGAGAGAAATTCAAGAAGAATGACGACAACGAGGATGAGGCTGTATTGCCGCAACACGAGCTGCGCGATGCCTCGACGCTCATCTTGCGGCAGATTATCCAGCATGCCATTCTCCATTTTCTGGACAAGAGGCGGCACAGAGGCGCAGCGTCTGTCTCAGGACGCCAGCCAGAGCGTTCAAGGAGTCGAGACAGAGACAGGGACAGAGACACGTCAACGAGGAAGCGAGAGCACGACAAAAGGGTGACCTGGAACGACCATTTCGAGGCCGCCAGAGGGCATCGCTTTAAAGAGCAACACAGAAGCAGACCAGAGTTGGCTCGGCGTGTCAGCCCGCAGAGGAAGCCATCACTTCCGCTGCTTGCTCGACCCCCCCATCAGCATCACCACCACCACCACCACTCCTACCGCCATCACGATCGCGCCTCTTCGCCGCTTCGCCGACGCTACCCATTTCCGGCCTCTCCGCGTTTACAGCCTCGCCGCCCACTGCTGCTGCTCACAAACTCCCGCGATATCGTGCGAGCGAGCGCTGCACTGGAGGTACGTCTGGATGATGCCATGGCCTGCCTTGTGCAGACTGAAGCTCTCGTAGACCGCGTATTGCGTCGGCCTGTTACTGCTGCTACCTCTTTCTCTGCTTCTGGCCCCCGTTTTCTTTATACGCCCCTGCAAGAGGCTGTCCTGGAAAATGCGACAGAGCTGCACGAGTCTATTTTACGTGCTATGCATAGTGCCCGCCAGCTTAAAGCGTCGTTGCCACGCCCAGAGAACTGAGGTAATGGCGGCATTCATTAGAGTCGTTTTACATACACATGGGAAGAGGGTGCAATACTGTTGTGCTGCACAAAGGCCAAGTCTTCCGCCGATTGGATTCACTACTAAAGCACCAAAGGCACAATTAGTTTCATTTTTGTCAACGTGATTTCTATTTTCTCATTTTTTGTGTATTTCTGCTTCCTTTTTTCCTTTTTATTTTTCCTTTAATTTTTATAAAAATGCCCATGTATCTGAAAAAAACCTAGACCCAACTGTAATGGAGAACAAACTTGGCAGTAACGTGAAACTAAACGATCAAAACAAAATGAATGGGATACTGACCCGTCGCAACAACTTACTGCTCTCATGGGGTGCCAATCGTGGTATTGACACACGCACCTTTATTCTTCGCCTGGAATCTTGGTCCCAACGGAATACATACCTAGTATCTGGAAAGCCTGTGACCAGATAGCCTTAACAGTAGTGCCTTGGGGACCGCACAGCGTAAAAGACGCAGTAGCAGTGAATGGCTCGACTTGGATACTAATAAGCGGGAGGTTAGCCATGTGATGCTCAGCAGTCGTTGCTGGTCATGCAATAGATTCAGCCTCCGATGACTCCGTCTTGGCATCCTGGCCCGGCACCGGCGTCTGGGACGCGTTGAAGGAAGTCAAACCACTCGCCCGCCTCTTATCAGGGAGAGTTCGAGTAGGTCTATGATCAGGGAAAGGAGTGGGTCGGTCTATGATCCGGAAGAGGAGTCCGAGTCGGCCTATGATCCGGAAGAGGAGTTCGGGTCAGCACCAGCTACCGGGGCACGTTAGTGGCAGTCCAGCCACTCGACGGCCTCTGCTCGGGAAGGGGAGTCCGCAGCACCGGCTGCCGGTGCACGTTAATCGTAGTCCAGCCACTCGATGGTCTCTGCTGGGGGCGAGGAGCCTGGCTCGGTACAACGGAGGCGGCGTGAGTTGACTCACCTTGGTGGATGCTTCCTCCCACTGGCGCATGCGGGTTGGTGACATGTGCGCTGGCCGGCCCGATCGGTATGGGCTGGTTGATGGGAGTGAAGCTGCTGGTCGGTCTGGCGGCCTGTCTCCAGTCCTGGTCTAAAAGAGCGCGGCTAGGAGCAATGGTGCCGCCACGAGGAGAGCCACCGCGAGAGCCGCCATGAGGAGAGCCGCCGCTTAAGAAGCCGCCGCTTGAGAAGCCGCCGCGAGCGGGGACGACAGCCGGGGTGGCTGCCAAATTTTCAGGCTGGGCCAGCCGGCTAAAGAGAAACCGACGACGCGGACGGCCAACTCGAGAAGCCTGCTGGGGCTCTACCGGAGGAGTCGGTGCAGCAGGCTGAGGCGCCTCCGAAGCAGACTGGCCGCGGAGATGAGGCGGCAGAATGTCAGGCAGCGGCTCGCTTCCCTCCCAGATGGGCGGCTCAGATTCAAAAGGTCCCAGGTCCGACAACCACTGCCGGATGCCCCTGTCGCCCGTGAACCCGGCCAACTCCTCTGGCTGGTCCATCTCCATCTGCTCAGACAGACCAGTTGGCCGGGCTGCCGGAGCCGTCTGGAATGCCCGAGGCCGACGAGACTGCGGAGTGCTAGCCCTTTCGTCGGTACGGACATGGACCGCCTCATTGGAGCTCTGCTGGTTGCCGCCAACAGGGCCGCCAGGGCCACTGGGAGCATTCACTGCACCGCCCCGACTGCCACGACCGCCACGACTGCCACGACCGCCACGGCCGCCACGGCCGTCACGACCGCCGCGACTACCACGGCCACCACGGCGGCCACGGCTGCCACGGCCCCTACGACCCTGACCAGGCCCAGCATCTGCCGCCTGCTGCGGCGGTGCACACCGTGAGCACGGCTCTTTCCGGCTCTCTACACAGCCGTAAATCTTTTCTCTAGGGCACTGTTCCCCATTGTGTCTTGCCCGGGGGCATGACAGAATCTCGGCGTTTGTGTTGATAACAGTGTGCCGGCAGACGGTGTGGTACGTCACAGCGATGCGCCTGCACATCTTGACGGAGGTGTTGTTCGAGTAAGAAAAGGGGGGGTGCTGCTTCTAGCGATAAGGTTGTTGCAGCAAATGCGTTACCAGGCAAAACTGCAGGTGTGATGCGTTGGACAAAAGTGAAGTTGTGATGCGTTATCAGGCAAGTTGTCAGACAAGCTAGAAGATGTATTGCTTTTTGCGAATAGAGGATGCAGATGTGTAATGATAAAAGAGCGAGGGAACGAATCACTTAAATAGACAAAGTTGCCCGCTTAAAGAGTACTTTTGCATGGTGAAAGAAGGATTTTTCAACGGCAAGGCGAGTAACAAAGAATACGGTCAAGGACAATTGCGTTGTGCTTTGAGTAAAGATGTCATTGTCTATGGAAAGGGGTTACCTTCTTTCAGGAAGCCCACTTGGGAAGCCCAATGAAAAATTGAATCAGGGTAGCTGAACAGAGTTTCTTTAACCAAACTCATGTTGAAAGTGCTGAATGAACTCAAGAGGCCACGACAAAGAGAGCAAAGCGAATACTCTGCTTCATTCACGTGGATAATGGCGGAAATGGACGTATATCACAAACGCCAAACTATGTCTGCATAACACACCAAAGCACTTAAGACAAAAAGACAGCTATATTAAGCTAATTCAAAGGAATTCATCAGCCTCTTATTGACTCTAAAGCCATTTGCTGATAGACCGACTATTTTGAAACCTTCACAGGATGCATTTTCTCTGTTTCCTTGTCGTCTTTCCCATCAGCCAACTCCCTCTTCGTGCATCTAACGACCGGCCTCTCGGCCGTTCTCGTAGAGATCTCGAATCGAGTAGTTGTACTCCAATGTCGGGCCTCTATGGTCCCGGTTCGTTTCATACTCCTCGTTGCCCACCTGGTAAACGACCCGTCCCGACACATGGATTCGCCATGCCAGGTCGCTCGGCGCCCCCTCCGGCCCAAAGTCCTTCCAGACGAAGAACCGAGCCACACTGTGGCTCACGTGCACGCCCATCTCGCTTGGGCAGCGAGGACACTCTTGCATGACCATGCCCTTGTTGCAACTCTGGCGAAAGTCGTTTCCCAGGCTGTTCTGTTGAAAGGCCTCCAAGGCCATACTGGCGGCGTCGGGCAGCGGAAAGCTTCCCGTCGGCACTCGGTTGGCCTTTATGGCTTCTCGGAAATACGGAATCGGAGAGTCCAAGGCTTGGTGAGGGCAGAGGTAGAGATGGCCCAGCGTCGCTTCCGAAAAGGGCTTGCCCCGTTTCCGCTTGTAGCACACTTCGACGCGCAGCAGGTAGCGGAGGCGGCCGTCCAGGCCGTACACCACCTTGGGCGTGCATTTTCTCGTGGCAGCAAAGCCTTTCTTGTAGTCACGCAGGCCGGCGTGCTCAGACCGCCCAATGGAATAGCACGGCGACAGCAGGTGCTTCAGCAGGAACCGATGATACGGCCCCAGCCGTCCGCCCTGCCCGTCCTTTGCCGTCGCTTCGTCTTTGCTGCTTTCTTTCCTGCTTTTTTCCTCCTCCAAGTAGCGTGCGTACTTTAGAGTAAGCTGCACGTCCTTGTGCGTAGTGTGAGACAGGGTGTCTCTATACTTGGCGAGATATTCCCCGGCTTGAAACTGCTTCCACCGATGACGAATGTCAAACGGCGTCATCACATGGTGCATCGTCATGCAAATGTCGCAGAACCATAGGTTCGGCTTGTCGTGAACCAACAACGACATGGCCTCTATATGCTCCCTTCGGCTTAGTTCGACCCTGGCGTCGGATCCTGGCCTCTGGAGGCTCTGCCGCAGCACCGTGCACGTCTGGGCCAGCAGAAACTGGCTTCTGGGGTCGAGATACTCGCCAATGGCCCATATCAGCTCGTTGGGCAGCTGGACAAACCGGCAGTCCTTCGCTTGCTCTTTCCGGTCTTCCGTCTTCCTCATCCGCGAGATCCAGTGGCGGACATTGCTGCTGAGGCTCTGGCCGGCCTTTTCGCGGTGGAAAGGCGAGTGCAGTCTAGCCATGGCGAAGTGGAAGCCTTGTAGACTGATAACTTGGATTGTGCTCTGAACAGGTTGTGCACAGCCAGAAGCAAAAGAAACACGTTCATGTACGAGGCGCACGTGTGTTAAACTAGAATTTCCCAGCCCTTATTGGATCCATGCTAGATCAAAGGGTTGTATACGAAAGAAATACCATAATAAGGGAGGCCTTGACCTGTACCGCATGACTCTGGAATGGGTATAATTTTCTCGTACAGTACGGTTTGGACATCTCGTAATTTCGGGATTCTTAACGGCTTTCATAAGATAAGTTGCTATTTCTCTTCATGGCATATCGTGTTGAGAGTAAAGAAACGAAAAAAGACACAGATCTGGCATACATACCGACTCAAAGAAAGCGTTAAAGTGGGATGGGGACTCAAAAACAATACAAGCTGGATTATACGCATGTAACCAAACAAAAAAAATAATCAAAAAAGCCCTTCGGTCGGTGAACCGGTACGGCTGGCTCATTAAAACTCAGCCGCCAGCGTTTCACGACAGTATTTAAGCCGCCCGAGAGCCTCTCGCAACAGTTCTGAGCAGGCATCTTGCAAAACACCACACAAATAGTCCAGCAGGTCAGAGAGACCACGGGCCAGCAAGGGAGCCGTGGTTTCAGCTAGTTCGGGAAGTTCAGCAACGCTTTCAAGGTACGCAATGACGCGTTCATAATTGCTAAGGCTGTGAGGTACACCATAAATCCCGAAATTCATATAGCTGCCCGTTTTATATCCTGGGGCTACATGGGTGGGATGTTGCTGATGTGAATACGCCTGTGGATATGCTTGTGGTTGCTTTTGATTATGTAGCGAGTGCCAGCGTGCGGTTTCGTCATATGGAGTCGTTTGATGCCTCGGATACTGTCGTTGCTCGCTCTGACTTTGCTCGTGCTGCTGTTGCGGCTGTTGCTGGTACTGTTGCTGCTGCTGCTGCTGCTGATACTGCTGCTCTTGTCGGTGCCGGTGCTGCTGCTGGCCGTTTGCCTCTTCCGATGGATGCAAGGCATGGTCACTGCCGTTCAAAGCGCGCACAAAGGCCCAGATGCTCAGAGCCGCATAATACATTATCCAAGGCCGGTGCGGATCAGACTCAGCCTTGCAAGAATAACACGTGTGCGTCGCGCTACTATGGAGAGGAGGAAGATCCATCGACATGGAGCCCCCCGTTCTCACCGACGCCGGCCTCCATTCGCCCTTTCGCGGATCTGCTAGAACGCGGTAGAGCAACTTAAAGGCATGCCAGATGGCATGGCGCGTAGACGGTTGCCGAGCCCAAAAGTGCATTCGAGGCACGACATTGGCGTAATCGCGGCTCGACACCTTTCGGCCCAGCAACTGCTTGGCGCCCGCGTACACTTGGCAGTCCACAATGTCGACATGCAGACTGATGTGGGCCAAGTGGTAGAGAACAGACGCGCTCTGAATAGGCCCATTGGAGACGCCACGGCGCAGCGCCGGGGGAGAAGGAAACGCCGAGTTCAGGTTTCTTCCGACCGCAGCATGCTCGCCTGAGCCGGAGGAATAAGGGGTGCCAGAGTTACGCTGCTCCATGTCAAAGCTAACCTTCCACTTGTCAAACGCATTCAACAGGATTTTGCGCCAGCTGTCTTGGGTACCGGGAGGCAGTGTCGTCAGGTCAAGCCACTTCAAGTGCGTTTCGCGGTGGCTCAGGAGCCACCCCACACTGAGCAGGCCCGACATGATGATCATACGGCCGAAGCTGTGTGTCTTCACCTCAAAGCCGTGCAGCGCGCGCTTCAGGCCGTCGAGAAAGGAAATCGGCTTGACTCCGCAAATGCGCAAGTTGGCATCCATCTGGCGCACGTCGTCCGGTTTGGTGGCTGTCCAGAGGTTGTCATCGCACGGAAGCGGTAGCCGGATCTCAAAGGGAGCCATATCGGCAGCATGGCCAAACATGGCGGCATGGGTGATGTCGAAGCAAAAGGCGGCAAAGACCACGCGATGCATGGCCTCTGTTTCCGCCCAACGCACCCACCACGCGTGCCAGTCCACATTGGGATTGCCTCCTTGTTGTTGTTGGTGGTGAGTCTGAAGATGCTTGTGGTTGCCGCTGGTCGACAACGGCGGCGGCGGCGGTGGTAGGGGTTGCATCTCGCCCGGGGGTGACTCGCTCCCAGAGCGGCCAATCAGTGGACTTCCACGGCGTAGCAGGGTCAGCGTCACCGAGTGGTAGATATGAGAGCGCTCGTGCAGTCGACGAGAGCTGTACATTTTTTCGTAGAACTCCAAGAGGAGCAAAGCCTGGGCTACCCAGAGCCCGACCGGCGGCGAGGCATCCTCTGTCGTCAGAATCTCCCACCGTGCGTTCGTAATGATGGCATCCGCAAAGCGGCCAAGCTCAGCGGCGTAATGGTCTCGGGAAACTCCGCCACTGCCGTTGCCATCACCGCTGTCATGGGTGCGGTTATAGAGAGACGCAGCACCCAGCGATACCATCACCAGCAGAAGCAGTGGTGGGCAGGTATTACCAGAAAATGTGGGTTGGTGGATAATGGGCACACGCGGCGAAATGTTTTCCCAGTATTCCACAAGACAGTCCTGCATTCGGCTCTGGGGGAGAACCGGGGTATCGTCATTGACGCGGGTACCGGTCTTGTAGGAGAATGCTCGTATCACTTGCAACAGCTCAGAGTAGCGCACGTCTGTAAGCGCCTCGTCAACATAGTCTCCTGCTGGGTAAGGACATGTTCCCATGTGTGAGCGGCTGGCCGGCGACTCGTAGTCGTAGTGGACGTTGTTGCTGAATGGCGACTCGAGGCCGCCCTCAAAAGAAGGCATATGGGCAACATTGATCCCATCATAACCAGCGCCATTGTCAAATAGCCACATGGCAAAATTGTCGCGAGATATTTGTTCGGTAAAAGGCACGTCAGAGAAGAGGGCTAAGCGAGGGGGAGGGCCGGTGGCGCTGCCCGGTGCGTGGGCTTGATCTCGCGATGCATGCTGGTGATGCTGGTTTTGGTGAGGATGATAAGGCTGTACATGGGGTGGGAGATAGTAGCTGCTGCCGCCGCTCTTGGGCACGTATCCCGTATGGCAGCCAGATAACCCGCCCATTTGGGCAGGAGCAGATGACCAATGTGTCGTCGCTGCCGTTTCCGTTGCGGTTGCTGACTGTCCGGCGGTGCCCGCTGCAGTCACGGGACCGGCCGCTCCCCCAGAGTCCGCCGAAGCCGATGCAAGACCGATTGTGCCCGGTTCCGGTGTCAGCAAAATGCTAGCTATCCGCGGCGCGTTCGACACGGGATAGGGAGAATGGGACGGCCGAGGAATGCTGGTCTCGGCCGAAACGGAGGGCGGCGCGATTTTGTGGACAAAACGGCTCATGTCGGGACTCTCCAGCTTCACTATGGCTGCCGCCGCCGCCTCGGCCTGCGAAACGGCGGCACCGGTGCCCGAAACATAACCATATTCGGCTTGGCCGGGCTGACCTCGGCCGCCTTGCCCCGGCCTCGGCCCAACACCAGAGTCGAACCGCGGCTCGCTAAAGCTCTGCGTGCGATTCCGGGGCGTGTATGTTTCCGTGTGACGCTTCTTGTGCCGTGCCAGCAAGTCTGGACGGACAAATCTCTGGCCACATTCCGCAATGCTGCAAACAAATATTTCCTTGGGGTTATCTAGGGTCGGGTCAGTCCGCGAAAGGCCAAAAAGCCCCATCAAAGGCAGAGGGAAACAAGCAAGATCAAAATCCAAGTTGGAAATACGCACGATTGAGCTGGTGTCGCTGCAGATGCTCGTGCCGAGAGTAAATCTTGCTGCATCCCGGAAAGTGGCAGGCGTATCGTCGCGGAGCTCCTTTGCGACTTGCTCGCTTGTAGCTGCCGCCTCGGTTGTCTCTGCTGGCGTTGTCGGGGGGTTGTTCTTGCGGAGCAGACATCGGGGGCTGCCTGCTGGGGGGGGCATGACATGAACTAATCTGATCCGTCTGCCTGTGTGTCTCTGGGGAGTTCCGATGGAGTCAAAACGGCCGCGTGCGCATTGGGGCTTGTGAGCGAAATCAGAAAAAGGCGGCGTAGGATCAGCTGCAGATTGCTGTCCGAGAAATGGCAAAGCTGGTGTTTAGATTACGCCGTGGGATGGCGCATAGATTAAGTCGGGGCGGCAAGAGAAAGCCAGCAAGGAGAGACAAATGGCTGAATCTCTATCCCCTGAAAGACCAATAGTAGGCTTCCTATGGTGTACGCCTTTCCTAACAAGACGAGTCATTTCAAGAGGGTTTTGTTTGGCTGGAATAAATTCATTCTATTTTATTGTCACTTCTTTCCCATCAGACACAAACACTATCGTACTCTCTTCTGTACTTCCTACCCCATGCCTGCACTACTGATTACCGCCACACGGGAAAGACGGAGCGGTTCGTGGTGGACACAGCGGGTTTAGTGTCTTTGTCGGTGCGCTTTTGGCAGCGGCCGCATCTAGTGTAGCGTACAAAGTGCCTGTGAAAGCATAGCGGGGAAACGCGTAAAAACGAAAAGCTTCGGAACCGTCTCGCTCAAATATCCCAATAAAAGTGCCTGTGCGTGTGATCAATGCCACTCTTTATGTAATAGCAGTGAGAGAGAACGCCGTCAGCAAGCCGACCCCCACGTTCTGACGAGTGGGGGACCCCGCTCTCCATCAAATCGATCTCCTCTCCACTTATCAATGTTTTAAAGCGGGATGAAAATCAGCACAAAGCTGTAACTGGCATTTTTACACTCTTACTACATTATTGATTGTGTATCTGTGCGTGGTTTGATAAAGCGGCTGGCTGTATCACCAACCTGTCCGGGATCATTCTTATATCACTTTGTATACACTTTGATACAGCATCAATCATTTAAAAACACCAATACCGTGTCTTACCGAATCGACATACTCGCCTAAAAATGACGTTATTGTAGAAGCACGGGCCAACAATGTAAGAAGATGTACCGGATGGAGACGCTGGTTTTGCGGCAGTATATCGACATCTTGTTTCTTCTCCCAAGCATCTCCAGAATAACTAATCTGCCACTGCTATGCGGAATTTATTCCGGCGGCTTCGGCTAGTGTGACAGTCAGTCTTGGCGACGCGGTATCTCGTCTAGAACCATGAAGGCCAGATTGGCGTCCGAGCGAAGCTGAGACCGGAGGACTACCGTCTTCAAAACAAACGCCAGCGTTTGTGAACAGCAGTTGATTTCAGCGGGAAAGGGGTTACAATACTGGTCTGGATCTCTTCGCTCGATTCTGCCTTTTCCGTGAGTCCAAAATAGGGCAATGCCATTTGTTTACACTAGAATGGTAGACGATGGAGATTTTGCGCTTAGACATCGTACGGCAAGGGGACTCAATGAAGTAGAATGCGTTTTATAGGCAAGTGGGGAATAGCTGCAGCAGGGGAAATTATGCTTCAATACATGTTGACAAGCCAATCCGTAGGGCGACAAGACAAAGCGGCCTACCGCAGTGCAAACAAGTAAATGAGTCCGCTGTGTTAGTTTGAAACACTACAGCGGTTCCTTGTCATATATCGGCCACAAAGAAAAAAATATTTTCACACTTGGTACCCAAGCATTGTTGTCCGTTCCTTGCCCAACTTCGTACTGCTCATCCACGTGTTGGTGCCATCGTGGTACCACGACAATTGACACTAAAGCGGCTTCTTGCTCGAAGCTGTTTGATGCACCGCGGCGTTGACGCCTTGGTATTTCCTGTCTCTTGGGCGGCCCGTAAAGCAAAATTATAGTCCCCTTTCATTAACAGATGGAAGCATACATTCAGATCAGATAGGCTATGGAAATAATCAATGACGCCGACGCCTTTCACCTCGAAACCATGTGATTGACTCTTCTCTCTTTTTCTTTCGTTCCGTTTTTTATTCTTCCCTTCTTTACTTTTTCGTCCCCTCATCTCCAAGCCGAACCGTCAGTTCTTCAACCTTGCCGTCCTTGAGATCCATGTTCCCGGCGGAGACGCGCAGTTCTTCTATGGCTTCCGACTCCTCCTGCTCTTCATTATCAGCACCGTTGCCGCCGCCACTGCCGCTAGCAGGCTCTTCATTTTCTGATGAAGCCAGAAAGAAATCCACCACGTCGATTTTGTCGTTGAGCCCGGCCAGGTCCAGCGGCACGTAATTCTTGTCGTTGGCCAACGCTGGCGACGCGCCCTGGTCCACCAACAGCTTCACCACCGGCAAATGACCGTTCATGGCCGCCCAATGCATAGCCGTGTTTCCATACTCATTAGTGGCGTCTAGAAAAGTGAGCCGCTCTTCCTTGGAGAGGCCCTTTATTTGATCAAGCAGATATTGCACAATGGCTTGTTTTGTTAGTGTGACTGCTCCTTCTTTTTTGATAGAGTATATACCGCATATCACAAAGCTATGATGTTTGAAAACAGTCTGTTCTCCCTTTTACTCACCAATGTGTCCGTTTGCTGCGGCCATGTGCAGACATGTATTCTTGCCTCCATCCTTGGCTGATGCCAGCAATGCTACTGGCGAGACCTGCTCTCCGGCCTTGGCTAAGAGGGACGTTAGGGTTTCGGCAAGGTCATCCTGCTCACCAGCGCGTGAGAAATAAATCAGGTCATCCACCTCGTCTTCTGATAGTTGTAATGGCGCCATGGCTGAGAGTTCTTATGTATCGTGTTTGCGAAATCGTGGAAACGACGTCAAAGAAAGGATGAGTTTGATAGTGGGGGCTTTTTGCCGCGCAAAAATAAATGGAGACCAAAAAAAATCAAACTAGCTCTTGTCATAGTACAGTGATTGTGTACTGTGCTTCACTGTGTTGAAGGTGATTGTACACAAGAAATCATACAGGAACAGACGTACACTGTATGTATGGTTTTGGTTCCTTCTTTTGCTGACCATATTCCCCATTTGTATGAATCAATCCAGCATTTGTTCGGCACATAGCTTTTGATCAAGCCATACCGTCAAGTCTCCGTAGTCATCTGCAGCCTGAATTTCAGCCTTGATGTTCAACATCAGCATGACTTGAAGTTCGCGACTTTCTCCGAGAGCTGCTGTATCTTGCGTATTTATTTCAAGAATCTCCGCCAAGGTGGAAGTCGCTGTTTTTCTATCAGACTCTGTCAGCGGAACCACACCGTCGATAAATGTTCCACATTGGTTGTGATCTCGCGGAAGCAAATCATGGCTACGCAGGCCAAGCCACTTTATGCTAGGAACAGTAGCTCTCTCTTCATGGCTCAAACTCAGGCTTCCGTATTTGTAGGTGCGATAAATGCGAATTCCGTGCGGGTCGTAGTCGACGAGACAGTAAAGGGGAACCCGCGGCTCAACCGAATGGATGTAATGTAAGAACAGCCGAGTAACCAATGAAGGATATCCTTTCGACTACTCATATCTTCAGTTAATAACATACAACTTCTCTGTGGGCAGCCGACTTACGGTAACTAAGATTCCTGGACCAGCTAGCGACTCTTTCCAGTACTTTGACGCTGCTAGTGTTCGAAAGGCAGCCTGAAGCAAGTCAAATAAGCGCTATTGTCATCAAATGAAACGTGGCTGTTGAGGGAGTACTGACGTCTTTCTCAATTATGAGGATCCATTGGCACCCAGAAAGGTCAATTTCGTCAATGTGTCTAAGTGGAGGAATGATAAGTCCCTTGTCTTGTCAGTAGAAAAACGCCCGCTAGCAGAGGGAGAAGGATCTCACGCTTTCTCGACTCCACGCAGTGCAAATGGTTCCATCTGCCATGGAAATTTCCAGCTGGCCACAGACGATTCCAACACCGGTGGCAACCTATGAAGCAACATCAGTATTGAGCCTTTCACTTGATCAGAGCACGATTGGTGACAAGCGCTTCGCACAATGTTCAAGCTGTCCCGACTTGACCCTAGGGTGTATGCGATGTCATTAACAAGAGTATCCACGACTCTCTGGTCTTTGAAGAGTGCACGGTGCTGGTAGAATATATTCCTGCAGCGGAGGTCAGCAAGTGGTCGTATTTTATGTCTAAATAAAGCACGCACAATGTTACCTCTTTGTTATCAGCGTTCCCGTAACAAGCGACTGGTGGGATAGTTGCAAGATACTGAGAATCTGCGCTATGTTCCATACCGTCAGCTTCGGCCTCCCTGTCAATTTATAGTCTGAAACATTCAGATATAGACAACGCACTGAATAGCTTCGCTTCAGCCTCTGAAGCACCGGGAAATGAAACGGCTCGGCATGGCCGGCCAGTGTTTGAATCTCCAACCCCGAAAGCGCTTGGAGTCGGCCGTGTGTGTGCCTGGTTTGTTCTGGATGGACGGCGAAAGAACGGTATTTGCAGCTGCTTCGAGTTGTTGGCACTGTCTATGATGTCCTCCAATATCTGTTCAATTTTCAGTATTGTAGGCGTAGCCCCCTTGGAAGAGCAATGCATCGATACACGGCCAACATGACTATGTGCATCAGCAGTACCAGACGTATCAGGCGTGCCCAAGAACTCTGGCCTCTGATTCGAAAACTTGGTGAATCCCAAATCCGAGTGAGTCGATAGATTTGAATCGTCTAAAGCCAGTCTACCGAGTCTTTGTTGGTGGCGCAGCTCACGGGGGGGCTGCAAAAAGTCCATAATCACATGCAGTCAAAGTCTCTTGAAGATAATCGAAAAGCCACATAGTCATCGTTCTACATTTAATTTGGAAATCTAAGTACGGCAAGAAAAAAAGCTCAAAAATGTGTCCGACGCCATAAATAGGATGCTATGGTAGAGTACTATGACGAGGAAGGTGTAATGCGTGCAACAACCCAAAAGGGAAACAAGAAGCGCCAGTGTACTAGTGAACAACTCCCGCCCCTCACGGAACAGCCCCTGAATTGTGGGCACGTCCAACCGTTTTTAGTACTTCTTATTTATCGGTGATAAAAGACCCCGGACTTTTCTCTCCCAATTCGTTGTTCCATCCCTTCCACAGTCCAAATCTCGCAACGTTTTAACTACAGGGCGACAATGGCACAAGCTCATTCTTCTGGGGCTTCTGTCAATGGTAGCTTGCTGGAGAACAGCACAGCATCTAGCCGTACGCAAGCAAAAGACACCAAAGAAGACGGCGCCGACACTCGATCCAAACAGCTCAAGCTGCCCGAGAAAACGGACTTTTCGCGCTGGCGTATGCTTGATGAGGAAGGATGCCAAACATGGCATTATCTGGAGACGGACGAGCAGCTGAAAGCCTGGCCACAAAGCTTTGCTGACAAGTATTTTCTTGGTCTTCCTCTGGTACGCGCCGTGACCCTTTTTGCTTTGATTACCGGCTGACGTTTTAACGCGTTGTGTCTGTTATAGAACTTGCCGCCTCTCCCCAAAGCAAAGTCTCCACTCGACGCCGTCCGCAACGGCCTAGACTTTTTTGAAAAGCTGCAGCTACCGCCGGGAAACTGGGGGTGCGAATACGGCGGACCCATGTTCCTCTTACCGGGTGTCGTCATCGCCTGGTATGTTACGGAAACGCCCATCTCACTGAGCTATGCGACCGAGATCAAGAACTACATCTTTGCTCGAGCACATCCCGAGGATGGCGGCTGGGGCCTGCATATCGAGGGCTTGAGCAGTGTTCTCGGCACAGTGCTCAACTACACGGCCCTGCGCATTGTCGGCGTGGAGGCAGACCACCCAAAGATGGTCAAGGCTCGGGCCACTTTGCACAAGCTGGGCGGAGCAACCAGCGCGCCTCACTGGGGCAAGATGTGGCTATCGGTGCTGGGGGTGACACACTGGGATATTGTCAATCCCATACCGCCGGAGCTGTGGCTGCTGCCCGACTGGACGCCCTTTGCGCCCTGGAAATGGTGGATTCACATTCGCCAAGTGTTTCTGCCCATGTCCTACCTCTACTCGAAGCGGTGGTCGTGTCAAGAGACGGAGCTGATCCGGGAGCTCCGACAAGAGCTGTTTACGCAGGACTGGGCTGATATCAAGTGGGCGACACACCGAAACACGATTTCGGAGAGGGACAACTACCACCCCAAGTCGCTGTTGCTGAACTCGGCCAACTGGTTTCTGGCCAAGATCTGGAATCCGTACTTGCGGCCCAATATTGTCAAAGAAATGGCCGAGCAGTGGGTGTGCCAGCTGATCGACATGGAGGACCTGAATACCGACTACGCCGATCTGGCGCCGGTCAACAACCCGATGAACATGATTTGCTGCTACATTCGCGAGGGGCCGGACTCGCATTCCGTCAAGATGCACCGCAAGCGGTTGCTCGAGTTTCTCTGGGTCAAGGACGAGGGCATGCTTTGCAACGGCACCAACGGCGTGCAGTGCTGGGACACGGCTTTCGCCATCCAGGCCGTCATGGATGCCGGGCTTGAGACCGACGAGCGCTGGCGGCCCCTGCTGACAAAAGCGCTCGAGTTCCTGGACGACCAGCAGATCCGCGACAACTGTGAATTCCCCATGTACCGGCAGCGGCGGAAGGGAGGCTGGCCTTTTAGCACGAAGCTGCAGGGCTACGCGGTCAGCGACTGTGTCTCCGAGGCGCTCAAGTCGGTCATTATGCTGCAGAAAACACCGGGATTCCCGGTGCGACTCGAGGACCAGCGCATCTTTGACGCCATTGACACGCTGCTGACGTTTCAGAGCAAATCCGGCGGCTGTGCCTCGTACGAACCGCCGCGGGCCGGCACCTGGATGGAGACACTCAATGCGGCCGAGGTGTTTGGCAACATTATGGTGGAGTACGACTACCCAGAGTGCACGACGGCGGTTGTAACGGCCTTGTCGCTCTTCTCCAAGCACTGGCCGGACTACCGCGCCAAAGAAATCCAGACTGTCATCAAACTGGCAGTGGGTTGGATCAAGACGGCCCAGCGCCCCGACGGCAGCTGGTACGGCAGCTGGGGCATCTGCTTTACGTATGCCACCATGTTTGCGCTCGAGAGTCTGGCAAGCATCGGCGAGACCTACGCGACGAGCGACCAAGCAAAGCGGGCATGCGAGTTTCTCATTTCCAAGCAGCGGGCCGATGGCGGCTGGTCCGAGTCGTACAAGGTATTATTATTTGTTTTGTTAAACTTATCCTGGTCCCCTGTCTTTGATTTGCAACTAACTCTACAGTCATGCGAGCAAATGAAGTACATTGAGCACGAGTCCGGCTCGCTGGTGGTGCAGACGTCCTGGGCGCTGATTGGGCTGATGAAGGCGGGATATCCCGATGTCAAGGCGATCGCAGCCGGGGTCAAGCTGCTCATGCAACGGCAGCAGCCCAATGGCGAATGGCTGCAGGAGGCGATTGAGGGTGTTTTCAACAAGAGCTGTATGATCTCGTACCCAAACTACAAGTTTATATTCCCGATGAAGGCGTTGGGCATGTTTTCGCGGAAATATCCGACGGAGACAGTGGTGTA
Organism: Graphilbum ipis-grandicollis; assembly: GCA_019925625.1. NCBI lineage: Eukaryota > Fungi > Ascomycota > Sordariomycetes > Ophiostomatales > Ophiostomataceae > Graphilbum > Graphilbum ipis-grandicollis. The sequence goes on from JADHKH010000041.1 coordinate 44,869, forward strand.
AAGGGCCCGTCTCTCTCTTTTTTTTTTACCAATACTATTAATATTATCGTTATTCGTGAAAAAAGACGTATTCGTATTGGCCATGCGTTGCAAAACCGACAAAACCGAAAGTACTCTGCACGCATACGGCAGCTGAAGTTTAGACCACTAGATGTGGAGTCGTGGCTTCAGTGGGGCATTCTCCTGCTAAAGTAAAACTACTCTGTACACTATTTCTTTGGTGAATATGCGCATCCGTACATTCCGGCATGCAGGAAATAAAGCTGGAGAAAATTTATATCTCGATTCAGGGAGTGCATAGCCTCCTCAATGTGACAGGCGCTTCCGTCTTTTCTCTTTCCCCTTTTTCTTTTCTTTTTCACTCGGGAGCTCGGCCTACTTCACTCCTTTAATGGCATTGGCGCATTGTCAGGAAACGACACCACTCTCGCTCTTTTTTGGCCATAAAGACCGTCTTCCTGGCTCGACTTGAGACACGTTCTTTTCCCTGCTCGGGTTGACTTTTACCTTTATACTTTTCTCGGCATGATGCAGAGATGCTAGAGCTTGTGACGAAGGGAACCGCGTGTATTTGGGGGGTCTGGAGCTGTTTTGTGTTTCTGGTGCAGGGCATTGGCATATCGCAAATGTGGGTTTGAGCGGGAGCGAGACAGATCACAGGAGAGAGGCAAACTGACCGCGCTCTGACAGATTCCGGCACTGCTCCCAACAGCCCCGGCGCGCTCGGGTCGAGTCTTTTAAAGACGAGCACATTCCGCATGTCACAGTGATCCGGCCCGTCAACGGGCTGGAGCCGGCGCTCTACGAGTGCCTGGCCTCGACCTTTCGGCAGACGTACCCGCGCTCGCGCCTGAGCGTGTACCTCTGCGTGGCGAGCCGCGCCGATCCGGCGCTGCCGGTGCTCGAGCGCGTCGTGGCCGACTTTCCCGACGTTGACGCGCGCATCTACATTGAGGCCGAGGACCCGGTGCTGCATGGGCCGGGCGGCTACATCGACAATCTGGGGCCGAACCCGAAAATCCGCAACATTAGCCGGGCCTACCGGGAGGCGCGGGGCGACGTCATCTGGGTCATTGACTGTAATGTCTGGGTGTCCGCGGGGGTGGCCGGACGCATGGTGGACAAGCTGTTTGGATGGGGCGGAGAGGAGGGTGAGGGAAGCGAAAGCAGCGGCAAAGCAGACGGAAAAGCAGCAGCAGCAGCACCGCGGGAAAAGACATCCGCCCCTCCGGCCCCCTCGTGCCGCCCGTACAAGTTTGTCCACCAGCTGCCGCTCATCATCGACACCACCGAGGACGCCAAGGTGGCGCGGCTCGACGGCTTCCGCGCCTACGGCGGCGGCCGGCTCGACGAAATGTTCATGGCCACGTCGCACGCCAAGTTTTACAGCGCCATTAACACGGTCGGCGTGGCCCCCTGCATCATTGGCAAGAGCAACATGTTCCGCAAGTCGCACCTCGACCGGTTCACGGACCCGGCCCAGAACCCGACGGTGCTCTCGTCGGCAGCCGCTCAGCGTGGACGCGGCATCGACTTCTTCTCGTCCTACATTTGCGAGGACCACCTGATCGGCGAGCTGCTGTGGCGCTCGCCGCTGGAGCTTCCCAACGGCTCCTCCCAGCGCTACCGCAACCACGGTCTCGTCTGTGGCGACCTGGCCATCCAGCCCATGGCCGACACACCCGCCGACGCCTACGTGGCCCGTCGCGTGCGCTGGCTGCGCGTACGCAAGTGGACCGTGCTGCTGGCCACGCTGGTCGAGCCGGGCGTCGAGTCGCTGCTCTGCTGCTTCTACGCCGCCTTTGCCTTGACCACGCTTGCTGGCCCGCCGCTGTCGCTGTGGCTGTCGTCGGCATCGGCCTCGCCGTCCCCTCCTCCGCTACCCCTTCTCTGGCTGGCCCGCCTCGTGAGACCAACTTGGACGTGCACGCTCCAGTGCTGGCTGGTGGGCGTCTGCGCCTGGATGGCGGCCGACTGGCTGACGTACCAGAAACTGCACAGTCTGCAGAGCGTCGAGACCGACCCGGCTACATCGCCTGCGTTTGTGCAGCGCGACGGCCGGCGCGTGCGCCGGCCCTTTGCACAGTGGCTGACGGCTTGGCTCGGCCGTGAGCTGCTGGCCCTGCCCATCTGGACATGGGCCGTGTTGCTGGGCACGACAGTGACCTGGCGTGGCAAGAAGTTTCGCGTGCACATGGACATGAGTGTCGTGGAGATTGACACCTCGGAACAGCCGAATAGCAAGGACCGGCTCGATTAAAGGAAACGAGGCGTGAGAAGAACCTGGCAATGGGTCCCCCTTCTTTAAGGAAAATACTCTTATCGTAGACTTTTCCGGCATGATGGCAAGGAACACGGGCCGTGGCATATGAATATCAAATGATGCATTTCCGTCCTAGAAGAATGATAGCAAAAACCTTGTACAACTCCTGGCATAGTCTTGTGTTAAGTGTCGAAAAATCGACTTAATGTAGCCGTAAAACGGGTATTTATAACAATAAAAGCCAGGCAATCAGTCAGTCCCACACAGCATCACCAGTTCTTGGCTTCGACGCCATCCGGAGGCTGTGTCGGGACCCTGCCGTTCTTGACCGAGTTCCAATCTGTGCTGAGCGCGGTGCCGTTGCTCTCCGTAAAACTCTTCATCATGGCCCGCTGCTGCTCTGGCGTGCTCGAGGAGAACAACTGCTTGAAGAAGAGACTCGGGTCACTACCCTCGTCCTCTTCCGCCGCCGCATCGACGTCCATCTTGTCCCAGTTCTTGGGGCCAGTCCGGGAGCTCGACGGATAGACCGGCGCTTTGAAAGGCTTAAGTGGTGCCGGCTGGATCTGAGGCTTGGCTTGGGATGAGGTGGATTTTTCCGGGCCTGTCGGCTTGGCCGTGGCCTCCGGTACAGCAGCAGCCGCAGGCGATGCGACGCCACTACCCATTTCTCGCTGGCTTCCCCAAGAACCCCATTTGATTCCGGCAGGGTCCTTGTTCAGGGTGAGTTCAATCTTAAAGGGTGTGACCTTGACCGTCTTTCCGGAATCGACGCTGACTCGACCGTCCAGATCTAGGATGGCCCATGTGCTACCAATGGTCGCTTCGGGGAGGTTGGAGAGACGAACCTGAAATGTTAGGGCGGTGGCAAAGAAAAGAAGAAAGAGAAATCCCTGGATTTTGAGAAGAGCCCTACCTCTGACTCGAGCACATCGACGACAAGCTTGTCCTTGTCGGCTCCCTTGGCATACAGCACGAGATTGACCGTGTTGGCCGTCTGATAAAAGTCCACTCGCAGCTTTTTGACGGCCCATTTTGTTGTCGGCGTGGCTTGAGAAGTAGCGGACACCGACGGGGAGAGCGCTTCTGGGCACGTTGCATTGTCCGCAGTCTTATCCGCGGCCTCTTGTTTGGGAGCCAAGAAGCTGGCTGGCACTTCGGGCACACGGCGCACGGTAATCTTTCGCCCCGGACTTCCCTCGGGCAGTTTCTGCATCGCCTTGAGCATCATGGACCGCCACACAAAGGCTCGAGACCATTCGGCTCCGCCCTGGCTGTTGTTGTTGCCGGGGCCGGCGTTGCCAGGGCCGGCGGGACCGCCGAGGCCGCCTAGGGGGCTATCGCCAGGTATTCCTGTCGTGTTGAGCGCATCTTCGGCTCTGGCCAGGTAATTTCCCTCTGCATCGATATTCTGTGCCACCGTGTCGGCATCCCGGCGGAAATTACCGCCCTCGATCAGTTTTTGGGACCACACACAGCAGGCATCCGCATCCGCATAGCGCTTTAAATGGCCCAGCACCACGGCCCGGCGATACTGTGCATCGATCATTTGGGAGCGGCTGGCGGGCTGCTGGCGCTCAGTCGCCCGCACATAGGCATATTCGGCATCTGCCAGCGCCTGGTCGTATTGCTTGGTTTCCTGGTAGGCCAACGCGCGGCCGAGCAGCCAGGCTGGGTTGCTGGACTGCTTCAGTGCCAGCGTCAGCAGCCGAATGGCCTCGTCCCAGTTCTTTTTCTGCACGGCCGCCAGCCCATTCTGTCCGTTTGTGATGTAGGACATGTTTGTCGCTCCAGGAAGAAGAAATGGGAAGGAAAGCAAAATAGGCGTTTGCTAGTTAGGGCGCTCTTGGAGACTTTGCAATGTTCTTATTTCGGTTCTTCTGGTTTTGTCTTCTTTGTACCTCTGTCCTCCCTTTTATGATCGTTTTTATTTCCGTTTCTGCTGTTTTCTTTGTTTTTCCTTCCTTTCTCCTTCGACTAGACTACCATCTTGGGCTTAATCTGCCCAGAACTGCACCTCCCTCTTTACAAGCAGTGTACAGCAAGAGCTTCCCGCCTCAGCCCGCCCATCGAGAATCTTCCAAGTGGGGGCCTAGCTCTGGGCCAAGTGATCTAGCTCCGCTGTGGCTTGCCTTAGCTTCAGCCACACTAAAAGGCACTAAAAAATCTTCTGCGGCCTTTAAAAGCCCAGCAATCGCGAGAAAAAAAAAACTCTGCTTCTTTTTCAACCGACATCTGCTGATTTTTCTCAACGGCCATGGTAAGCGAGCGCTGCAAAACAGCTGCGGCGGCGGCCGAAAAAGACACTGCGGCTTATATCTAGTCTTGCAGTGTTTGTCGTCTTTCAATTCTGGTTCCTGAATGGCTGCCTTGTCTGCGTCTTTTACGCGTTGGGTGAAAGATCCCTCAGTCAAGTAGGTATTTTTTGATTCGTCTTTTTAGGCCCCATCTGTTCTCCCTTATACACGACATATTCTTTCCCCTTTGCTATGATGACAACCTTTACACATGGTGCATAGAGAACAATCATCTTGGTCTCGGTGATTGCTTAACCAAATAGACTACAACGGTATCTGAGCGACAATAATTCTATAATTATTGCCTTGTGTTTTTTTGTGATTGCTTGGCCTTGTTTTACTTTTTTAGCATTGCAAATTAACCGTCACCTAGTCTAGGCATGAGACGAGGAAAATATGGGTGACCAAAAGAAGCCGCTGCGTACAACGGGGCCGACAAGAGGATCGGCGGAAGCGTCTTCCTCCCAGGTCGTGACCCCAAAATACAAATACGTACTCCCTCTTCCAGTGCGGACGTTTCCGCTCCCGACATTCTACCCCAGTAATCCTGTCTCGCTGCTTCATCTGGTCTTGGCTTGGACAAGAGAGTGCTGGGAGATGCCCAAGGCCGAACCCAGTGTTGTCCACCAGGGAGTTTGGCATCCAGAGACGCGTTCTGTTCTCATTACCGACCCCAGGTCTATGAATGACTTGTGGTGCCAGGGATTTTTTGGAAAAGGCTCTTTGAGCCGAAGTGAACCGAGCTGGTTGAGGTGTGTTTCCTCTTTGTTTCGCTTCTAAGGCCGTTGGCAAAAGGCATTGTTGCTGACTAGTGTGCAGTCAAGAGAAAGCCCGAAGAGGCAATGCGAGTGAAACTAGCGAGCAAAGAACGTCCAAGCGGCGAGAAGAACGAGCGCACTCCAAGTGGGAACGAGGCCGGCTGGAATTCGAAGCCATTGAGAAAAAGCGGCGCGAAGAGGCGGAAGCGCTAAAGGCAAGAAACAGCGCAAGCACGCACGTAAAGCCGGTTCCTAATGGAGACGGTGTTTCTCCGGTCGCGGCCATTCACGAAACGGACGGCAAGACCAAGTTGTCGGAGCCGGGGCAACAGCGGTTCATACGCCCGCCTGTCGGACCTCTAGAGCTTCTGGCCTTACCGAACTCGAATGCCGAGCTGGCGCTATTGGTGGCCAATGACCAAAGTAGCAAGGTGGCCGGAAGCACAGGATCTGTGAGCGGCGAGGAGACGGGCGAGTCCAACACTGTGATAGCCGCGTCGCCTAAACAGCAAAAGAGCGTGCGTTTTGCGCCTGTTGAGGATGAACCGATGCCAAAGCCGGACATGGTTTCGGAAAGCACCGAGCCATCAGAAAAGACTAGGCTTTCGAGCCCTGTTGTGGAAGAGAACAATACCGTCTCCGTCATTCAGGCCTCGGATGCCAAGCAGACGCCAAGTGGCCGCGATGCAGATGCTGCAGGCACAGCAGCTGACGACATTGTCAACAAGGAGCACTTGCAGCTATCGCGAGAAGAGGCCTTTTTCCTCGCCTACGGCCTCGGGGCTTTGGTCGTGCTGGACCCGGAGACCCAGGCGCCCATGCCGACGCAGCAGCTGTTTACTCTCTTTCGTCAGTATGGGCACCTGCCTCCCAAGGCACCAGACGCGCTCGCTATGGCAGACGATCCGTTCCTGATCCACTACGCCGTGTACCATCACTTCCGCTCGCTCGGGTGGGTGCCCCGGCACGGCATCAAGTTTGGGGTGGACTGGCTGCTGTACGCAAAAGGCCCGGCGCTCGACCATGCCGAGTTCGGCGTCATGGTCGTGCCATCGTACACGGACCCGTGGTGGAGCGCGCACGGGGGCGGGCGGGCGCTGAAGAAGGCGAAGCCATGGCACTGGCTGCACAGCGTCAACCGCGTGCTCTCGACCGTTTTCAAGAGCTTTGTTTTGGTCTACGTAGACATTCCGCCGCCGCCAGCCGTGGCGGGCTGCGATATCTCGGCGCTTTTGGCCCAAATAAAGGTTCGCGAGGTCATGGTGCGGCGGTGGTCTAGTAACCGGAACCGGGACTAGAAAAAAACAAATTAAATACAAAGAATAGCCGTCAAAAAGCAAGCATTTGTTTTTTCGTTTTCGTCCTTTGTTCTGTACCTCCACATTTTGGGCACGTGCTAAATTTGGACATGACGTATTTCATCCCAGTATTCAGTCAGGAACAAAGGGATCCCAGGGAAGGAGCGCTCATGCGATTGGTAATGTGCTGTTCATTTATTGACGCATGTCCGTCATTCATTGCCATTCGTAGGCAAATGTACAGAAAATTGCATTGTGCCATCCGCAGCCGTCAAGACCATGTTATACTCGTTTTACCTGTCCCGGCGGGTCGTGGCGGCGATGCTGGCGCTTCCGTTCCTGGTCCTGCTCGGGCTCGGCCTCGTCTACGCGCGCAAGCGAAGAGCCAACGACATGCCCTCGTCGGATCTGTGGGAAGACACGCAGTCGGGCAAGATGGAGGCTTCCGTGGCGGCCGCGGCCACTGTTGTCGCGGCCACCGCCGCCCGCATTCCGCCCTTTTTCGTGCTCGTCGGCGACTCCACCACGGCAGCCCAGACACACGACGGCGGCGGCTGGGGCGCCGGGTTCTTGTCCTCGCTGGCCCGCGGCGCCCGCGGCGTCAACATGGGCGTCAACGGGGCGACGTCGGGCGGGTACCGCATGTCGCACCACTGGGCCAACGCCCTGGACCTGGTGCGGTCCAATGCGCGCATCATGCCGGTCTATGTGACGATTCAGGTGAGTGCATAGCGGGCACAGCCTTTTCTTTCTCCGTCTCCTACTCACAAGACCGGCACCCAGTTTGGCCACAACGATCAGTCGCCCTACAGCGGCATCACCCTGGACCAGTACCAGGCCTACCTGGTGCAGATGGCGCGCGAGGTCTTGGCTGCCGGCGGCACACCCATCCTGGTGACGCCGCTGTCGCGCCGCAACTTTGAGCCGTACGACAGCGACAACAAAACGGTGGTGGACGATCTGCACGACCAGCGGCTGGCCACACTGGCGGCGTATGCAGAGGTCAATGCCGGAGGGGCGGTCATGGCCGCGACCACGGCCATGGAAGAAAAGAAGCGCATGTACCCTCCTCCTCCCCCCCTCCACCCCCACTGCATCGACCTCAACGCCGCCAGCAAGCAGTATGTCAACACCATTGGCCGCGACGCCGCACAAGAGTACAATCTCCACGGCCCCGGCGGCTTCGACACGACGCATCTTAACGACCGCGGCAGTGTGGTGTTTGGCCGCATGGTGGCCGACCTGGTGTTGGGCCACCCGCCGGCCCTGGTCAAGGACGGCGAGCGAGACAGGTGGATGCCGGGCGGTGACGGCGGCGACGACGACAACGGCTACAGTGGCCTCTCGTCTTGGATCCGGCCCGATCCCATGCTCTCGGGGCTGATCTGGCACGGGAAGCTGGCGTAATCAGGCAAAGCGAGAAGGGGAGAGGAAAGACAGCGAAAAGATACATTTCTCGATATACTAGACATATATGTTGCAGCTTGGATTATGAAATGTCGGATAGTAGTTGGATTTTTATGGATTCTGTTTAAATTGATGGTTCATTGTCCATCCACGCCGTCCAGCATGGCCTTGACCTGCTTCAGTTCATTGGCGCGTGCTCTCTCATAGCCAGAGCCCTGGTCCCGGTCGGCACGGCTGGCGCTGGCATCGCCGCCATTGCGGTGCACCATGGCCGTGACCTTGCTGGTAAAGGTCTGGCGCGAAATGTAGGTGCCCTTGAGCCAGCGGTGGCCCATGGAGGTGTTGAACTGGCGGCGGCCGTGCAGGATGCGGTCATTGTTGAAGAGGACGCACTGGCCGGGCTCCAGCTTGACCTCGAACTGGTTTTCGGGTGCTTCAATGCACGCGCTGAACAGAGCCGCAGCCCGACGCCAATGGTGCAGAGACGTGTCGGTCGGCGACGACGTCATGATCTCGGCGTCGGCAGGCCATGTCGGCGGCGGAAAGGTGTCCTGAAAAGGTGGCGCCCAGGCAGTGTTTTCAATGTAGAGGCCGCCATCGCCCACCAGGTTGATTACCGGCCGCTGGTAATAGTAGTAGTGGCCGCCGCGCTCGTAGTGGTAGCGCACCGGCTGGGTGGCCAGGCGGGCGGCGGCCTCGGGGTGGTGGAGGACCAGCTCCCAGGCGGCGCGGACGCCGTCACTAAAGAGCGACTCGCCGCCGTCGCACTCGTTGCGCAGGCAGTGCAGCAGCTGGATGTGCGGCGGCTCGTGCATGTACATGAGGTCCTGGTGCAGGCACAAAAACTCGTTTGTGTAGGCCACGTTTTCCGCCTCCGGCTTCGACACCACGTCCCAGGTCTCGCCGTAAAAGGTGGTCTGGGCCAGGCCGATGGCGTGCGCCACGTCCAGCACAGCCGTTTCCGACTGGGGCACGCCGTCCACCAGCAGGATGCCGAGCTCGTGCAGGTCGGCCAGGCCGCGCCAGAATTCAGCGCTCTGCTCGCCGGCCGTCCAGTCCCTAAAGGCTACAGGCCGCAACCGCTGTGCCAACCGCGCCCGGTCCCAGAGCTTTCGTGGGGGGAGCGACGGTGGAAACGGACGGCCGGTCATCAGCTGCTCGGCCAGCCGCGCCGTGGAATATGTCGACGTGTGGCTGTCTGCCCAATCTATCCGCAACGCTCCCTCATTCTCGAGGTCGAGACTGACGCTCCTGGCCTTGGGATGGTCTGGCAGGTCCGACGAGCGGAACCGCTTCTGGCCCGATGAGGCCGAGACACAACTCGCGCACTGGCAGCTGTCGCGCAGCCATAGCGTCGGCACCACCACCGCGGCCTTTGTTTCGGTGCACCCTAGACGCACAGCCGTGCCTCCGGCCAAAATCTCGGCGATGTCAATGACAGCCTCGGCCGTCGCTCCGGTGCTGCCAGCCACGCCCGAATAGGGCCGCCTCAAAGGACTGCTGCCGAGCGGCCACTGTCTAGGCCGAAAAGCTGGCGCCACCATCGGCATCCACCCCCGTCGGCTTGCCACGGGCGCATGCAGCCTCCGCCTGCTCCCCCCACTACCAGTACTGGTGCTGGCGGTACCGGCCGGCCATGCCCATGCTTCGCTCCATTTCAGACCCTTTTTGGCCGAGCGAACAGCATAAGGGCTGGTGGTGTTCAAGAAGCGGCTCATCGGCACCATGCTTTTTGTGGAGGAGGGGGGCTTGACTGCTGGCTTTGTTGGCGTTGGCCACACTAGCAAAAAATCCAAAAAAGGATGGCCAGTCGGGTGTGAGTCGTACAAATTGGTCAAAGACGGCGCATTCACTAACAAGGCAGAGATCCGAAAGCGTGGCGGCGCACGATAGAAAGAAGACGGGACCACAAAGGCAAACAAGCAAGAAAAAATATGGGTTGCAGAACCTAGTCCCCGGCCCTTCGGTAGAGAAGCCACGATCCTACAAAGACAACGCATGCAGCGGCACAAAAAACGTTGTCCAGCCGAGGTTGGTAAAAAACGGGCTGATGACTTGCGATGGGGAGCTTCCCAAAGATGCTAATGACTCGTCACGTGTCGCATGCGAGAAGCGCCACGTGAAAGCGGGACAGGCCGTTGCGGCCTGATATGTGAGGACATTTCGAGTAAATTACAAAGGCGACGAGAAAAAATCCATTCTAACAAGATTCGATGCTCTCCGGATCGACTTTATGACTCGCCATGTGCGCAACGGCCAGCTGCGGTGGAGAAAAGCCTCTCGCCACAGTCAATAATGGAAGAGGGAAAATCGATAGGCAACAATTAAACCCAGGACGGATGGCGAACAAAAGGGAAACCAAAAACGTAAAATCAAAGTACAAAGAAGGCTTTGCTCTAGGGCATAGTGTATGCACTATTTCTTGTTAGTGCACACTATACTACACTATACTGCACTATTACACTATCAGTTTTGTAGTGTCCTGAAGGGTTTTTAGCGGTCAGCAAGTCTGACTTGGTGGGCTGCAAGCACTGTAAGGAAGACCACCTGCTATATTCGCTAAGCCGATAGGGAAAAAGGATCTCGGGTAGGAATACCGGAAGCCGCTACCTTCGCTGCATCGGACACTACGGACTGGACCACTCCACAACGTCTGACGGAACCAAGCGCCGGCGTTTTTTAGAGGTGATGACCAGGCACCAGATGCCGTCGGCATGCCTAACGTGGGCTGGCAAGCGGGGTAACTGTGGCGAAACCGCAGAAGGAAGCATCGATGCTGGATAAATCGCGCCGGCGGGACGAAGGAAGGTGGGAACTTTTTCTGCGTACTGAGTATCCAGTCATTCACGTGTAGGTTGATACACACTACTGCAGGCCGAAAACTCTACTGCAGGTGGAAAACTCTTACTGCCGGTCAGAAAACTCTACTGCCGGTCAGAAAACTCTACTGCCGGTCAGAAAACTCTACTGCCGGTCAGAAAACTCTACTGCAGGTCTGAAAACTCTGACTGCAAGAGCGGGATAAAATAAAGAAGGAAAAAGAAGAAAAAAACCGCTCAATTCTTCGGGAAAAAAGCCGCTTGGTGCCTGTCCCATGAAACAAAACTCCGTCTGCAGGTCCCGAAGAGCGGTCAGGTTGAACGAAACAGCGCCTGCAGAGTACATAGGGCCTGGGCCGTGGCGCGCGGCTGAGCGAAAAGAAAGGGCTGAAGGGAGGACGGCACTTGATGGGCCCATTCGGTCTGGCCTACTCTACGGAGTACGGATCTACTGGCCGGGGCCGATATGCATGTTTCGAAACAACCAAGTCCCTGCGGCCGAGAGCAAACGAAGCAGGAGGAAGCAAATCATAGGAGAACAGAAAATGGGGGAGGCTGAAAAGCCAGGCCGAGAAGGGCGAGATCAAGGGCTTGAAATGGCCAAGCAAAGGGCAAAACAGAGGCCAAGACGCTGTCAGTAAGACTAAGAAGGCCAAGGCCGAAAAAGAAAACAGTAACAAAGGCAACACTGGAACAAACATAACACATATCTTGGGCCACGTCAACAGTACATAGAGTACTTTCAGTGGAGCAACCCCTATGAATAGTGCACAGAATGCCGAATCCTTCTGGAGCCGGCAACGTGGACAGCGCATGCTTACGTAGTCCCAGAGCAGCACAGAGCAATGTGTGGCGTATTGTAGTGGATGGTGTAGCGTAGTACACTATTAATGGTTACGTACGCCGTAAAAAGTAGTGCAGTGTAGTGTAATGTAAAAAAGTAGTATGTAGACATTGGTACAAATGGGCGTGTGGATAGGCACTAAGATGAAATTGGAAAGAGAGCCCAAAATAAGCACAGAGTTGAAAGAATGAAAGATGTCAAGCAGGGATGGCTTGGCGGTTGCCAAGCAAAAAGAGAAGAGCACAACGGCTGCCAGGAACAAGAAAGAAGGAACAGACAACCCGCGCAGGAAGGGGCCGGTCAAGGCACTGCCGCAGTGCGTTGCAGCTCTTTGGGCTGAAGCGCACGGAATAAACAAAAAAGGCGAGAAATGGGATTTGGCGCTATTTCTAACACAGCCAGGCACTGCCCTCTGAATGGTCGGTTCTCATGCCCAAGACGCCCCGCTTTTATGAGAATACGCGCTTGATTGGCTACAGCCCCTGGTCCCACTACAGGCTTTGAGACTGGGCGCGATTTCTACCAGTTTCCTCTCTTTCTCCGCTTGGCGCCAGGCACAACGGCTCGCAGCACCAAAGAAAACTTTACAAAGAAGCCGTACCACAAGACAAATTGTCGATTGAATGCATTATGGGCCTAAACACCGAGCCAAAGTGCGCCAGAACGGTTGCGGAATAACATGGCGCTTTATGTTAGGTAGTGCCGACTAGCACAGGGCTTCGTAGTGTACTTTGTATCGTAGCGTCCACGACTACTGTATCCACACAACATCCAGAATTGCTCTTTCCCCCTGGTCCCCTACCCATCCCATTCCGGCAGCCATACCAGTCCAGTCGGGCCTCGCCCTGTTTGTTTGTCCACTCCTGGTTAGTGGGACACGCGCACTTCCACCGGCCAGCCACGACAGCTTGCCCCACCCCTGTAATAATCTCCTTGCGCTATGGCGGAGAGAGAGACACCCCTTTTTCCCTTTTGCCTTCCCTCCCGAGTCCCTTTTTCCTTTTCTTGGGTGTCTTCCGTCTCTCTTTCATATATCAACCCCCAAGCCCACTTGTCGACCCTCCTTTTTCTTGTTTTCCTCCTCTACCTCCCCCTGCTTCTTATTGCTCAGGTTGATACACGTTCCTTCCTTCATCCTTCAGTCTTTCCTTCACCCAACTTCGTTTTGCGCCATTCTCTCGCAAAGCAAGCCCACACTCCTTGAAACCTAACGGCATCACAGTCCTTTCTGGATTTTCGCAATCTATTCCGTTCCTTGCAGGTTCAACGGACGACAGTTTTCTGGTCAATCAAGACATTGTCTCTTCCCTCGTACAACCACCACCACAGCATCCTCTTGTCCAGCATCGTCACCATGCGCTTTACCCCAATCGTTCTGCTCGCCGCAGTCGGCGTCTCGGCTCACCCGTCCGGCCACTTGCACGCACACCGTGATGCCCACAAGCACGTCAAGAAGGACGACGCCGTGATCGTCACCGCCACCATTGATGGCAAGGTCGTTTCCTGGACCCAGGGTGGCTCGCCCTTCAAGGCTGCCCACAAGCCCACGCCCGTGGCCACAACTTCGACCACCTCGACGAGCTCTTCCACCACGACCACTCCCACGACGAGCTCTTCCTCTACTACCACCCTCGTCACCAGCACCACCACGCCTGCCACCACGGCCGCCGCCACCACGTCCAGCAGCACATCTACCACTGCTGCTGCTGCCACGACGACCAGCGTGGCCTCGACCGACTCCGGCTCTGGCTCTGGTGCCTCCACTTATGAGGCTTTCCCCTCGTGCTCCAGCTCCAAGAAGATCAAGCGCGCTACCCTGGCCGACATCACCTACACCGGCAACACCGGTTGCGACGGCTTCGGCTCCAACATGAAGCTTGTCAAGTCGACCATTGCTAGCAAGTACAGCTACTCTATTAAGGCTGTCAACGGCGCTTCGTCGTCCATGCAGTGCAAGGCCTGGAACAAGATTGGCCCCACCGGTCTCGTCAACGGCTTCTTTACCGGCTTCGAGGCCCTTTCCTTTACCATTGCTGCCGGCGCCTCGCAGTACGTTGTCTTTGACAGCAACACCCAGGGCGGCATGTGCTGCCACACTGGCAGCGTGCCTACCACGTCCACCGGCGAGTGGCTTTGCCCCTGGCTCGAGTTTGACTTTGCCGACAGCGCCAACAGCGGCTGGTCTGGCTTCGATGCCTCTGCCCTGGTTGCCGGCAGCACCGATGGCCCGTACGAGGCGCTCAAGGCCTGCACCTCGGACGGCGCCACTTGCTCTACCCTTTACGCCGGCGGTGGTGGCTCCAACGCTTACCTCCCTGGCGATGAGGCTCTTGATGGCATTGGCGGCAACCTTCCGGCTGGCGATGTGTCTCTGACTGCCACCTGGAGCTAGTCTTCTTCAGGAGTGCTAGTCGTTTTGGGTTGGCATGGCCTCTCGCCTTTTCCTTTGTTAACGGAGCAATATGGTTGTTTTTTTACGTTTCTACGAATTCGACGATGCGCTTCCCTTTCTTTTGTTGGTGTTGGAAGGAGAAAGTCTCTGTTTTGAACCACGAGGTCAGAGGCGCAATTGACAACGAACCCCGACCACCCAGCATAAGAATTGGCATCTGATAGGGGTATATCCTTTTTTCTCTATTCAAGTGGGCTATATCATGATCAAAAGGCGGCTGTTGGATCTGCCTCGTTTTTTGGACTATTTTTTTGCTATTTTCGTTTGCTTGGTTTTCTTATCCAGACAAACCCCAGTACATAACATACTTTCTTATAAAAATGTCCTTCTATTTTATTGAACTTCTTTTTTCCTTTCAAAAGGGGCGTGCGTTCCTATCTTTCGTCAATACCGCCTTGTAAATATTTTCTTTTATTTCTTTGGAAAGGTAGAGATCGGATGTCAATGAAATTCTAAATTTTGGGGGGCAATGTTATGATGCATTAGGATGCCATTTTGATGCTCCACACAGAAATCGGCCTTTCTGGACTTTTTGTGCTTGGCATAATTTTGAGCTATCGGGAGGAACCAGCGCAGCGTAAAATGTACATTAATTACTCCGTAAGTTGGAAAACCTCTGCCATTGCTTGGAAAGACAGGGGCCCTTGTAGGCACAAAATTTGATATTCGGCGGCGCAAGGTAATTATGGGGTATGCAATTTGGCATAGATAACAAATGTAACGTAAAAGGCAGCATATTTATCTTGTTCAGAGCTGCCCAAATTGTTTTATGCTGGCTGGCCATGGAGTTTTGGAGAGATGATGAGAATACTGAGAATGGCCCGCACTATTGCCCATTGTTACAGCCTCGTCGTGGTAAAAGCTCGTTATAAATCCGAATGTTGAGTTTGAAAACGTTGCGACATCACGTGATATATACACCAACATAGTGCATAAAAATTAGGGTAGTCCACCAAAATTCGCCCCTCGTCTATCGCTTTATCGAGCCTAAAAATAAAAAAACTAATGTCCCGCCATCGTCACCAGTATCGCTTTTGTGAAATTTCTTCCTTATAAGCAGGAAGCTGAAAACACAAAATGGCTTCTACTACAGCAGCCATGACGCCATCCCAAGACCAGGAGGCCGTCCCTTCTCAGTCAGTTGGAACGGAACCTGTCATTGTTCCGGCACCCACAACAGCCCCGGCGGAAGAAACAGCCTTGTCGATAGCAGCCTCGACGACGCCGGAGCCAACAGCAACAACAACAGAAGAAAGTGCTTCACCATCTACTTCCACTGCCACCCCTTGCGCCTCTGTCACTCCTGCCACCCCCACAATTACATCCACCGCCACCACCTCTTCCAAACTCATTCACACCCTCGTTGTCGATACCGGCCCCATCATCAAGAATGACCCCAACGTCAGCACCCTGCTGGCCCAGGCCGAGAACCTCGTCACCATCCCGTCTGTGTTGGACGAGATTCGCGACCCGGCCACGCGCACGCGTGTGGACACGACGCTGCGGCCGTTTCTGACGTTGCGCACGCCGCGGCCCGAGAGTGTCAAGTTTGTCAGCGACTTTGCGCGGCGCACTGGCGACCTGGAGGTGCTGAGCCGGCCAGATTTGCAGCTGCTGGCGCTGGCGTACGAGGTGGAGTGCGAGCGCAACGGCGGAGACTGGCGGCTGCGCAAGACACCGGCACAAAAGGGGTTGAACGGGAAGTCGCCGGGGGCCGTGGCGGCGGCGGAAGCGGCGGCAGCAGCCGTCGAGGACGGGGAAACACGGACAGAAAACCACCAGGCTGAGCCGGGTGTGGCTGCCCTGGAATCCAAGGTGGCTGGCCTGTCCCTTGCGTCCACAGAGGCCAATGGCGAGGCCGAGGTCGAAAAAGGCACGACTGAGGAAGCCAAAGTAGAGGTCGTCGTCGAAGAGGAAGAAGAGGAAGAAAAGGGCGAAGATGACACTCCTCCCGACGACGACGAAGGCGAGTGGATCACTCCGTCCAACCTGAAGAAATACCAGGCCAAGGAGGCAGGCGGCGGTGTCGTGCCCTCGCAAGCGATACAGAAGCGGCTGCAGGTGGCGCTGCTAACGTCGGATTTCGCCATGCAAAACGTGGCCCTGCGCATCAACCTGAACCTACTGAGCCCGGCGCTGCTGCGCATCACCCACGTCAAGACCTGGGTCCTGCGCTGCCACGGCTGCTTCACCATTACCCGCCAGATGGACAAGCAGTTCTGCCCGTCCTGTGGCCAGGCCACGCTGACGCGCACGAGCTGCTCGACCGACGCCCAGGGTCAGTTCCGCGTCCACTTGAAGCGCAACTTTCAGTTCAACAAGCGCGGCAACGTCTACAGCGTGCCCAAGCCCGTGCACGGCAGCGCCAGCGGCAAGCACACGGACCGCAGCGGCGGCGGCCACGCTGGCTGGGGCCGCGAGCTGATCTTGTCCGAGGACCAGCGCGAGTACCTCATGAAGGCGGAGGAGCAGAAGCGGCTGCGCTACCGGGACATGATGGACGAGGACTATCTGCCGGGGCTGCTGACGGGGGTGCGCAGCAATGCCAACGCGCGCATCCGCGTGGGTGCCGGCCGGACTGTGAAT
Organism: Graphilbum ipis-grandicollis; assembly: GCA_019925625.1. Taxonomy (NCBI): domain Eukaryota; kingdom Fungi; phylum Ascomycota; class Sordariomycetes; order Ophiostomatales; family Ophiostomataceae; genus Graphilbum; species Graphilbum ipis-grandicollis. The sequence continues at coordinate 61,593 of JADHKH010000041.1, forward strand.
GCGAGGAAGAGGCGGACCTGAGGGGGGCTATGGTGTAGAACGGAAAATATGGAATTGAGCTTTAAAAAAAGAGAGAAACGGTTGGGCCGAAATGGCCGGGATGATGATCTGGGTTTATGATGGAAAAAGGGTCCAAATAGGAACGGTAGATTGGGTTTAGAAATGCATATTTCACGATCAGACTACATTTTTTATTCACGCTCCTTGAATGAAGAACAATTGACATCTCCTCGTTCAGTATAAAAAAAACTTGCCGTGCTGTGTGTGTTTGTTTTGAATGCGATATCTTTCTTTACCACGATAGAAATGAATACATAAAAATCAATCCATACGCCTCCCCAAGCCAATATGAACACAAATACTCCAGTCCTGTAAAACACCCTGTGATCCAATGGACTTTTTTTTGGCTCGTCTGTTGCAGTGCCGGCCCTTTGATCTCGTGGAAAGGTTCACCCCCTCCAAGAAGCCCAACTCTGAAATGTCTTCCAGCGAAGCCAATACAATCCTTCTCTGGCTCAAACCAAAAAAAATCGAGCGGCCAATGGCCAACGCTATGACGATTCCGTCACTCCGCAGCCTTAATCTGTCTTTTTTTCTCTCGCAGGAGGCGCCATGCATAGCAAATCTCCGTTCACCCTGTTTTCGTGTTTAGTTCTCTGTGATCCGTTAGAAATGTTCAAAAAAAACAAAGGGGAATTGTAGCAACTGGAAAAAGGGTTACTCACTCTTCTCAAGATTGAGCAGGCCAAAACGCTTCTTCAGCGTCACCCGCTGGCGCGACCACTTGTCGTCGGGAGAGAAGCGCGCCGGGTGCGCAGACTTTGTGACTTTGCCGTCGGCCGTGACCTTCTTGAGCGTGTAGGCACGCTTGCCCGAGGCGTCGGTGGTGCACATGAGATGCATGGTGAAATTCTGACGATGGAAGAAGAGGGTTTTTTTTGTGTCTTTGGTGATTGTTGGAAAAAGGTTCCAGAATTGCGAGGTCAAGATGCAATGATGAAGGATCTGTAGCAATAGAAGAGAGGAAGAAATTTCTATGGCCCAAAGCTTGGGGATCTCTTTTTTTTCGACCGTCCTAATAAATTAAAGTGGGCTCTATGTCACGTGCAGTGTTATCTTATCTTTGTACGCTATCCCTAATGGGGACACACATCACCAACCTGCACGATAGCACAACTATAGTTGACTGTTGTTATGATCAGTGCGAATTAATATCTAATAATATCAAATTGATTCGAAATACAATAAATATGAGTACTAAATCACTCCCCAGCGAACATTGGTCAATCAATTAATCCCCAGCTGTGGCTGTGCGCTGGAACATACCAAAATGTGGCTGTTGTAGGTGTCCTTACCATGTTTTTACTTCCCATTGAACCAAAAAAACCCAGCTAGATTCTAAATAAGAGTAGAAAGGCAGGGAAAACTAAAGAGGCTAAAAATTCAAGTAAACTTCTAGTCTTGGTCTTTTCAGCTTATGCAAACAAAGCCTTGATGCTGTCGATCCAGCGGCGGATGGCCTTGTAGCCCCCGGACGACCCATACCCGCTGCTGCTGCTGTCATCATCGCTGCTGCTGTCGTCATTGCTGCTGCTTCCATATCCGCTGTTGTAGCTGGTGGGTTTTGTTTTGGTAGAGGTGTAGGTTTTGGTGACAACGTATGTCGTCACCCAAGTGGCCTCGCCATAACCGCTGCCAGTGGTAGCAGCTTGATTGCCGTAGCCAGTGGTGGCGGCTTGGTTGCCGTAGCCAGTGGTAGCGGCTTGGTTACCGTAGCCAGCGTTGGTGGCAGCCTGAGATCCATAACCGGCGTTGGTGGCAGGCTCAGCCCAAGAGGTCGCCGCATACGACCAGGCCGTAGTGGCGCCGTTTCCATAGGTAGCAATGGCCGACGTGGAGTAGTGGCCGTAGCCGTGGCCGTGACCGTGACCATGGCCTGCTTCGTCACGGGCGACATTGTTGTCTTCGCCGTCAAAGGGCATGGCCAGAGCAGGCACAGCCAGAGCGGCAGCAGTAAGGATATGTGCGGTCTTCATGGTGAGGAGGGGAGATTGAAAGCGGTGATGATTCTAGATGGTAGGAGGGATGCAAGGATCACAGAAATGGCCAAGGAGAGATGGGAAGGAGAAACTGCAAAATGTTGTGAAAGGAAACCTATTTTTCCCCAAAGCTGTGGCAGCAAGACAGACGAGCCGCATTTATATCGTAAACGACCTCCCTTCAGTATGAGGATGACAAAACAAAAACGGAGGGATCATCTACTGTTCAAGTTGAATGTTTTATTTTCCTTGATTACATCCCCAGTGTTCGGCCATGGAGAGCCACGGTCAGGCCGCTGCCTCTTTCCAGGGAAGTGGGTTTTCTAACAAGCTGTTTAAACAACAAGGGCGGAAAAGATCCGTCGCAAACACTGTTGTCGATCATTCGTATACCGAGCAAGGGGATCCAATGCAGCTTGCCCAAGACTTGTCAGTAATCAGCAAATGTTATAGGTTCGGGCGGCATCGGGATGGATCGTCAATTCACATGTCTTGGCAAAGCATGTCTTGGCAAAAAGAAGCTCTTTTGCTTGTTTTTGTTGTTCTTTTCAAGAAGCCGTTCTCAGGATTACGTACGTATATACGTATATAGTATACTTGTAATTACGGGCATATATACGTATATAGTGTACTTGTGAGCCGAGATCCTGTGTGTGTATTTACCATATGAAAAAGCAGAATGACCTCTACGTTTGAAACCCTGTCTGCCGAGCTCTTCTCTTTGCTATCTCGGTAGTCTTTCGGCAGCATTGTTTGGAGGAGACGGATCCGAACGAGTTCGGCCGCCTGGAAACAACATTTACATACAGTATTTTTGTTGCTTCTGTGCGGCTTACACTGGGCATCGCCGTGTCCGGGGGGCGGGATCTGTTTGTTGTTGGTCGCCGACGCCGAAAACCCCACCATCAGTTGCGGTAGAGAATGCGCAGAGACAACAGCAAGGTGAGGAAGATGAATGGGGAGGTAGCCTGCTCAGCTTCTCGTCCACTTCTCTCTGCCGCTTCACCGGCCTCTCCTCCCCTCCTCTTGCTTCCCCCTAGAGGAGGGAGACAGGGAAGGGAGTGAAAGAGGGGGAAAGAAAATCGGGCCATTGATGAAACGTTTCTACATCGGTAGTGCACAGTTCACAAGGCATACAGGCGGGTTTTCTTGATTATCATGATGACCGTGATCATGGAGGAATGAGAATATACTGAAACAAAGTTTGTCAGCTATAGATGATGACAGAGGGAAAGATAAAGAAACAAGAAATAAGAACAGAAAACAAAGCACCTCGCTATCCGAAGCGAGGCGTTCAGCCTAGTACAAGCATTGACATTTCAAAAATCTCCCCGTATTGAACAGTCTCGACAAAAACGAGCTGCTGAGGCTTCTCTTACGCTCACCCCAGCAGGAAAAGTCAAACAACAGTTGTCAACACGGAGATAGATTGTTTCCTCTCTGGTTATGCGGCCATCCCGTTTACGAAATACAAAAAACTTTATTTTTTCAGTTCCCCCTTTTCTATTGGTGCTTGTTCTCGTTTCGCCGCCCTTTGCCAACGGGACTTTCCAACATTGGCACTGCCAGCTGAACTCTTCTCCCTTTGCAAATGTTACTGGTTTTGCCTGCCGATTGTTTGCCTTCCAACATCAGATGACAGATACTGTTCATGCCAGAGCACTTCTCCAATCAAATCGCTTAGTATTAATTCATTTTCTTCTCAAGTTCAAGTAACTTTTATTAAATAAACTTTGAAGAGATACATGTTACATTGTATATCAAGGGCAATTCCATTAACATGGATTCTATGAAATCAAACAGATAGTCAAGTATTCAGCATTGAGTCTGCCTACTGGTAAGCTACCAGTTAAGTATCTTGGGAGACTTGTCCTGTCAGCTGTCCATCGGTCGGCCTGGTTGCGATCCGGCTACGCCGACTCTGAATCATCAATGCATCGCTCTTGAGTGCAATGAGTCCTCATCGGCATCATCTCCGCCAGGGCCTAGCTCGCATTTGAAATGGTATTGGCAATCATTGCGCAGCTGTCCACTGCAGGCAACAGACTGGTCCTTTTGTGAACTCTCGGCTTTACTTTGGTAATCTAGGTAGCGTCGTCCCGAAGCACTGTGTACACTTGTGTGGAAAACCCTGCTTCTTTCCATATTCCTTGTGGTCAGAGGCATTGTGCGGAACCATAGATAATGAATAAAAAGTATGTAAAATTATGTCGAGCTGTTTGTCGCCTTGACGGTCCATCTTGATTTATGACTGTTTCTGACAGGCATGTCTTTGCGACTAAGTGTGAATAGCATTCTGCGCATGGGGATACACCTGGATCATGCGTGTGTAGAGGTCTTGATGCTGCTGCACCATGACCTTGGGGTCCCAGGCGACAGCCACAAAGATGGCATCGATTCCGCTGCCAATAGGTGTCGTGAAGACATTGCAGACCTGCAGGCCAATCAAAAAGGCAAAGGCGACCACCACGGGCGTGAAGTCTCCATCGCGGTTGTAGGCTGGGTCGGTGATGCGCAAAAATACATAGGCCGCCAGAGCGGTGGCATAGGCCACAAAGGTCGCACCCATGCTGAGAACGGGGCCGATCAGGCACTGGTTGACGAGCGCGTCCACACCACGGTCTTTGATCATTCTAGAGGAGGTGAGCATGCGGAAGAAATGGAAGAGAGGAGGAAAAGGGAAAGGGAAGAAGAGCAAAATAAAGAGAGAGAGGAGAAAAAGGAAAAGGGAAGAAGAAACTCACGTCCATGTGCTCTTGGCGGCCTTGATATAAGACGATCCGTACAGCGCAATGTGGCAGAAGGCGTAGCGGTTGACAAACTGCACCGCCCAGTCCAACAAGGAGATAAAACAGCCCAGGATGCAGAAGAAAATAGTCCCCATGATGTTGCCGTCGCTGGCCGCCGACCGCTGCGCAACCGAGCACAGCTGTCGCAAGCAATTGATCAGGGCCACCACCAGACTGCCCAAGCTGATGCTGCCAAAACTGTAGGTCAACGACCGCCGCAGCGCCCCGCGTGTCACCCCCTTGGGATAGTTGGTCGGCGCAAAGTACCACGAGCCGTAGATGCCGGATATCGTGGTGTGGATTGTATTTTTGAGCCACTCGGTAATCCAGTAGCCGGCAAAAGTGATAAAGACCAGCAGCCCAATGACCTTGGCCGTGCTGCAGCCGCCAGCGCCGATACTGCACGCCTGGTTGTTGCCCGGCTCGTACTTGGCATACACAGCCACCATGGTGATGGCATACCACACGCCAAAGGCGGCACCGGCAATGCCGCCCAGCAAGCTGATTAGATAGACATGGCCGAAGCGCCGCGACACGTCAACCGAGGTCTGCAGCATGAAGACGCTAAACGGGATGCGCGGGATCCAGGACACAAAGCAGATGATTGTGAAGACAACAAAGACCAAAAACACGATGCCGCCCGAGTAGTAGTGGCGGTAGAGCATATAAATGGCCGTGGCCAGGCCCATGGCGATGTTGAGAATGCCCGTCACCCAGATCAGCAGCTTGGTGAACACGCGCGCCAGCCACATGTACAGCACGCTCAGGACAACCGCGATGCCAATACAGATCAGCAGGCATATGATCGTGTTGGTCGACAAGCCAAAGGTGTTGTCGCCGTCGTAGATGCCGTTGCCATTGCTCGATTTGGTGGACGCTATCCCGTCAGCTTTGCACACGATAAACGGTCAAGAGTAAAGGCACAATCTCACAGTATCCGTAGATGGTAATGCCGGAAACAGCAACAAATCCGGCGAAACAAGCCAGGAACTAAAGCGCTGTTAGAAGCTGAAATCAAGCATCACCGAAAATATCGCCTACCAAAAGCCCGGCCCAGATGTCGTGGTACTTGGGACCCTGGATGGTGAACATCTGGTTGAATTCCATCTTCTCACTGTCCCCATATTGCTGGCTTTGCTGCGGCGGTTGGTATCCGGCATGATGGTTGTAATTTTCGCCGTTTTTGCCATTGTAGCCGTTGTGGCCGTCCTGTTGTTGATACTGTGGCGGCCCTTGGTTCGACGCTGGGGTGTAGTAGTCTCTGGCAGCGCCTTGAGAAGGCTGGTCGGCTGCCATGGTGGAAAAGTGTGGTGATCCCCGAAATGACGAGTTTTTCTGAATGTATTTCCAGAAGACGCCCTATTTGGTGATTTGTATCCAGCAAGACTGAATCTCGGCAGTTGTCGCTTCTGCTTGTTGGACGGACGACGCCGAGCGCAAAGGACCTGAACTGAATAAGAGCAAAAGAGATACGTTGTAAGCTGTGAAGAGATGATGATTGTCCAAAGCACAAAAAAGCCAAGAGAAAAAGGCCAAAACAAAGAAAAGTTTACTGAATAACACAGGCACCGATGACTTCATCGCGCCTGCTGTGTTAGTGCTGCTCTTTCAGCTGGGAAGCTGCATTCCAGGCCGATCCCCCCACATAAAACAGCACTACGGCCAGGCTATCCTGGAATGGGCCAAGCGCTTGGTCTATCAGTTTATGGTTAATTGGACGAGGAAAAGATGTTAGAGTAAGCGCAATGTAAGAACGCAGTCATTTGCTTGCAATTCGGGTTTGTGTACCACAACGTATGGTAGGAATTCCGCTGTTTCTTTGCACAACCGGGTCGGTAGTTTTTGGCAAGTCTGTCCTTGGACGTGTTGTAAATGGCGAAATTAGGGTGTGTATTCGGTCAGTAAATCTATGCAAAATCTAATTAAAGTAGTGTAAAAAAGTAAATATCCGCTTTTACGTTGCTTTTGCTCTGTCCATGGCCGCCCACAAGAAAGGCTAGACCGCCGATCAAGGCGCTGGCTGGCGTTGCAGCGTCTCGGCCACGGCTGCGCCAAGCGTCGGCTCCATTTCCAGCTCCATTTCGCGCTCTCCGTCAAGCGTCGCTGTCACGGTCGCGTCGTCCTCCTCATCGGCCTCTACCAGAAGTGGCGTCGCGTTGCCATTGTCTTGACTCGATTCTTCTGCTACCTTGGCTGCCTCGCATCCGAGCCCGATAATATCGATCCACTCCCAGCCGTCCACCGCGTCGGGCCCGTTCTTGCTGCCTCGGCGGAAAATGGCTGTGTCGTCCGCGATGCCGCCAGCAAAAGCAGTTTCTGCTGCGGCTTCTGCATCGCTCTCATCCCTGCCCTTGTCCCTGTCGTCGTAGCCGTCCGCGAGGTCGCTCAGGCAGGTCCGCGCCACCGGCACGCCATTGTCGCGCAGCATCTGCAGAATGGCGCGCAAATTGAGGCGCACGACCCGCTCGGGCGCCAGGCCGCCAAACACGGCCTTGGTCAGGCGTGGAAACAGCAGGCCAAAATCGCTCTGGTTCAGGTGCGCGCTCTGGCGCACATAGAAAAAGTTGGGCTCGGCCAGGCGCACGCCGCTCTTGGGCCGATCAAACGCGGCCGACGTCACCACTTTGCTGTCGTCGCCCGGGTTGGGCGACAGCACCAGGGCCGTCGTGTGCAGGTGCACTGTCCACTTGTAAAACGCCTCGGACCCAACCGCCAGCAGCGCGGTGCCGCCCGGCGCCGTCGGCATGTCGGCGTACATGGGCAACGGACGGCGGAAGAGGGCACGCTGCGCCGGCGAGAGCAGCGGGAAGCACCACATGTCCAGCAAAATGGCCGGGCTCTTTTCGCAGATCTGCGCGCCTAGACGGCAGCCGGGACGTGGAGAGAACAGTGGCACCGTATCCCGGGCCTCGTCGTCTTCCGTCGCCTCAGCAGCCAGCTCCTCTGCGTAATACGTCGTCTTGAGCAGCTGCACAATCGAGGACGCGCCAAAACTGTGGCCTGCCCAGATGATATCCCCCGGATTTAGTACCTGCAGCTTGCCAGAAAACTGCGCCACGGCCGCCGCCGCCGTGTCCTCAATAATGTTGCCTGCCGTCTTTGCCGTCGCTGTGCCTCTGTCCATGTTCAGCACGCACTCGTGCACCAGGCCCAGCTCCCACAGCCGGATGCGCAGTTGCTGGTCTCGGGCGTCCCAGACCTCTGGTAATTCGTCGTGGGGAATGCGCTGGTATGGTACGGCGATGCCGCCCTTTGGAGAGGACGAGGAAGATGAAGAAGGCCTTGGTCGCATATAGGAGATGACGGCGCTACCGTCGCGATGCTCCGGGCAGACAACCACCACCCCATGGGACGCTACCGAGCCGGCTATGTGCGAGTAGGCGTTGCGGCTGCCGCCAAGACCGTGGGAGAACACCATGGTCGGCCACCGACCGCTTTCCGTCTTGGGCTCGAGTAGGGGCGCATCTTTCAGGGCTGGTATCAAGGTGTAGTAGAGGTGGCGGGGGAGGAATCTAAAATGGGATTAGCCAGTTTGAAAATAAATTAGAAAGAAAGGAAGCCTTACGATACCACCGACGCCAAAAGAGGGTTGAAGCCCAGAAACTGCGTATAGGCCGAGACATGGCTCCGCTGCGGTGCCGGAAGCCAGCTGATGCGCTGGCCTTGGGCATCTGGCGAGACCGGGTAAAATACTCGGAATTGGACCGTCGAGATGTCCGCCGCATGGGCCGGCGCCGGACTGGGCGAGTCAAGGTCGGCCACTGCAAACTCGACATCAATGGTACCGACCTTGTAGGGTCCAGTGTATTCGGGAAACGACGGTATCGGATTGAAGCGGGACAGAAAGCCGGCCAGCTTGAATTTGGCCGACGCTGTGGCGCCGCTGGCCGGAGAAGTCATGGCGAAAAAAGACAGAGATCCCCTCGACGGTGATGGGGATGCTCCTTGAATGGGCGTTCACATGGGAATTTGTGCCATCTCCTGAAGACCCACCTTAAAGTATTGAGTCACGTGGGTGACACACCGTAGCCCAACTGTGACGTAGTCTAGCAAAGCCGTGACGTCTTGCCCTGGGAAGCGTAGTGTATTATTCAATCTTCTCTGCAGCGGGCCCGACGCAAGCGCGGACAGCTAAAGGACTTGGAGGCGCTTACAGGACCCGGGCGGCCTACCTCTACTGGAGTCTGATCCGGTGGTGCACAAGGGCATCCGGGCGATCGAGAAGGGGGCCCAGCGGGCGAAATAGGCCGCGCCGGGCCTGGAAGAGAATGCAATTGCGGATCTAAAGTTGAACGATCTGTACGAGTTAAGCCTTTTTTCAAACTGTCTCTCCTCTACATGGCGGGATGGCCTGGCCGCGTCCGCCGTCGCCGCTCCCCGTTTCCTCTGCCCTTTTCACCACCTCGAGGCCGCCCAGCCTATGGCGAAGCCAGCCGCCGGCAGCGCCGCCAAGACGGCCGCCACCGCCGCCGGCTGCAGCCGGTTCAGCCACTCGTAGCCGGCCATCCACCAGCGCCGCGACATGCGCAGACGTGTCACCCGAATATGGCAGAGCTCGCGTCTTTGCCGGACAATCTTGTGGTCCTGCACCCACTCCCCCTCCTCGTCCTCCCCGTTCATCTCCTCCACCCGGGGCACTTCATAGTTTCCTCGACGATTCCGCCGCACTTCTGGCGACGGCCGGCGCGTCATCTGGCTCTCTTCCTCGACCCTGGGATCCCTGTTGGTTAGGGCGTGAAGCAGTAAAGCTGGAACAAGGATGGCCACTTACAGCAGCGTCAGGCAAATGTCTCCTTGCACCTTGGCTTTGAGCTCTAGGTCCACGGCCACGTCCAGACCAATCTTGAGACATGGCCCTACCGCGGTCCGACTCTTTCGGCTGTTGGCCCGTGGCGTCGTGCTTTCTGAGCGATGCTGTTTTTTGTGTGCCTTTTTAGCGGCGGCGGCGGCGGCTGCTGCTTCTGCCGTCACCGGCTTCTTGTCCTCTTCCATCGAGTCGACTGTCATGCTGCCACGGCGATGATGGCTTTGCCACTGCCGCTGCCTCTGGCGAGCGGCGGCTTCACTTTTGCTGCTCCGTCTGCTACTCCTGCTCCTGCTGCTCATACTGGTGACACTAGTGGCATTGCTGTCGTTGCTGTCACTACCAAAGCTGCGGCTGTCGTCTGTCACGGTGGTGCCAGAACAAATAGAGGCCGTATCGTTGCCGTCGTCGCCACAATTCTGTCGGGACATTTCTAGCGGTGCCGATGGACGCGACAGTGGCAGTCCTCGCAATTCATCCAGGATATCCCCCTCGTCGCAGTCCTCGTAAAAGCGGTCATCGTCATCGCCGTTGCCGCCGTCGTCTTCGTCGCCCCGATGCACATAGGCGTAGGAGCCCGCTGCCGGCCTGTTTCGCACGACAAATCCCGTGGGCCGTGCCGTCGCTATGGATGCTATGGATGCCATGGCCATTTGAAAGATGGAGGAAGTGAGAGGACTTGGGAGTACGTCGTAGAACTAGACTGCCTTTCTGAAGCTCTTTTTGCACCTCTCTCAATATTCCGCGACTTTATCGTATATTCTGAGACAACCAACAATGCTCCCTTTTCTTCACAATGCTTCCTTTTCTTCAAAATGCTTCCTTTTCTTTAAACTCAATCGCTGGCTGCTGGCCATATATGAGTAGTAACTTATACTCGTCGAGACAATCACGTGCAGTCGGGCCCTTTTATCTCGTATGATTCAACAAGCTGGTGAAACACGGTATCGCGACAACTGCAACTCTATGGCTCCTGCTCTGTGCGATCCTTCAGCCAGTGCTGCCTTTTCAGGGGCTATCCGTTTGACAGATTGCACCGCGCAGGGTGGCCTCTAACAACCAGCGCTGTAATAGAAAAGATGAGTAGAGGCCTTTGTTGAGCAATTCTTAGTCAGAAATGCCACATCTGCAACTCTGACTCTGGAACAACGCCCCTGTCTGTTTCTCGGCAGTCGTACCATTTTATCCCAATGCTGTTTTGAAGCGCACCGAGTGATTTGTTTACTATCGACAAAACAAGCCTGCCATATTCCATGTCTTTCACTCGGCGCGCTCTTTCCCAAGCTTGGCCTTCTCCTGAACGGCGCCTGTACAGTAAAGAGGTGCCGCTACTCAGTCGTGCTTCTGCAGGCTCGATCTTATGTGTTCAGGTTGGCACAACATCCAATCCTCCGTGGAGACCAATCAATGCTGTTGTGTGACGTCTTTAGTGCATTCTCTTGACTTCATGTGCTCAAAAGTTCTTGCACACTCATGCCGCGACCTGAAGTGTTGTTGTCGCCGCGGCCGCTGCTGCCCCCACTGTCCTGTGTACCTCGCCGGTCGCTGTTTAGCATCAGCAGAGCCGCCGTTGCCTCGTGATCGGGATCGCGCTGTGGCAGTAGGGCAGGGCTCGTCAGCGTCGATCCAGCGTTGGAACCGGCCACGCTGTGCGCTGTGGCATAGTGGTGTAGCGCCGAGGAAGCCACAGCCGTGGCGGAAGAAAACAACTGTGGACCGAGAGCCGGCGATGTCTGCGCCGAGAGGCTGAACCCGCCGCCACTGCCACTGTAGCTGTAGTGACGGTGGTCAGAGGCCGTGGACGATAGCGAGTTGTGCCGATGGGGTTGGCTAGCACCATATCCGGCGTATCCGGCGGCAGCATAATCTGCCTGGGGTAGCAGTGCCGGTGAGACAGAGACGGATGGGGCATGAGTGTGCGTAAACGCCGGCGAACTGGTCATGTTGCTACTGGCTCCGTTGTTTTCATCGTCTTTGACATCGTCATCAACATCATCGTCATCGTCCTCGCCATCGTCGTTTCCGCTTACATCCTCCGTGCCGGCCATCTCCACGTCGGGCGAATGACACTCGTTTGTGCAGTCTTTGGAGGCTGGCATGTGCTGGCCCATAAAAGTGTGGCCATACGGCGTCGCCACGTCGTCATCGTCAGCTAAAACATGCAGCGGCTGCTCACTCTTGCGCTGTTCTTGCAGCGTGGCCACACAATTTTGCAGATACCGGACATATTCAATCGAGGCCTATAGACAGATATACAGAGTCAATACTTGAGTCCTTTTGTATGGTGCTTTTCTTCATCCTTGTCAACGTACCTGCAAAATAGCCAGCTTGTGCATCTCGCCGGTGCACGCCGGAATCATGCTCTTGAGCATGGCAAACTCCTCGTTCATCTTGGATCGTCGCCGGCGCTCAATCAAACTGTGTGCCGTCTTGCGTGCAATCTTGCGGCCGGCAGCACTCGTCGTCGACGGCATCTTTCTCTTCCCACCTGATGCCGGCGTCGGCGTTGTTGTGCTTGTTTCTGTTTTTGCTGCTGCTGTTGCTACAGTTTGTGAAGGGGCACCGCTGCTGATGGGGTGCTTGCCGCTACTTCCTGATGACAAGGATGTCGCCATGGTCGCGTGCTGTGACGCCATCTTGCTTTCACCCATGGTCGACATCTTGGATACCGTTGCAGCTGTTATTGCCGCCTCTCGCGGCTTCATCTGTATAATCTTGCGCGCCCGCGTTGGCGGCGGCGGTAGAGAAAAGAAGTTATCCTTGGCTGCGGCCGACCGCCGACGCGACTTGACCGTCTCAGCCGCCTGCACATGGCCCGCCGAAAAAGCCTTGGTTGCTTTATCCCCCGCAGCCAAGGGCGGCGATGGCATGGGCATATCAACAGTGGCAGCCGCAACCTCTGCAGCCTCCACAGTCACCATGGCTTTACTGCTGTTTTCAGCGCCGGAAAGAAGCGCCGGGGGTGGTAGCTCAAAGGAAGACGGCAAAGCGGCCAGCTGTTGAGTCCCGTCCAGGCCTTGGATTTCGGTGGACGATACAGGCGTAGGCGGTAGTGTTGGGCGAGGCATTGGATAAGATGGGGGGGATGGTTAGAGTTGTAGGCGTTGTAAAGGGAGATTGAGCTGTGCCACGATTTGGGAGCGGCCACATATGTGTAAGAGCGACAGCGAAAGAAACGGTGGAGAAGGATATATGAAACGGTTCGTCGTATAGTACTCTAGAGTCGTTGTATAGTTGTCTGAGATGGCAAGCCCGGGAGTGTTGGGCGATTTAGATGAACAGTGATAAAGCCTTGATTCACAAAATAAGAGAAGAGGGCGGAAAAATCAGATGGAGAGGAAGATGAAAGAGAGAAGGAAGACAAAGGTAAATGCGGATCCAGAAAGAAGAGTGCGAACAGGAAAATTCGAGAAGTGAAAAGAGAAAGAGAAAGAGAAAGCTGGAAGCAAAATCAACCGAGAACGAATCAAGAATCAACAATCAACGAATCCAGTCAAGAGGACACGAGCTCAAATAAGAACACAATGTGTAGCCTAGGAATAAAGAAGAAAAATAAAGGAACCGGAGATGCAAGCGTGCGCGTGCTCGCTCAAAAAAGGTAGCGAAATGCGCAAGCCCGGGAAGAAGAGCCTTTTCATCGAGGCAGGAGCGGCGTAGTGTTGCTTGTGTAGTATGTGTAAGTGAATGGGGTCAGATCGCCGCCCCGCCAGCCAATAGCCGGCCGAAGCGCCAGCACGTTGCCAAAAGCAGAGCACGCGATCTCTCGCCATTCTAGTCCCTGAACAAAGAGAGCTTGTCCGTCGTCACAGCTGCGCAAGGATATTGACAATGAGCATTGCTGCCATTAACACTGGATAAGCGACGCCTTTGGTCGGTTTACAATTATTTTGTCGGCGTATTTTTGTTCTTTGGTTCAACGTCTTGTATCTTGGATTAGCACTCAGTCTCGACGTTTAATGCCCTCTTTCTACACACCCTCAAAGTGAATCGGAACCATTCCTCCGTCCACATGTTCTATATGTATATACCAATACCCTTGCAAAGCCATAATGCCCAATGGCTCTGCCGCCAAAGGAGGCACGTGGGCCCAGCTAAGACTCTGGTCTAGAACGGACGAGTAGACGCGCACGCGATTGCGAATGATAGCTTCCTCGAATCTGATTCGTAGTGTTCAATCATATCCTGGATTCAAAGACTGAAAATATTATTAAAAAATCAGAGAGTCAGTGTCCGTTTCATTTTCCGGTTCGGTATCATGTTTTATCCCCCATCACTTGTTCTTCCCTCCTCTTTTATTTCCTTTTCTACACCTCGTTGCTCGGGTATTCCACTGCCGTTGTGGCCGTAAACTCCTCCTTGATGCTGCGCGCATTGACAAAGCGGTTCATCAGCATCGGGCTGCCAGCCTTGTCGTTGGTGCCGCTGGCCCGGCTGCCACCAAACGGCTGCTGGCCCACCACGGCACCCGTGCTCTTGCAGTTGATGTAAAAGTTGCCTGCTGCGTTGCGTAGCCGTTCCTCGGCCACTCGTACTGCTGCCCGGTCGCTGGCAAACACCGAGCCGGTCAGCCCGTAGGCCGATGTCTTGTCCACCAGATCGCACGCCTCGGCAAAGGCTTCGGCCGACCCGTTCTTGTCGTCGTACACGTGCGCCACAAGCACCGGTCCGAACAGCTCGCGCGCCAGCAGCGGATGCGTCGCATTGCTCGTCTCGTAAATGGTCGGCTGCACAAAGTAGCCCTTGCTGCGGTCGTAGGAGCCGCCCGTCAACAGCGTCAGCTCACTGTCGTTCTTGGCCTCGTCCAGGACCTCGGACAGCCGCGAAAAGGCCCCCTCATGGATCACGGGGCCCACAAAGTTGCTGGGGTCCCAGGGCGCGCCGATGCGCAGCTTCTCCGTCTCGGCCACCAGGCGCTCCTTAAACTGCGGCCACACCGACCGAGCCACGTATAAACGCGACGTGGCGCTGCACTTTTGGCCCTGGTACTCGAATGCACCACGCACCGTTTGCAGTGCCGCGTTCTCCACATCGGCCGATGCGTGTACCAGATGGAAGTTCTTGCCGCCCGTCTCGCCCACGACGCGCGGGTAGCTGCGGTAGCGGCCCTCGGCCGTGCCCTGGCCGATCTGGCCCCACAGCTGCCGGAACACAGCTGTGCTGCCGGTAAAGTGCAGGGCGGCAAATTCGGGGTGCGCCAACACAACACGCGTGACCTCCTCGGCCGGGCCGGGCACGAACTGGATCACGTTGGGCGGCAGACCGGACTCCAGCAGCGCCTGGTACAGCACCCAGTTCGACGCCACCGCATAGTCTGACGGCTTCCACACCACCACGTTGCCCAGCAATGCCGGGGCGCATGTCAGGTTGCCGGCAATGGCCGTGAAATTAAAGGGGCTGACTGCGTACACAAATCCCTCGAGCGGGCGGTACTCCATGCGGTTCCAGACGCCATTGGTGTGCAGTGCCGGCTGCTGAGCGTACAGCTGCTCGGCGTAGTGCACGCTGAATCGCAGAAAATCGCAGAGCTCAGCGGCCGCATCGATCTCGGCCTGCCACGCGTTCTTGCCCTGGCCCAGCATCGTGGCCGCCATGATTTCGTAACGGTACTTGGTCGAGATCAGGTCCGCTGCCTTGAGGAAGATGGCTGCCCGGTCGGCAAATGGCATGGCCTGCCAGTCGGCCTTGGCGGCCAGGGCCGCGTCAATGGCCGCGCTCACGTCGGCCGGACTGGCTTGGGAGAAGGTGGCCACCTTGGATTTGAGGTCGGACGGGTTGAACTGGCTACCAGTAGACGTAGTTGTGATCTGTTGGTTAGGGGGTGGACGGACAACATTAGAAAAAATTCTAGTAAAGAATAAACTCACCTCCTTCCCTCCAACCACCAGAGGAATTTCCAGCGGCAGTTTTGTCTTTAGGGTGTCAACGGCCGCCATCAGGCCGGCGCGCTGCTCGGAGCCCTTGGCATAGACATGCTGCCCTGTCAGCGATACAATACTTTTCGTTTTCTCCCTCTTGCAATCTTACGTTTGGTTCGTTTCGCACGGCCGGCGATTTGAAGGCAGCCAACGTCACTGATCGGCTTTGTAGGCTCGGAGAAAATCGCCGCGGCGTCGTCGATAAGCAGCTGGGTAACCGCCGGGCTGGACTGAAGAGGCGAAGCGCAGCGGTTGAGCTGTTGATGTGTCGGGAGGCCATGGCGGGCTGTTGTTGAGGGAGAAAAACCTATATCGTAAGGGGAAAATGGCACCAAAACGTGGGAAACAGATGCGTCCACACTATTATATATATATATATGGATAGTTATGCCGGTCTCAGACAGGATAGGAAGGCGTATCCGGCGGGAGGGGCGGGAGGCACTGGTTGATGCTGCAAGAGGCGATTAACGCACAGGGCAAGACCGATCCAATGTGCCACTCTGGACCTCCGGTCTTCGCTTTCTCCGCCAAAAGATCGTTGTAACCCGGCTATGATTGTTATCACCCAATAAGCATGTTACGCGATAAAATCTACATGTGCATACAAGGCCTTGCGTCACATACCGCTACCAGCGCTTTGTTTCGGCTCAACTCAAAAGGGTGGGGCAAACGATCTTCCGCGGGGTTCATTGGCCAATGGAAAAACAGTGCAGCTTTGTTGGAAGCGGTTGTTGACGGCAAGCAAGAATAGCTTTACGAAACAGTAGTGAAAAACAGTAGTGAAAAACAGCTTGGAGCGACGTCGGAGGACGGCCAAAATACAAGGCCGAGGTGGGGAGCTAATAGAAACCAATCAATTTGCACTCAAACGCCTAAAATCAAAAAGAAAAAAAAAGAAAAGAAAAAACCCTTTGCCGTCGTTAAACGTAGACAAAACAGATAGCAAAACGTCCCAAGAGCCTTGGCCTCACTTCTATCGCCGTCCTTTCATTTCTCCTCCATTGTAAAGCCTTTACTCGGCCATGACATCGTCCTCCTTGTCGTCGCCCCAGAGACCCTCCAGCTTGAACTCCTTGGCCCACTCGGTAACAATCTGCTTCTGATCCGCCATGGCTTCCACGAGCGCTGCTGGTGTGTCGGCAGAAGCCGCCGTGCCTGATCTAGCAGCAGCACCAGCGGCGGCGGCGACGGCGGCAGAAACGGCTCCCGGGGTCGGAGGATCCACCCAGCCCTGGATGCGGCCGTCGCGCCAGTCTGTGATGACGGTCATGGCGGCAGCGTGGATGTTGGGCACGCCGCCACGGCCCAGACGGCCGCGCTTGCGGGCCACCTGCACCAGAAAATCCGTGGTGACGTCGCCACTGCCATCAGAAGAAGGCAGCAAGGCGGGCAGGTCGTAGACGTCGGTGAGCTTCTTGAGCATGTCGGTCGACGCGGCCGAGAGACGACGCAGCAGCAGCGTCACGGCCGGCACCGGGTCCTCGATAAGCTTGGGCGGCACCGCGTTCAGCAGAATAAGATGGGCGTGCACGTCGGCAGAAGTCTTGGGAGCAGTGGCCGCAGCAACGCCGCCGGTGTTGCTCAGGTTGACCGACGAAGGAAACACAATACCGGGCGAGTCCAGCAGCGTCAGCTTGCTGTCAATCTTGACGCTCCGGATGGCCGTGGTCACGCCGGCCTCGGCACCGGCCGGGCAGGCTGCCGCGCTGTTTCGGCTGCCACGGCTACCGCCGAGTCGGCTCAGCAGCGCGTTGATCACAGACGACTTGCCTACGTTGGGGTAGCCGATGACACCGACCGAGATGGCCCGCTTCAGATTGCTTGCCGCCGAGAAAGCCTTGAGCGCCCGGAAAAGCGCCGCACTCGTGCTCGTCACCGTCAGGTCGCGGTGATGAAAGGTGTGTGCATTCGGTGCCGGCCCTGAGGCCCGAAGTGGCAGCGTCGGGAACGACTGCCGCAGATGTGCCAGCCACGCCCGCAGCACTGCTGGCGGCACCAGGTCGACCTTGTTCAGCACCAGGATCAGCCGCTTGCCGCTGCCGCCTCCGCCTGCTGCTGCTGCTGCTGCTGATGCCAGCACCGACTGCTCCACGTCCCGCGATCGTGTGCCCTCTGGGTCGCGCGCGTCCAGCACGTAAAGCACAACGTCTGCCTGCTCCACCACCTGCTTGAACACCTTGTCGTAGGCCTTGCGCGATGTGGCCCCGCCCTGCACTTCAATCACCTGGCCGGCCTTGATCCGGCCGGTGCCGTCGTTGTCGCCGCCCGCGCCCTCATCCATGTCCGCGTCCGAGTCCTCCATGTCGGAATCCAGGTCGCCGCCTCCCCGAAGCTTGTTGTCGTAGCTCCGGGCTGCCGCCCGCGCGCTCGCCAGCAACGCTGCCATCGGGTTGGACTCGTCCACATCCTCCTCCACGTCCATGCCGTCGTCGGCGTCGTCCATTTCGCCGTCCTGGAGACTGTCATCATCTCCCTCGCCGTCCTCTCCTTCCTCGAGATCTTCGCCTTGCGCCGCGGCAGCTGTGTCCGTCTTGATACCCTTTGCCATATCCCGTCTCCGCTTCGCCTCATCCAGTTTGCGCACCCGTGTCGCCTCAATCTGGTTGAGCAGCTTCTCCTTGTACGGGAACAGGTTCGGGATACCCGGGTCCTTCTTGAGCCGCGACCGCCATTCCGGGTTCTGTTTGGCCAGCTTGCGCTGTTTCCGTTGTTTGGCTAGCGATGCCTTTTCAATCCGGTGCCGAAGCCGCACGGGCTGCCTCTTCGACGTCGGTTCTAGAAAGTTAGGAAAAGACAAGAAAACAGGCATCGACTGAAAAGTGCTGCTTTCTAGAGAACAAAACAAGAAGAACAACAGTGGCAACTGGGAAAGAACTCACTCTTCGGCTTGTTTATTGTTCCTGCCATTTTTTAGAGTAAACTGTACAGACAAATGTCGCTGTACTTTCAATGGAAACTGAGGTGTACCAAAAAGGTTTCCAAAATTGAACGCTCGGATGGCAAACCTGCCTAAGAAAAAAATTACAGATTCTGCTAAAAAAATTGACCGCTTTTCCCCTCCGCTCCACTTATTCATGGCAAAATCTTATCGATAACAAATCATTTTTAGGGCACAGTTTGACAGTACGTCAAACTCTCTTGCTTGCTGGTAAAGCACATGTTGGGCTGTGTGAAACTGTGTCAGCTAATTTCGCAATTTTCAACCAAATTATTTTTTCTTGTTTTTTCGTCAAGACGTTTGCAAATCTTGCAACTTTCCGGTATTGCAATGGTCCAGCCAGATCCTCCTTCTTATACCCGTGGGCAGTCGCTGTTAACACGTGCGCTAGTCCAATCTGCGCTAAAACAATAGCGACTAATCCGCAAGGAGGCATTCCGATGATGGCTGACCCAATGTCGGCAAAACGGCGTCGTCGGACGGGACTCGTACAGTTTCGCTTTGAATATACGTCCGTCACCGAGAAGGTGTAATTTTTCCCATTGAATTTTGAGTATATAATGCCGCACTTTTAGGATCATTTGTCTTGTTTCCTTTTATCTCTTTTTTATTCTTGACTGAGAGGGTTTAAAAGCATTGTCCTGAGGCTCTCTCGAAATCAACTGTTTTCATTTTTCAATATACAATTCTTGCCTCACATATATCATGGACGGTAAAGAGGAACAGAAGGCGGAGCCAGAGTATTCCGGCTCCTCGGTCCAGGTCCCTTTCCTCGGCTTTCTCTTTGATATGGACGGCACGATCATCGACTCCACCGATGCCGTCGTCAAGCACTGGCACACGTAGGTTGACTCCTTGTTTATTGCTCCGTCGACAGGAATTGATGCAGGAAACCAGCATTGGAACCGAAATTGGCGTTGCGCCCGAGGTCATTTTAGAGACTTCGCACGGTCGCCGGAGCATTGACATTCTCAAGATTCTTGCCCCGGAAAAGGCGACCTGGGAATGTGAGTGCGGACAAGAGGTGGACAAGAAGAGGGATAAGAGAAAAGGAGCTGACAACACCAGACGTCTGTGAAATGGAGGGCCGTCTGCCCGTTCTCTACGGCGAGGACGCCACCGAGATCCCCGGTGCCCGCGCTCTGCTCGCCCAGCTCGGCCAGCACCACAGCCCTTGGGCCATTGTCACGTCTGGCACCTCCCCGCTCGTCGGCGGTTGGCTCAAAGTCCTTGGTCTGCCCCGGCCCCAACACTTGATCAGCGCCGAGGCCGTGGTCAACGGCAAACCCGACCCCAGCTGCTACCGCCTTGGCCTCGAGCGCCTGGGCCTGGTCGACGATGCCGCCGCCGCCGGCCAGGTACTGGTGCTCGAGGACAGCCCAGCTGGCATTCGCGCCGGCAAGGCTGCCGGATGCCGCGTGCTCGGCCTGGTGACCAGCCACACGCCGGAGCAAGTGCTGGCGGCCGAGCCCGACTGGATTGTCAAGGATCTGACCTCGGTCAAGCTCGTCAAATCGACGACGGAAAATGGCAAGATTGTGACGGTCCTAGAGTTTAGCAACCTACTGCCGGTGCCACACAAGGCGTGAAAAGTGTATGATTAAATATAGATACATGATCAGAATGGTGGGTAATCAAAATATAGATACATGATCAAAAATAGACAAGTAGACAACCGTCACGCTCCAGAAAACGCACCATGGCTCCCTCCTATCCCCTATACTCCAAACACGTCAAAGCTATGATCAATCATCCACTTGATTCCCTCGGCGCGGAACGAATCGGTCTCAACATAACTGCCGTTGGCCTTCCACACCATATTATGGCCCAGCCCGCCACCCGTGGTCGCATTGTACATGGGCCAGGACAGGCCGCCGGCAGAAATGGCCAGGTGGCTGTTGGGGTCCAAGCTTGTCACGAAACGGATCCAGGCAGACGACATGCTTTGAGCCAGCGCTGTGTACGTCGCAGGCATGTTGGCAAAAGGACTCTCCTTGTACCCAACACCATTCACATTGCAAAAGACAAACGCAACCTCTTGGAAATGACAGGCGCCATATTTCGCTGTGCCAAATCGTCAATACATGGACGCCCAAAGATTGTCAAAGCAACATGCACACGCACCTTCAACGCCATTGACAAGAACGTCAAAACGGTAGCTCCACGATGGGACTTGATAGGCAGACCAGGCCAAGCTGGCTCGGCGGCGAGCATAGTGCATAAAACTGGAACAAGGCACGAGAAAAAGAGTCAGCAGAGCCTGCTGGTGCGCGGGAAACCCTTTTGTTCCTACTCACTTGTCGCCAAGCAAGGCAGAGGCTCGACGGAACTGCAGTCCGGATGAACGAGCCACGCTGTCGTTGGCCACAATGACGGGGAGTTTTTCCAGATCGGGCACGCCAATGGCCTGGATATCCGGGTAAAGCTGTAGCAGCTCGTCGACGAGCTTCTCGACGGCCGCCGTGGCTGGAAGACTAAAGAACCGGTCCAAGACGGCCGCCCGCAGCTCGTCGTCTGTGTTGATGCCGCGGCCCTCGGGCCCGGCGATGGCGGCCAGGCTGGTTCCTTCGTCGGAATTGGTGCCAATGAGCAGGGGCACGCGCACAAAACGGCCATCGCGCAGCTGGTTGTACGGGTAGTCGGCAATAAAGTCGCCGTCCACGACCGGAGGCCACGGATTGACGCCGTCGGGCCAATCTCCACCGCTGTTGAGTACGGCGTCCAGTTCGGCCAAAGGAAGCTCGCGCAGGCAGTCAATGACGGTGCCAGCCGCCGTGTCGGTGCCAGTACCACCAAAAGTCGTTACAGCGGACGCACAGGTCGTGCTGGCCACCAGCTTGTCGAATATAGCCTGCTGGATGGCCGTGGCCGCCTTCATGCCGCCGGGGTAGCGGCCAATGAAGCCACCGAAACCGGACTGGCCAATGGCGCCTCTAAATAGGCCGTCGTCCCGGCCTGAGCGTCAGAGGGAGGAGAGGCGAGAGATAAGAGAGCGAAAAAACAGGGAGAAACGCACCATGGTAGGCAAAGACTTGTGCTTGAACACTCTCGGCGCCAGAGCTCTCGCCCCAAATGACCACCTTATCGGAAGCGCCTCCAAAAGCAGCAATGTTCTCGTGGAGCCAGCGCAACGCCAGCCGCTGGTCCCGGAAGCCGTTGTTGGCAATGCCGGCCTGCTGCGCCTCCCGGCCGGAGAGAAAGCCAAAGGCGGACAGGCGGTAGTTGAGGCTGACACCTAGCATCGGCGTGCCCTGTTCGACACTGCTTTGTACCAGGAACGACAAGTTGTAGCGGCGATCGGCACTTCCACCCATAAACTGGTTGTTTCCGGTTAGTTATTGCCCCCCAGCGGCCAAGGCCTCCGGATCGGCGCAGAAACTCACAAGACCACCGCCGTGAATCCAAACGGCTACGGGCAGCCCAGCGCTGGCGTCAACTCCAGCTGGGCGAACAATGTTCAAATACAGGCAGTCTTCTGAAGCGGGATAGCCGACCATGTCTTGGCCGATGCCGACGCAGTGTGGAGGGTACGCCGTAGCCGGACGAGCTTCTGTCCAGGAGTCGTTCAAGGACTCGGCCAGCCGGAATCGGCCAGGCCTCTGCCCGAGGTCAGTGCTTTGTCAAGACGGGAAGCATTTCGACAAGGGATAGAAACCTACCTGTGCATACGGAATACCGAGAAAGAAGTCCTGGTTATATTCTGGGCTGAAGAGACCCGCGTAGGACCCATTCTTGACGGTGACGACCGGCACACTGCTGTGACCATTGTCAACACTAAACAACGCAGAACCCTGTTGATCACACACGCACACACAGCCCTACCTCGCAGACTGAGAAGTGTCTGTTGCTGAGCTCGATAATAGGGCTGGTAAAAGTAGACTACAGCTTGCAGCGCCATCGCCTGGCCGATTCAGGCCCAAGTAGCAGCCAATCCAGGCAGACACAGCCTCCCCTATCTTTACCATATTTCGACAGACTATAGATTGGTGATTCTGAGAGCTTGGACGAGTCTTCAAGAGTGTTTCTATCGGATGGATGCATTGGTAAGCTTTACGCAGTGGTCTAATAAGCAATATCGGTAAGTCCCAATGCGGTTAGCTTTCAGTCAAATAGGCACCCTTTCACAACGAGCTGCCAAAACGAGCAATTGGCTGGACAGGGACAGAAACATCGGGCTCTTATTAGGCAAACAGCTTTCTACGAATCGGTCGTATGTTTCTTCACTCCTGGGGTGTCTCTGCTGCCCTCTCGAAATTACATGTCCCAGTCCCAGTATATCACAAACTGATCTTTCAATTATCTTTTGCAAAATCTACCAATAAAGGATGGGCTTTTTTTCAACTCAACCACGATCAAAATGAAAAAGTAAATATCAGATCTTAGCGGGTTTAGGACCCGTCAATGAGTACCAGCAAAACAACCAACTCCATTCTCGGAACAATAGATCAATCCAAAAATCAAACAAAACACAAGGAGTATCTTTCGACGCCAGATAGTTGTACAATTCCCACATCACATGGTCCGTGGGTCCTTTCCCCTTTGGAAGCAATCGCTTTTCCATTCCATACAAAGGGCATCAAACAAAAAACAAATGAAATTCCAAAAGGACAAATGATAAGAGAGCAAAGGAAGAAAACAAGGATGTGTCATGTCGGGTGTCGTAAAAAAGTATAATATACAGGAAAAGCGACAAAAAAAAGAGCAAACAAGAGTAGTTTCGCAAAAAATCACTTAGATATAGGTGCTACTTGTCGGCCGAGAAAAAGCTCTGCGGCGTGACGTTGGGGGTGAACTGAAATTGCTTTCCCTTGGGTCGACTTGGCGATGCCTTGTCCAACGAGCCAGGCACAGTATACGACTCACCCGGGAACGTGTACTCGGCCTGTCCCATGCTGGCCGACGGAAGCCGCATGGGAAAATAGCCAGCCATACCCTGGCCAAGAGAAGGAGTCGGCGGCTGGCTGTTGGCGACATAAGCTGGCGCAACAGGCGGCATGGAAAACTCCTCCGAACCATAGCTCCCTAGACTGGGCGTGATCAAGGCCTCATCACCTGGCATGTAGCCCCAAGCAACTTCGGTGCCTATATGACTGTCGACAAGGCCGATATTGTTATAGCCTGGCGTGCCGGGTGGCGTCTTGATGGTTGAATCCATGACGAAGAAGGGGTGCTGGACAGGAGCACCCAGCGAGCAATGAAAGTCATCGTCGGAGCTGGGAGCCACTGTCGCTTCCGTGGACGAGAGCATAGCTTCGCGCGGGGTGATGGGAGAGACGTTATTGCTGATGGGGCATTGGCTCATCGGGAGACAGCCAGTGGTAGCGCTGCTGCCAGTGCCGGCGTTGGTGGCCACCTGCAGTGACTGCAGCCAAGCCTCTTTGTTCCGCTCGAAATTTAACGGCGAACGCGGCGCCGACCCAATGGCTTGTTTCTGGACACGATTCGTCATGATACCCGTGGCCGAAGCAATCCGCCGGATGGGCGCCGGTGCGTCGATGCGCTTACTGCCGCCACCGTCGATCCCAGTCTTGGGGCCATATGGATAGTTTCGAAGGGCCAAGGGATCCAGCATGGCCGGAACCCCCTTGTTTCTCCGACTGGCAATGTTAGCGGGCGGTGGCGGCGACTTGAAGCGCAAGTCGGAGATGGCAGACGCCGGCGAATTCGACGACATGGGCGACGAAAACGGCTGCACCATAGCGGGTGATAACGCTTCCGATTTGATTGACATGTCACAACTCGTCATAATGGACGAAGATGACGCCCCATCGCTAAGCTGGGGTACTTCCTCGACACTACCGAGCATGTCTGGGAAGCCCGGCACCGGGGCCACGACGGACTCCATGCCCATGCCGGCAGAAAAAGGCAGAAAGGTAGTAAAGGACTGCTGAAAGTTATGGTGGGACGCCGTCTGGTCGCGGTTGTCCATGCTTGCGGGGTGAGGCGGCGAGAGCTGGGCTTGGGCGTCAAAAGTGTTTGTGCGCGGCTGCGAGGTAATAAAGCTGCTGTTGTTCATGGCAGAGGTATAGGATGCGAGACTGGTGGGTGCGGCAGCGGCAGAAATGGCAGTGACTGCAGCGGCAGACGTGGTGGCCGTGTGCGGCAGCAACATTGACTTGGGCGACGGGTGCTCCTCGGCGGCAGCAGAAACGGTGGACGAGGCATGGAGAGAAAACATGGAGACAGACGGACCATCCTCGGATGCGGGAAAGGCAGCAGACGAGGCCCGTGGTAGCGGCTGGCTCTGGTTCTGGTTCTGGCTGCTGGAGCCATAAAACTCACTGGCAGTAACGCTGCTGTCTTCCGGTGTGTCCGAAGGTGATGATTCAGAGGGTGAGCCGTCGGCAGAGAGCCTTGTGTCTAAACCACGTCGCAGCATCTGCTTGGCCTTGGCGCGTCTGTTCTGGAACCAGTTCTGTACAGAGTTGTGGTCAGTCTGAGGGCACCATCATGAGTCAGGGCAGCCCGAGTCGGACAAGATGCTTACATTTATCCTCGGGTTGTCGACTTTGAGTATGCTGGCGATCTCGCGCTTCCGTTGTGTGGTGGGCTTGGAGTTCTTTTGGAACTCGCCCTCCAGCAGGTCAACCTCATCCTTTGCCAGCCTTGGCTTGGACTCAGTCTGCCTCAGAGGCTGTTGTGGGAGGGATGGCGACATGTGGTGTTGCTGGTGCTGGGCGGCGTTGGGCTGCGGCTCGCCCATTTGCGGAATGAGATACTGAGGCTCGCCGGTATATGGGAAGGCGTACGCAGGCTTAGAAGGAGCGAGGGCATTGATGCTGGCGGGTGGCATGGCGTTATAGTGCGGCATCATCTGAGGCGGCATGGCCTGTATTCCCTGTAGGCTCTGGATGGCTTGGATGACCTCGAGATTCCGAAGACCGTGCATGGCCTGCATCGTTTGCATGGACGACAAGGTATCCATGGTGTCCATGGCGTCCATCGATGATATATCTGTGGCAAACTCCATCTTCATGGCCTTGCAAGTGGCGTGCTGACTCTCCTTTGTGGATGAGAGATGAGAGGTGAGAAACGAAGGGGGTTGAGGGAGAGTGGTGTGTCTGTGAGCGGTGAAATGACGAGACTTTGCTGTCTCGAAAGTCAGGCACGGAACACACCGCACACTCTCACTCACACACACCTACGCCCGCACACTTTCAACTCAATCTTGTCCAAGGTCGGGCGGATCGGTACGGGGTGTCTCGAGAGGTCGAATTGACGCTGCTAGAGGATACCGTTACTGGTTCCTTTCTATCGTGGGTGTGTTGCTGTTTGTTGTTGGATGTAGGAGAGGGGGGCTATTTGCAAGCGAACCAACCCCGATGCAAGACTCGAGATGTTGGCTGTGAGGGTTGTTGTATGCAGCCTTTGCCAACGTGGATGTGTGTGTGTGGTGGCAAGACGGTAGTCGAAAGGGGAGAAGGTGGGTGGGTGTGTGTTGTTATAAGAATGAGCCGGAGAAAAAGACAGAAAACTTCCAGGCAAAGTAAAAAGGAACAAGATCGAGAAGAGGAGAGAGCGTATGTAAAGAAATGGAAAGGTGTGGACGCAGCTTGGGCTTAAGAATCAAGATTGGTTGGTGTATGGAAGTGGTAGTTGGGGGGGGTGTTATTAGAGTGAACGTGTTTAGTACATATGAAAGTGGACGGAGGGTACGAGTACTTCTATCGTCACTAAAACGGGTGGTAAGGAGAAGGGTAGGGCACAAGTACGTGGCTGAGACAGGGCAAGTTTCTGTATTGTAGCGAGCGAGGGGAGTGAGAGCGAGAAAATGAGAAGGACAGTCGCCAGAGAGAAGTTGTGTGGGGGGTTCCTGGTCAAGAAAGAGACTTTTCATCTTGTGGCGAAGAGAAGGGGAAGAAGAAGCCCAATTCCCAAATGGAAGAAAAAAAATAGAAGAATAAGGCAAGAGCGGAGGAAGCTCAGGGGGGGCGTGCCTGAAGCACGGAGTAGTGTACTACCGTTCGGAGTCTCGAATGGTGTCTAGAAAGGGGACGACAGAGAGTACATAGGAAGAGACGGGTAAGGAAAGAGAGGTGGAGAGAGAGGGGGAAGGGGCGTTCCATGCTACCGGCAAGAGAGGATAGAGAGGACCTTGGGGGGGTGTACCTGTCACTTTGGCTATTCAAGTGTTAGTGCACTTACTACACCGTACATGGGGCGGGGGTACCTAATTCCATCTTTTCCACGAGACAACTCTTGCACTACCACTAGTTAAGCCACACGCTACGATGGGGGAGAGGGGGTCTATGCTGCGGAAGGACAAGCCAAAAAGCTACGACAGCGACGCCAGACCCAAAAGAAAAAAAAAACAAGAAGCATTTTGAGTCTAGTGTGCATCCCATAGCTTCATAACAGCGGCCACACCACAACACACCACCGCTTAGAAGAGCACTGTCACGGCGGTACCTGGCCCACGCTCCGGGCGACCAATTACGACTACACTAGTACAATCATGTACCGCGGTACTTTGTCTACTTGTTATCCGCACCCGTTTTCCGTCTAACTTTGCCAGAGAGAGGTTGTAGCGCCGGATGGTTCCGGTTTGAGAGAGGTGAGGGGGCAGTGAGGTGAAGAAAGGAAGACGAAGATGGGAAGGAGAGAGGAAAGATGCAATATGCGTCGTGCTTTGTCACAGGAGAGAAAGGCCGCGGCGAGAGAAAACGCCGGGGAGATGGAAAGAAGGAGAGATGCGGCAGGCTCCAAGCACAGGCAGCGTCTTTTCCGCCCGGTCCAGGGGCCCCCATGCAGACCTGCGCGGGCAGGTGGTACCTACGTTGTACACTACCGCGAGAGAAGAGAATTAGGCACAGAGCAGTGCAGCGCAGCGCAGTGCAGTGCAGTGCAGTGCAGTGTGCGCTGAACTACAGGTAGCCCCTATGTGCATACACGGATAGAGGTATCCAAGCGCAATGCGCGGAAAGGCGGAAAGCGGCCAGCGCGGACCGTCATTCTCGTCAAATATCCGGCTGTGGAAGGAGAAAAGATGAACGTTGTTATTCTCGGCATTGACTCTGTTAGTCTTTATTTACTCGCCCATTTCGGTGCTTCCATGCCTTTTGCTTCTTACCTTCTCTTCATCTTCCTCTCGACTTTTTGTTCAGCTGCCGACTTCCACCCTCTTTTGCCTACCACGACATACGACGTACGATATTAGTGTACATACACTACTTTACATTAAAAATAGTGTACTTACGCACGTACCTAAATAGGGGCCGGCAGGTACCCGGGAGGCGTTGCTGGGCCCCGGAACGTGGTACACTACAATACGCGCCCCTTCCCCGGTCGTGTGTGTTATCGCTGCGTTCCCATACATTGTGCAATTGAGAACGGCGATTAAGCTGCACCGCTCCATACGGTCGGGAGAGGAGAGACGGTGGAGACACACAAAGCCGATGACTGAGGTTGAATCAGCGAAAGGGAGAAGGGGGAGGCTGAAAGAAGCTTGTCAACAAGGACCAGGGCTACGGGGACCAGTTCAAGGAAAGAAGAAAAGAAAAGAAAAAGAAATTAAACGCCTGAAGAGCCAGCCCAATCGGCGGGTAGGAAGAAAAAGAAATGGCAAGAACCGTTCATCCCGGCGCGGTTACGCAGGTACGAAAATGGGCCAAGAAGTAAAAAAGAAAATAACAAATATGAAAGCTTCGTCTTAGAAAGATAGCAACGGCCAAAACCAAGGCATTGTAAAGTTGCAATGGCTACGTACGACGTACACGACAGTTATTTCGCTGCATCCCAAGATGAATATGGAACGAGCCCACGCCTTAACAAGAAGCATTATAGGACTGGGTTGTACGGCACCGAGGCTCTGGCTATGCACAAAGCTCTGCTTTTTTCTCTTATGCATGTGCTGGCGCTATATATTAAGCTTCTGAATTGTCGTTATAGGTTTGTTGTATCTCGTGTTGGCTGCCGGTGGTGCAACTGAAGCTCAGCAAACCCAGCAGGCTAAGGTTTCCGGCGGCGGACAGCGCGGTTTAGGCTGTAATTCACGAAAAGTGTACCTACGCTTGTAATAGCACCCATCAGGAGGGGTGAAGGTAACCCTGTACGCTACTT
Organism: Graphilbum ipis-grandicollis; assembly: GCA_019925625.1. NCBI lineage: Eukaryota > Fungi > Ascomycota > Sordariomycetes > Ophiostomatales > Ophiostomataceae > Graphilbum > Graphilbum ipis-grandicollis. The sequence goes on from JADHKH010000041.1 coordinate 90,137, forward strand.
GAATTTCATGTTACTTGAAATCTAATACACTACACCACACCGAGCGCACTGGTCAAGCAATGGCTCCCATCGCTGAAAAAATGACAACTGAGAGCCCAAAAACAACGCCGGACATACGAGAGGGGTACGGAATTCACTGCACCAATCACGATCCCAATTTTTCAAGGTGCAGTGGTGTACAGCTGACTTCAAGGCACCGGTGTTTTCTTTTTCAATTGGGAGGCTTGTCCTCCCCCTCGGGTTTGTTCCTTTTTTCTTTTTACCTCATACTCCGTGCACTACACAACACAGCGCCTCGACCTGAGTGCACAAGCTCCTCCCCTGCTCCATCACCCCTGTACATGCTGTGCCCTGTTCCCCACCCACCATGGCCCCTTGTTCGTTGGCCCCTGCTCCTTTTACCCCGGTTCCCTGCCACCAAGAAAGAGTGAGGTGTACCAGCAAATGACACTTTCATGGCTCCCCTCCCCTATAATCGGCATCTTGCCTCTCTTAGCAAGAATATGAGAAAATAAAAGCAACCCGGCAATCGTATGTAAATTGTCGTATTACGAGTGCAGAGCTACCTTTCAACCCCAAGAAAAGAAATAGAATGATAAAATAGTGTCCAGTTTTTGTGCCCCTATTCGGCAGACGCTATCCAACGGCCACTTGCCCGGTTTTAGTGGCTTTATGTACTTTACTAATCATAACCTTTGGGAGCGAGCGCCTCGAGAACGGAAATTAGGGCTTGAGCTCCGGAAGCGAAGAGACATGCGGCGTAAAAGTAAACGAATTGTGCCGTCTGGTTGGACGCAGGAAAGGCTGCAGCAGACGGCAGAAGAGGGGGGCAGAGCGGCAGAAGATCAAAAATAAAAATAAAAGAACGGCACCTTGCGTCACCGCTGCCAAAAATAAAAGGAGAGGATAAAAGCACAGCGTAGGAATGGCCTTTGCCAGCTGGTCTGTTTCCCCAATGTACCCCCATTCGTCCACGTAGTGTACTACGTACGTCGTTTGTAGGGTTGCGATTCAGCTTTGCTGCAGCCGCGTAAAGGTGATGTGCTGTACTGCTGTATATGCGTTGTTGTGATATGAAGTTGATTTATGTTGGTTTTATTGTGTTGTTCACCCTACCACTTTCACAACTAGTCTTTTTCTCACCACATCTCTCTGTCCTCTCTCCTACTACGCGCAGTACAAAACTCTTCTTTCTTCAAGCACAGACTTAGCGGACACGGGATGACGATGACGACGAAAAAAGAGGCCCCGTAGTGTACACCATGGCCCATACGACAGCACAGGCCATCCGTGCTGAGAGCGGAGCTGCCCGAGCTGCAGGAAAAGGAGAAATCCCCCCTTCTCCTTCCGACGCTTTCTCCTTTCTCCTACCCCTCCCCCGGGGTGCCCCCCATCTCTCGCCTTGACTTTTTTTGGCCAAGGAGACCGAGTCCGAGGATGCGTCCCCGAGCAATCCGGCGCCAGTAACTGAAATGGGGCTTTTTGGCCCTGGAGCGGCCCGGGGAGAGATGAAAATCCTGGAAAATCCCAGTAACAACAATGGAAATTGTTATTGTGGTGATCGGCAAGACCATAAAACGAGGGAACGTTGAACTTGACAAATTTGTCTGCTTTTGTTTATGGGAGCGCTGCTCAACACTACTACACTACACTTCAATACTTTTAATTAGAGACTCGTCAGCGTTAAGCGTTAGCAACGCTTACGATTGCCCTGCTGTCATTTCTGGCGTAGTGTAGAGCTCCCCTAAAAGCAGTTTAGGCTAACTACAAATCGTGGTAAGGAAGTAGAAGAAAGACTGCATCTTTTTGTCATGATGCATTCCCGTTTAGTACGTGATGATCGCCGTGCATTCTGCTTACCTTGTGGTTCTTTTGTCCCAATGTTTTTTCGTCCCTTGTTCTCATTTCTGACGTATCTGCACTGATCTCAACATGCGAGCCAGCTTTGCAGACTGGTCGTTTAGCCGCCGAGGGCATCACAATCTCGCCTATGGCGGCAAGTTTCCTTCTCTTCTTTGTCTTTTTCTTTGTCTTGTAGAATGGGGACCTTTTTGCGAATCGATAGATGGGGGCCAGTGGAGCCAAAGGGGAGAGGATACAAAACCATGGACATCAACTCAACAGCAGCAGCAGCTTGCCATCGTGACACTTTCGGCACAATTTTCTTCCCGACTCCAAGGGACGTAAAGTATGGCATACAAAAGTACCACGACGTAGTGTAAGAACTGGCAAGGCTGAGAGAGAGACAAAGCAGTCCAATAAGCAGGCAGGTCACGCTATGCTTTCCTACCACTATTTTCCCCTTTGGCAGCCAAAACAAGGAACAGCCACAACATCTCGCTTGGCTTTTGGCCTAAATTAGATACTACAAGCGCCGCCTCCCCAACACCCCAGACTAAGACCTCGTCCTGTAAAGTACGGCGGACCTAGACAGTTGAAGTACCCCGAAGCGACATGATCAAGCTCATCCAAAAGCAGCCCCAAACCCACCAAAACAGCATAGACTAATACCGGCTCATACCCAAAGCCGATCCCCGGCACGTCACTATCGAATGACACCCCTAATTGGCTCTACGTCCAAAAACGCCACTGCTTTTCCCGTGGCCCCGAAGCGGCAGCATCGGGGAAAAGCCAGCTTGGTAAGAGCTGAGAAAGACATGATTCGGCAAGCTAATTGTGTGTGTGCATTTTTACGGATTCTTTTTCACTTAAAAGCGCATAACAGAACCACTGACGATCGGCGGAAGATCAGCAGCATTCGGCGATAATCCATGCGGTGATCCCCAATATTTATGCGCGCTGGGATAACCGTTAGGGCAGTGATAGTGTAATATGGTACTGTTACGTATTTCAAAGAATACCTACCTGCCTTCAAGAGCCAGGCCGGCCAGCCAGGATTTGTTATTTGGCGATATTTCTCCTCACTCACAATAACTAAGCCCTGTCATGTTCAGCTCCGGGCACAAAAGTTTCGTCAAATCGTACGAGCAAGACGAAGCGCGCGCATTCAGAGATCCTGCCGAGCTCTGCTGTGCAGCTTTCCAGCTTTTCAGCCCGCTTGACAGCCAGCATGCAGTCCCATAGCGGGCTCGCCCTGACAAGTGGCGAGGGACCGCGAAAAGGAGGCTCCGCCCGCTTGCATTGGCTTTTCTGATTGGCTTGCTCTCCACACTAAGGAACGCACCGAGAAAAGCACAAGGCCCCCAAACGTAGTACGCTAGACATGGAGAAGTGAAATTAAATTCTAAATAAAAAGGAGTCACGACAAAAAGACCGTTTTCCCATTGTTCAAACAGAGAAACAGGCTCTCCTTACCGAGTTTTCCTTCTTCATCGTTCGGCTTACGTTGTACACTACGTCTACATAAAAAAGCCCCTCGACCACGTCCCGTTCTTAGTACTGCCGGGCCATTCTCAGCTCATCTGTCGTAGCTGAAATTGTTTGCTGCACATTCTCTCGTATCACGCCCACCCTACCTCGTCCAAGCCGTCGGGTTGGCCGGGGCCAAGTGGTGCCGTTTGGTATTCGGCCGGAGAGAGAAAGTGAGCGACAGAAAAAGACAAAGGATAATGCCGAGATCAATTGGGCAGAAGCGGGTCGACATGATCGTGTCGACACGTCTGATGTGCTTGAGGAGGAGACGTAACCCAGAGGAAAGAAAAAACGGAGAAAGCGGTCAAACCGGTTACATAGTTCCGTCCCCCTTTGTAGCAACGTATCGCCTGGCGGGGCGAAATTGGGATATTGGGACTGTGGTTTCCATTCATTCCCTCAAAAAGTACTAGGAGTCACGGCGATTTCCTTGTCAGCCGCTAGCTAGCCTTCTCGTCCGCGCTGCGCCGTATATCCGGTTGCGGCCTCTCCTCTCTCTCCAGTTTTTTTCTTCGCTCTTTCTTTACCTCCAATATTCCGACGCCGTCGTCAGATTGACGAAAGAGACAAAGAAACTTGAAACCAACCGTCTATCAACGGTTATTTGTAATTGATGACATTATCTGTGGTGGCTGTTGATAATTTTTGTGCTACTTTTTCTATCTAGGCCGCACACTAACAGGAACAAGGCTAAAGACTTAAATAAAACGATGGAAATGGAATTGCCTCCTCTGTCACTATGAAGCGTTGAGACACAATCTGATAGGGCATTCGCTGGGAACAAGACATGACAAACGGTGTTGCATTCTAGATTGCAACAGCGGGCAGGCCCGCGCAGCCGAGGAAAGAAAGCAGTTGCATCAAAGTAGCTACGTCGTACGCCGTACAGCAGCAGCGGCTAACCGATCAAGTGTGACAAAACATTGGCGGCTGCAGTGTACTTTCTAATTTCACGGTAGCGCCGTAAGCCAAAGATTCGGTAGGGAAAGGAAGATGAGAGAAGAGGACGTCTTTGTAATTCTTAATTTTCACTTTCACATCTTAAAATTGGAGCCGTACTAAGGGTAAGCTATCCAAGTGCTTCTTTCGGCCTAGAAATCTGATTGATAAAAGTCAGATTTGAACCTTACCGCTCGTCCGGGCTTTCACTTGTTGTTACAAAAGTATATTTTAAGTCATTTTATTCAAGTAACAGGAAAGAATAGCCAAACAAATAGAAACTACAGTATTGTGACATGTTTTTTTATAGACGGCCTAACCGACACGGCGGGGCGCGGTCCACTGGAGAAGGGCAAGGAAAAAAGAAAGAAACTTGAAAAGAAGCCCCTCAAAAGCGCAAAACACTACTAGCTAGTGTACACTTCAGGCGAACTTGAGTTCGTCTCCAAGAGAGCCTGCCTAGCTGGCCGCCGAAAAGAAAGGAACGATTTTGGCGCGGTCTCCTCTTTCTAGCCTGTAACTAACAACGTGCTGCTTTGCCTCTTGGAAAGATTTCATTCGCTCGTTTCCATCTTTTCTGCTCAATTAGCTTGCTTGCTAACACTCCCCTCTGCCTAAAATAATCCCAGGCGCTTGGTTCAGCTAATAACGGATTCCCGAGACTTGCCATGCCTGGTCGGGAAATTTTGTCTGTTGATCAGTTGTGGGAGGACCAAACGGGCAATCAACTGCCTCGTACAGCGTGCATTACAGGATAAACGCATGGTGGTTTCTGCCGATGCTTGAAGCTTGTTTCACAGCGAGGCTGCATTGGATCGCAACTGCAGTAGCTTGCTCTTGCCAACAGCAGCCTTGTTGTTGTCTGCCGAGAACTGGGAACAAGGAGGGGGCTGGAAATCTCATTCCCACAGCCTTGGCCCCATTGTAAGGAATGAGTGGCAATAGTCTGAAATATGCGTGGAAAATAGTAGCGTGTTCAAGGGCATGCGAGACTTTTTTTGCGAATTGCTTTCTTTTCTATTGTCATATTGTCACAATTTAATTTGTCGATTTCTCTTTTTCCTCTATTAAATTAAGGTTTGCTTTTCTCCACATCATCGCCGTTCAAATCTACCGTTGTGAGACATGTCCTTTTTGCTTTGTATGATAATTCACATGTGGCCTGCCTCGCTGGCAAATTGACAAAAAGAAAAAACATATCAACCAAGCCATTGGGTAGCCCTTGGCTTATTCCCCCCGGTGGCCAACAAGCGTACAGATTTTGCAAATCTAAACTGCTTGGTAGCTGAAGGAGACAAGGAAGGAATAAGCATATAATGCCTCAGGAAAAAGTTTTCAAGGCGGTTGGCATATTTCACGACTTTTATTCCCATTCCTCTACTGAGTTTCCTTTGGTTGCTATTAAAATTCTTGTCCCTTCTTTGTTCTTGTCATTGCTAGGTTGTTTCGCTTTTACGGCAGTAAGAATTTACAGCATTGGCCCTATGAAAATGGCACGAGACGGCCCCTGAAAAGTCAATTGGCGCCCCACTAACATAGCCTTCTTCCCTTTTTTGTAATAGGTGCGTTCCTGCGCCGAAGCGACGGCGGCGTAGCGAAGGATCAATGTAGCGACTGCCGGCGACGGCGTTAACGGGCATGAGGCGAGCTTCTTATCGCTTCATTGACCACCCCTCAGTCACTCAGCAGCTACAAGAGAAGAAACACGACTTGGCCAGGAGACATTGTCTACTTCAGTCATGTATTATCCCCAGTAGCATGATGTTTCCCTGGATCCTTTGCCTTTTTGCTGCGTCTCACCGTGAGAGGCTATGTATACTTGGCGACCATTTTCTTGACGCTTTACAACTTGGGTTGTAAATCCTGTAAAGTAAATCCCTTTGCTTATTTTCTTGTCTGTATTTTCTTTTTTTGTTGTTCTTCTCTATTCTGGCCGAAGATCATATTTCTTCTAGCGCTGGAGACTTCCCATCACCCCCTTACTTACCCACGTGCGATTTCCGGCCGGCTTCTTTTGTGTTGTATGTAGAAAAATACCTCGACTAATCTCCTGCCTGGCCGCAATGGTGTCCCGGTTCGGTCGGCAAAGGGGGGTAAACTCATAGGAGACGGAGATGAACGGCGGGTACACTAGAATAGTGCAGTTAGTGACAGCGCGAGGTCGAAAAGTTGCCTTTAGGCGAAATGGATGCAAACGGAGCCGTTAAGACAGTGTAGTGTAGTTGTTCTGTTGAGAAAACTTGCAGCCAAGTGTAGCGCTAAAAATTGGCAACGCCAGCCAAAACTAATTTACACTAATACGACAAAGGCGCCAAGTCTTCAAGGCTTTCTTGTGTAAAATATGCATGACAACTTGGAGAGTACACTACACTGGTGTACAACTAATACGCTACGGCGTACGTACACAAAATGATCTCTGACCGGGAAATGGGGGCCACATAGAAAGGAAGCTGCGCGGCAGAGCATCCGTCAATATTACCTAGTGTACGCTACGGCAGAGCATCCGGTATTATGCATACACGGCAACAGTAATTTGTTTTGTAACTGTGCACACTCACATATTCCACAGCTGCTCTGCCCCTCACCAACTGGGGCACGGCTGATTGTGGAGCGGACCCCGACCCCAAAGCCTGTGCTTCTTTCCTATCCCGGCTAGCCTTTCTATAAGTGTTCTTTCCTCTTTCGGTGACAGCCTGGCGCTAACTACGTCTTGCCCCTGTCTGATGTGCGGCGGAGGCAAATACAACAGTCTTGCCACGTTTTGCTGTTCATCGTTGGCTCCATCTTTGTCTGGCTCGCTTTGGGCTTCTTTGTGTTGTATTTTTGTCGTTTGCTGCGTCTCTCTGTTCCCCTAACCCATAACGTGTTAATACGCTACGGTTTGAACGACGGCCTCATCAATAAAACCGTCGGCAGTATCGGCTCCTTCTGTTTTCTCCCCGTCATGCATTTGATAAAGGGGAGAAATATTTTGTATGTTGGTTGTCGCCTCTTTGTCCAGGCCAACCATGAATCAGATCATATCCTTAGTTCTCTAACCTGAAACGGCTGGACTGTCCAACGGCAACGGAGACCAAAAGAGATACAGACTCACGATGCGGGCAGTTGGAAATGCGTTTTTTTGCTTTCCGCCAGATGCGGAACGCTGGTTGACCAATCGGCTCAACAATCAGAAAAGTGACGAGGACGTAACGCAAATGATAGCAAACGGCGGGCAAACTGCCGAGACGCCGCCGCCATATCGCTGCTACTTGTTGCTACCCCGTCACCGCATAGTTTACTCCATTTCCAACTGGATACGCTACACGAAACCTGCAAATATGTAAACAAGGCAGGGCGTGAAAGGAAGAACGCATAAAAGAACCCCGCGTGGTGAGTCTTGAACGAACAACAACTGCCCTCGGCTAGGCGCTGTAGGTACTACGGTAATTCGCACAGCCCTATTTTCTTGCATGTTTTTGCCAGTTTAGCTTCCACGTTATGGGCCGCTTGGCCAACCAGAATCGATAGCTTTACCGGCCGTTGCATCTTCCGTCTGATTTTTTTTCTGGTTGGTCTAGGATACGACGCCATTTTAGGCTGCTCAAAACATTTATTCGTCATTTCTCATCTGGATTGGGATTGACCGTCTTCCGCTCATTGTTTGGGCCTAGTATTGCTTCCACAACCGGACAGACAAGAGAAACGAATGCGGCCATACACAAGGAAAACGCAGACAGAAAGCGAAACAGATGACGGCTCTCATACGGCCTGCCGCATTTGGCTTGTCCCATGCAAGTGCCACACGTACCGTCCTGTCAGTCGTGGGGCCAACAGATCCGGCTGTTGGCCCTCGATCTGGACTCGGACTATGGAGCGGCTGATTGATTGGGCATGACGAGCGGGGCAGATACGAGGCTTGGAATCGAGACAAGCTAAGCGATGTTGTGCTGCCTTGCTTTTTTCCGATGCCGTGCTCCAACGTATGTTGGCGCTCTCGCGAGACAGAAGGCGTTGTTACGATCAAGATGGCTGATTTGAGGCACAGCTTCTGTCTCGTCAACCATTCGAGCCGAGACCGTTCGCTGCCGCCAAGACAAACCAACAGCACAGCAGAGGCCAACCGCACCGAAGCTTTTATTTGCAGGTGCCTAGCTAAGCCTAATGGGCCTGGCCCAGTCAGTTTGCATCAAAACAAGAAAATAGACCAGACTTTTTGATGAATACGGAGAAAACAAGCGTGGTCTTTGTTTAGGGAAGCCTTTTCAGGAGGCCTTTTTGAGTCCTAACTCAACACAGTTGTCATTATTGCTTCTACCCTTCTCCCCTTTCTACGACTCGAGCATCGGCCTCTCCCATTTCTATGACTCGAGCATCGGCTCAGGCAAGCCGGTCCAGACGGCGAGTTGCCAATGTTCTGTAATGATGTGTCTGGGATCCAAACCGCAATACTCGCTTAATGCCCGAGAATTGCTGCGTTCACGATGCTCTTGAATATCTCTTCCAGTTTCTCCATATCTAGGCGAGACCAAAAGGCTGGTTCCTGCTTACGGATTATTTTTTCAGCTGGGTTGTCTCTCCTTATACTTTCTTTTTCAGCCACATGCTTTACGTATTTCGGCGACCATATCTGGGCGTTCATCGTCCCGCCTTCTCTCCGAGACAGCAACGACAAGGACCAGGGCTCCGGGCATGTTTTATATATCTGCCTGCTCTGCCTTTTACCTCTTGTTGCTTCTCTTCTTCCGTCGTCACGCCCTTTATTCTTTCCCTTTCCTCTCACATAATTGGCGGCAAACGCGGCCTTGAGGCATCTTGCCATGGATGCCTGTGGACTATACTAGGGAGGCGGTTATGTTGTTTGTTCTGTTCCTACTTTTGACTACTAGAAACCGTTCACGTTTCCTTACGGCCGCCCTACGGGGTTTCCCACTGGGAAAACGTCACCAGTCCACAAAGTACTCCGTACGGATACACTGACAGTGGCACATTCCGCGATGAGCTAACCGACGCACAGACGGGCTTTCCAGTATGGGGTTGTAGTTTATCCTGATGGTTTTTCTTCGCGCTGGTCCCGCTCGGTGTGTCCGAAGATATGGCTAATTCAACGCAAACGCTTGACAAGCATGGGCGTCCCGCAATGCTTTTGGCTGACGGCGACTTACATTGGATCAGCTAGATCCGGCACAGTCGTTTCTGAAGGGTGGGTAAGAACATGTTGTTTTCTTTTTTCTTGGATTTTTTACTTCAAAAACGGCGATCCGCTTTTGCTTCCATGTCCGCACATGCGCTCAAAGAAAGATGTCTTGTCTCTCGGGCAAGGGATTTTGTCTTAGCTCGGGGATGTGTCTTAGACCGGGCGATCCTCACGCGTTACCACAAACGTGCAAGCAACAGTTGTTGCTTTTTCCTGCCTCTTTCTTCCTTTTTTACCTGCGGGCGGCGACGGCGGCTGCAAAAACACTGTCTCACTCTGCGCATCCCCCTCTCTCGTGCCGTTCCCCCTGGTCGCCGATGTCTCTGGCAGATGCGTTCCTGAATTGCCTTGCCACGCATCTTGCTGGGATCTTCATGGCAGGAGAGAAGTGTCGCTCGACTCGTGCAGACCTCACATTCCTGCTGTCTAGCTTTCTCCTCTCATGGCTTTTCCCCTGGCATGTGTCTCGGGGACTTTTACCTTCTTTTCCTCATCTGTGACTACACTAGGTTAGCACGAGTACTTTTCGAGACAACAGCCGCCGTTATCCCATACGGCGAGCACTACATCGCCGGTGGTAGTCTGGGACTTGGTGAGTTCGGAGAGGGAGAGGCAGATCGCTGTTCCAAAGGCTCGAGAAATTACCCGCCAGAACCGCGGTCTGTCTCTCCCTCTCCGAACCCACCGAGCCCCAAAGTACGTCATGGCGTTCTTGTGGCGTGGAGCATTGTTCGTTTCGCTTAATGTTTTCTTTTTGAAACTTCCCGTTTCTTGGAATTTGGCGACGGCACAGGGAGCGCAAATCATCGCCCCGTTGTTGGTCCTTGCGGTCCAGCCCAGGCGATATCATTGGCCAGAGCTACGAGCCGAAGAGAAAGTTGGGGTAGCTTCTTTTCACGAACAAAGAACTGGGGAACGAGGACAATACGGTTGGCTATTAGAATAGAGCCTCATAGGGTCAGCTCTGGGGCTCTGATTTCAAGACCCATCACAAGCACCTGAAACAGGGATCGGAAGAGCAGAAGAAAAGGTACTACCTATTACGGCTCTGCTGGGAAACAGCTTTGGTGGCTGCAAGAAAAGGGCCTTTGGTGAGACAAAAGTACTCGGGACAGCTTGTCTGGGATCGCAAGCCTTGTATCGGCTGTTGTGGTTGGTTAGATTTGACTATGCAGCATATTTCCAAATCGAGAAACGTAAGGGGCTTAACCTGGTTAGGACGGGCGGCTTGGAGGCTGCCTCGGCATTGTGACAGCCTCGTTTAGGCAATGCGCTCGTCGGCGTAAAGTACGGGATCTGGCACTTTTGGCACTTTTGGCGTGTCTTTGGCGTCCGGCGTTTTGCTATTTCTGGCCAAAACAGGAAATGCTGGCGAGAATAAAGAGCGTAATGGCTTGGCCGAATCGAACCAGATCTAGACCGAGAAAGAAAACGAATGAGAAGCGTTTCTCCAAAGTAAAAGGACATGATCTTTGTTGCTGCAAGGGGACGATACAAACTTGAGAAGGCCAAGTGCGATACTAGAAACGAGAGATGGGCACTCTTGCTGGAGAGAATACTTTCCAGCGTTTGTTACAAAGAGATGTTCCCCATTGCACCGGGCGTGCTGAGACAAAGGAATCCAGATAAAAGGCCGAGTACAAAAGGAGTGTGAAACAGCCTTTTCTCATCCCTCCCTTTTTCACCGTTGCCGAACCGGGCTTTGCTGATCTGGCATGGGAGGGGTCCTCACTGATAGCCTCCCTCTGAGGCCCCGATCTGGCTGATCTGGCTGATCTGGCTGCCGATGCCGCATTCTGCTCGTGTCGTTGTGCCGCTGCGTCCACAAGGGTTCCGGCTCCGGCTCCGGTTCAAGCCGCCTCCGTCGCTGCCCCTAGGCAGGAGAGGAGCCGTGTTCAATATGCACAAAAGCTCTGTAGCATGAAGACAAGCAAGAATATAATGATACTATAAAAAAACGCACACATTGAGCTAGACTTCATTCAAACAGGTAAACAAGAGCGAATAAGCAAAACAAGTCAAATTAAGCCAGAAAAACCAAGAATACCAAGACCAGCCATTCCCTCTTCACCTCTCCCTTTCCCATACGTCGGAAGCAAGAAAACAAGCCGAATGATGCGTGCTTCGCCATCGTGACCATTAATGAAAATGCAACTGCGCATGCGGCGCGTCCTGACGGAAACTCGTCAAGCCTCTCCGCCCGCGCCACCACCACCCGGCGGCGGCATGGCCATGGACAGAATCCCCCCCATGCTATTCATACCCGCACCGCTGCCGTATCCGTATCGGTAGCCGCCGCCGTGGCTGCCGTTGCTCGCACTGCCTGGGCCCTCCACATCCATGGTCGGCGTCGTCACCAGCGGCGAACTCACATCGCTCGGTGTCGGAGGCTCCACCACCCGCCGGCGGATGCCCATGATCCAGTCGTGCTGCAGCAGCTCGACAGCCGTGGCGCGCTGGGCCGAGTCGCGGCGGAAACAGCACTGTAAGAAATCAATGCCGGCTGGGCTCAGCTGGTCCGGCGTCGGCAGCTGCGGCGGGTTACCCTGGGCGATCTTGTACATAATGGCCCACTCGTTGTCGAGGTGGCCCCAAGGACGGCGGCCCGTGGCCATTTCGAGAATGACACAGCCGAGAGACCAGACATCCATGGCGCCAAAGTGGCCCTGAGTGGTCTCTCCCTTGATAACCTCGGGCGACATGTACATGGGGGTGCCGGTCATGGTGCGTTGGGGAATGTCATGAGGGGGGGTAGGAGGCGCGCCGGTGCCTGAACTGGCAGCAGCAGCAGCGGCGGCGGCAGCGGCAGCGGCGGCGGCCGGACTAATGTCGTGACCGGCGACAGTGCGGCCATGGCGAGCAATCATCTTGGCGGCGCCAAAGTCGACATACTTGATGATGCCGTTGTGATCGAGAAGGATGTCTGGAGGTTAGAAAGCAAAATAAAGGAAAAATAAAAAGGCAAAAATAAAGAGGAAAAAGGCAAAACTAAAGAGAAGAAATAAAAAGGCAAAATAAACAAAGAAAATAAAAAAACTCACTTTCAGGTTTGATATCACGATGCGCAATCTTAATCTCGTGAAGATAGGCCAGCCCCTCGAGCAGCTGCAGCGCATACACCATAATGACCTGTTCGTCCTCGATGCGGCCGTGCTCTAGCAGGCTGGCCAGCGACCCGCCCGAGCAGAATTCCATGAATATATAGACGCGGTCGCGGTGCACTTCGATGCCGTAGTACGAGACCACGTTGGGGTGGTCGAGCGACTCGAGCACGCGCATTTCGTCGCGGATCTGCGTGGCAATGGACGGGATCAGCTTCGGGTCCTGCAGGCGGATCTCCTTGACGGCCATTAGCTGGCCCGTGTCCAGGTTCATGGCGGCATAGACGTTGCCAAAGGTGCCGCCGCCCACAAAGTAGCCCTGCTGCCAGCGCATGGTAAAGTTGGTCGCCGTCGACGACAGATAGGCGAGCGAGCGGTCGACTTCGTTGCTGGCCTCGAGCACACGGCCAAGGGCAGAGCGCTGGGCCAGCACGAGCTTGCGGGCATCGTCGAGGCGGGTCGTCTGCTCGAGCCGGTGCTCGGCCACGTAGCGGGCGGCGGCCGCGTCGTCGAGCAGGAGACGGTTCTTGTCAAAACGCTTGGTCGAGGCGGCATCGCCCGCACCGGCACCGAAGACACCGGCGACATCGACAGCGCCCAAAACACCGACAAACTCGGCGGCAGCCTCTCCGACCCCCAGCAGCGATGCCTCTAGACGCTGACGCTGCTGCTGACGCTGCTGCTGGCGCTCGGCTTGCGCCGCCACCGTCGACCGCGCGCCCATAATGTCAAAGTGGGAAATCAAGAGCGACATGCAGCCGCTCACGCGATACCGCAACCGCGTGTACTCGTCCTCCGTCAAGCCCAGAATGTGCCGCCCCCGCGTCATGCCCATGGCAAACTCGAGCGCCAAGACGGCCCAGCGAAAGGTGCGCCGGTCCGAGGTCACGCAGTCTTCGCAGATGAAACTGACCCAGTCCAGCGCCAGCTTAGTCAGCTTGATATTGTTCATCTGCCGCCGGTTGCTGTCCATGTACAGCATCGAGCGCTGGCCAAACTCGGTGGCAAAGACGAAGCAGGTCTGGATCAGATCCTGGCAGTTTTCGCCGCGCGTCTGGCGCCGGATCTTTTCCACGCTGTCCATAAAGTTGTTGCTCAGCTTGTAGGCCGTGCGTCGAATATCCATCATCTTGATATTGACCTTTTTCAGGTTGCTCCGCTGCTCCACCACCAGATCCAGGTGCAGGTCCAGCATGGTGTCGAGGAAACCCTTACGCGCGAGCGCCAGTCGGCCCTGAGAGCCGCCGGCAATCAGCCGCAGGTGGCCGGGCTTGAGGTCGAGCGGCTCCTCGCGGACAACCACCTCGGCCATGTTATGGATGTTGCCGATAAACAGATGCGAGCCGTAGCCGTCGTTGTCGCCATCTCCCTCGCCATCCTCTTCGTCGTACCACCAGGCCGGGTCCGGCCGGACCAGCAGCACATACGGGTTGGTGGGATCCTCCTCGCGCACCTGCTCGTACGAGGTGCGGCTCATCAACGATTGGATCTCGGCCGGGCGATGCACGAGGGCCGGCGAGGCCAGCAAGAAGACGCCCTCCCGGGCCAAGCTCTCGCAGTGGACCTGGACGTGGCCACTCTCGGCCAGGCGATCAAAGAAGAGCTCGAGACGGTCCGGCGGCAGGGCGATGCTGAAATCACAGGCGTTCTCGTAATTGTCGCTGAGCCGACGCGAAAAGCGCTGCAGCATGCGCTGGCGCACACGCACCGAGTCGAGCAGGGCCTTGAAGCGCTTGCTCATGTCGGCAACGGTCTCGTGCGGGCGGCGCTGCAGCTCGCGCTCAAACGTCTGGCTCAGGCGGTTGAGCGCCTTGAAAGTCAGCGAGCTAAACTGCTCGGCCACCTCGACGTCGCCGTGCACCAAATGGCTGCCAATCTCGTTGGCAAACTCCCACTCCTGAAAGAGCAGCTCGGCCTCGCGAAAGGTATTGCGGTTGCCCGTCAGCTTCCAGTTGAGCATCTTGAAGTAGTACTTGAGCGCGTCCAGCACGGCCTGGTCGAAGCTCTCGTCAGTCCACGGCGGCAGCTCCCAGCCGGGCTCGGGCTGCGAGATGGCCGTGTACTCCTGCTTGACGCTAATGGAGAGCGTGAGCAGCACGCGGAACTGCGCAATCAATTGGTCCTGCATCAGCACATTCTGCTGCGCCGACTCCTTCATCTTCTTGGCGTAGGCTACGCGGACCTTGACAATCTCCTCAATCAACCGCGACGGGAAGCTGACGAGCGTCAGCAGGTCCTCGACGTGCGACGGCAAATGGCGCGCCTGGAATTCGCCCGCGTGCAAGACCAGCGCCTCTCTGGCATAGCTAATGGTGCGCGCAATGCCGTGTAGCATGCTGCGACGCACGCTGCGGCCGTCCTCCTCAATGTGTTCGTGCAGTGAACGGAGGCCCTCTTCCTTGAGCAGTCGATCCAAGAAGCTGGACCCGTCGCCGAGCGTGATAATGTCGTTGCCGTCGTTGCCGTTGTTGCTGTCGTTGCCGTCGTTGCCATCGTGGCCGTCGTTTCCATCGTTGCCGTCGTTTCCATCGTTTCTGTCGCTGCCGTCGCCGTTGATGCAGCCGCCTCCCAGCGTCCTCCGCTCCCGCGGCCGCGCAAAGTCCAGCTCGTCGTTGCCCACCCACTTTCGCAGCACCGCCAGCTCCGTGTTGATCGTGTCATTGATATTGTTCCACGCCACCAGCGCGTCCCGCGAATCTTCGTACAGCGCCGTCGCCGCCGTCTTGTGCGCCGCCAGAAACGCTGCCCGCGACATATAGAGCGACTCGGCCCTTTCCATCTTGGCCAGCACATCGCGCACCTGCTCGGCCGCCGTCTTGCCCGCTTGACTGACGCCCTCGACCCGGAAGTTGATAATGTCGTCAATCAGCCGGTCCACCTTTCGGCGCGACTCCTCCACCAGCCGCCGCAGTACCGACAGCGGCCGCCCGTACACTTTGGCTCGCACCCCGATCCAGAGCTCGGCCTTTTGCTGTGGCGCCCGCGCGTTTTGCATCTCGCCCGCGCCCGTTAGCCGCTTCTTCTCCTGCCGCACCACGTCGCCCGTCAGCACCGCCTCAAACATGTAGTGCCATTCGAGCCGTTCGCGGTTGGCCGCGTCCCGCACGTCTTCTTCGGTCGGGTGCAGGTCGTCGTAGTTGTAAAACATGATGGCTTCTTCGTCGTAGCGATCGTCAAATGGCCCTTCCGACGACGGCGTCTCGCCTTCCGAGTCCGAGTCGGCGTCGCCCCCGCCACCGCCTCCGTCAATTCCACCGCTGCCACCACTTGGCCGAGCCATCCGCCCAAAATAGCCCGAGTAGTCCTGTTCACGCAACCGCTTGACATACTCCTGTTCCTGGGCCCGGAACACGGATCCGCCGCTGGCGAGATGCCGTGGCCTCGACGATGTGGATAGTGAATTCGTCCCTGTATTTCCGTTTCCCCCTCCTCCTCCCCCTGCTCCTTGTGATTGCATTTGCGATTGAACTTGCTGCGATTGAGCTTGTGCCTGCGCTTGAGCCTGGGCCAGCGCTGCTGCTGCCGCCGCCGCTGCTGCCGAGCCCGACGCTGATGAGGCCCGAGAGTCTGTCCGGTTGATGCCCGAGTAAGGCGCTGGCTGTGAGTTGGATGGCGGCCACCGTTGAGGCTGGTATGTGTTGGAAATGGTCCGGCCCAAAGTTGCGGTTGGCCGTTGTGGCCACACGGTGCCGTTGCCATTTCCGCTACCGTTGCTGCCGCTGTTGCTGCCACCGTTGCCCGCCAGTCCATGGTCACCGCCGCCGCCCATGCCGTCACCATTCAGACTGCTGTTCGCCAAGAGGCTTTCAGTGTCTGAATTGTATGCGTGCTGGCTCCGGTACACCTTGGACTTATCTGGGCGTACACGGTCGTCGTCGCTATAGGCAAACCGAACGCGCGACGATTCGGATGGCATGATGGGGTGACGGAGGAAGAGAGGGAAGACGAAAGATTAGGATGGGAACAAGAGAGGAAAAAAACTGTCGAGGGCAAGGTTGTTCACTCCCGAGAGAACGTGTCCATGGCGGACTGGTCGTTATCGGTCCGCGAAGCAGTCGGCGAGAGTTGGCGAGATTGAGAATAGGGAGAGACAAAGGCGAAGCGAAGAGGAAGAAGAAGCAGAAACCAAAAATCAGATCAAAAGACGGACGCGCAACAGGCGATTCCTGCAAATTGGGCTCAACTTTTCTCTTATGCAACGAAGCTGCCAATGATGCTCGAGTTGCCTTTTGTCCAATTCCGTCGTCCAAGTTGACGTTGCTGGAACGAAATATGGACTTTTTCGCCTTGGATGGGAACTGGTGGAGTTTGTGGCGGCAGAGATGGCCCGAGTTGAGAAGCCCAAGAGGTGTAGTGTACGTACTTGTGTACGTAGTACTGATTGTGCACGCAGTAAGCATAAGTTTCTTTCCCTCTTTTTCCCCTCTTCCCCTTCAAAACCTCTTAGCGTCTCGGCCTCGTTTTTAGTGGTGGCAAGAGCAAGCTGATAGCGGTGTTATCTCCCCTTGTTAGCGGGTTTTGCTGGTCTTTGATAGCGGCTTTGATAGCGGCGATAGTTTCAGCCAGCCGGCTATATCTGGTTTATTTTCATTGCACGGTGATCGGGTTTTTCGTGGGGATCGAGAATAATCATTTATCTCTTGCCTTTTATATTTATTCATTATACCTCTTGACTTTTATATTTATTCATTTATATTCTATTCGGTCAAACCCCCTCTATCCAGTGTGCATGCTGCATGCAGCCTGTAAAAAATGTTTGAATAATGCGCACAAATATTCCTCTTAAGCCGTACAGTGGATGTACCTGTGGCGCTGTGGCTGTCCTCTGGCGCGACGCGTTAGGCCGTTCTGCGCGTCCCGCGTTCTTTCCTCCTTGGCATTTCTTAGTTCTATCATGAACGGCCTCCTCCCACAATCACCAACAACCTTTGAACCGGACCGAATCTCCGCCATGCTTGTGGTTTGAATGCTTGCCTTTTGGCTCTGCTCCTTGTCTCTTCTCCATGTCCATCTCCCAGGGCCCGCCGGTCTGCCGAGAGTCGTTACCTCTACCCAAAGCTTCTCCGGACGGTTCTCCGAAAGGCCTTCCGGAAGGCATCCCCAAAGTTTTGTTTCCAGCCCCGGCCACCCCAGACGCCTCCGCCTCTGTTTCTCCGGTTGCCGCCGCATTCCCGGACCCGTCCATTATTCCAGCTGCCGCTTTGCTGCCGTCCCGACCGGACAGACCGGCACACAAACGCCGGAGCGACCATGCTGTCCCCGAAGATGCCAAGCGCCGGCGTAAGGATGCCATACCGGCCGACGAGCTCTTGAAGCCTTTTGTCGTCAGGGTTGGTTCTGTCCTCTCGGGCCATTTTACTTGTGCCTTTTCTAATCCTCAGGCTCATCCGCTCGCCAAACCTTGCTCGCTGCTGCCGCTCATGCTCCTGCCCCGGGAACATTTGCCCCTCGCCAGCCTCGACCTCGCCCATCCCTACGGCGATCTGCCGCTGCCGTCGCCGACCTCGCGTCTCTTCCAGGCCCAGATCCGCATCCTCGAGCTGGAGGGCCGTCTGGGCTCGAATCTGTTGTTGGCTAGCTTGGCAGGCGGCAGTAGCAGCAGCAGCACCGTCGCCTCGGCCGCCTCCGTCTTTGCCATTGAGCGCCACCACAACGGCGCCGGCCTCTACACGCTCTGCAAGCTGGGCGCCTGGGTCGACCTGCGAAAACTCAGCCGGCTGGCCACGACAGTGTGTCGGCAGCGGGTGCCAAGCGGGACGAGCGTCGACATGAACGCTCCAGCTCCGCCTTCTCCGCCGCTCACGACACCACATCTACACAGCCAGGTCAAGAAACGCCGGCTTGCCATTGCCGAGCTGCAGTCGGTGGTCCGCCAACGCCCAGCATCGCAGTGGGTAGAGGGGGAGGTCAAGGAAGCGAAGGAGGCCAAGGAGGCAAAGGAGGCGAAGGAGGGTATGAAAGAGGAGGGTATGAAAGAGGAGGGTATGAAAGAGGAAGGCAAGGAAAACGAAAAAGTCAAGACGGAGAGAACAGAGGCAGAGGAGCAGCAAAAGTTGGAACAGCAGGACGACGGCCCCGACAGAGGGGAGGAGCTGCCGTTGAGCGAGTCGGCTTCTCAACTCACCTCTTCTCTGCCCTTCCCCAAGGAAGCTCCAACGGCCGACGGCATCTTTGACACCATTTGCCACCAGTACTTTGAAGCTCTCTATCATTCAAAGGTATGCTATGCCAGTCTCCTGTGGCACGCCAGGCTTCTTTTTCGACCCTTTCTAACTCGCTTCAGGGTTCTCTCGCCTACTTTGCCAAAGGCCCCCTTTCGCGTGCCCGGGCGGCTTTTCACCATCTCGACGGCGACACCGGCAACCTGGACATGACCGACCTGATTGATTTCCTCAAGAGCCTAGTACTGGCCACGAGCGTCATTGACAAAAAGTACCGCGAAACCTTGCCGGAGCTGGTTCAGCGGCTACGCTTTGGCGACTTGGACGATGGCGACAAGGACCCGAAGCAGCAGCGCAAGCGTCCCAGAAAGCCCAAGAGACCTCGACTCGGAAGCAGTGGTCTCTATGCCGATGAGGACGTGCATGTGCGGCGTTGGTGGGCCGTCCATAAGCCAGACCTGCGTGACGACGACGTGGTACCGCGCCCGGCTGAGGTCAAGTACGTCATTTCACGTCTGCGAACGCGCGAGACGCAGCTGCAGATGATTGTGATTCTGGAGATTCTGGCTCTTGAAAGTGTGCGGCCGGCCGGAGATGGCGAGGTGGGAGCAGGAGGAGCAGGAGCAGGAGCTGGAGGAGCAGGAGGAGAAGCGGCCGCGGCAGCTGCCACACCAAAGCCCAAAACCAAACGGAAACACAACCTCCCCTTACTGATCGACGTCCACGCCGACCGGCTCTGCATCTGGCAGTCGACCATGCACGATGACGACGTCGCTGCTGCTGCTGCCATGGGCAACTCTCAAGTCAGAGGCGGCGGCAGCGACACCGGTGCCAATGGAAGTATGCACACGGATCCTTTGCGTGATTTCTGCGTCGACATCATCATGCCATTGTAAGCTGTTTTCCCATTTTTCTCTGGTATTCCCTCTTCTTCGCTGGCCTTTGCTGACCTTTAGCTTCTCTGCTCGTCTCCCACGCATCTGTGACGGCCTCAACCATAAGCTAGGAGGTCCTGTGATTGTGCCGGCAGCGGTTCACAAGAAAGTCCGAGACAAGGCTTCTCACAAGGACAAGGCTGGATCTTCCTCTCGCTCGACAAGGCCCGGCTCTGCTACCATCCGTCGACCGCCGGCATCTGCAGCTGCCGGCAATACGAGCCATGTCAACGCCAGCGCCAACAACGCCACGCGCAGCCTAGAGCGTGTCCTCTCCAACGAGCGTCTGCGCCGCAGCGTCTCGCGCGGCCCCAGCGGCAGCGGCGCCCTGATTGCGCAAATGCGCAGTGCCACAGCGGCGCCCGTGCCGGGTCTGAAGCGCGAGCGGAGTGAGCCGGTCCTGTCGTTGGCCAGTATTCCGCGGCGGGCGTCCTCGGTGTCAATGTCAGTGTCGGCGGCATCCGTGTCGGCCGTGTCGGTCTCGACGTCTCTACACGAGCGGACCAGCAACAATGCTCTAGGGCAGAATCTCTCCAAAGGGGCGACTAGCGGCAACGATGTCCGCGCGCAGAAACAGGCACGAGTCGAGGCCGAGCTACAGGAGGCTATTTTGGCGCTCAAGAGGCCCAACCGAGGCTTGGCCGGCAAGGAAACGGTCGAGGCGGCCGAGAAGCGTCTGCAGGGGATTCGAAGTAAGTGGGCAAGAAGAGGTTGAGGACGAGCAGACGAAGAGGACAAGTACTAACAGAAAAGAACTCAAGAAGCAACAGCGCGCCCCGGTTGACCGTGTGCAGGTCAAGGCGACGCCCGTGAAGCGCCGTTTCCGGGATGTTTATGCTGACGGCGGCGGCGGTGGCGGCGGCCTGTACAGCGAGACAGATGACTACGACGACGACGACGGCGCCGACAAACGCTACCGTCAACGGCTACCACCGATGCGCCGGGAAGCCGTCGCGTATGCCGGCCACTCTGCCAGCGCCGTGGTGGCTGCCACGCCCATGCGGTCTTCCGTGGTCGCAGCCGTACCGGACTCGGTCTTGCGAGGAGGAGGAGGAGACATGGACGGCGGAGATGGCGACACCTTGTTGGCCTCTTCGCCTGTGGCATCCCGCAAGGCCTCCTACCGGAAACAAGAGCAGCAGAGCAAAGTGATTTTGGCATCGTCGCCCGTGCAGATGCGACGCTCGACGACAACAGCATCGTCTGTAACGATAGCCATGACTCCGGTGAAGCGGACAACAACGACAGCAATGATGACGACCAGAGCCGCGACCCCGGTCAAGGCGACAGCGGCCGTAGCAGTATCAAGCATAGCTGCAACGCCAGTAAAGGACGTGTTTGCAGGCACAACAGCCAGATCAGCGGCTACAACCACAGCGACAACCACGGCCTCTACAACAACGACAGCGGAGGCGACAGCCGTGCCGCCGCGGGCCGGAAACAGCATCCAGT
This sequence comes from Graphilbum ipis-grandicollis, assembly GCA_019925625.1. NCBI lineage: Eukaryota > Fungi > Ascomycota > Sordariomycetes > Ophiostomatales > Ophiostomataceae > Graphilbum > Graphilbum ipis-grandicollis. Next base: position 111,273 of record JADHKH010000041.1, read on the forward strand.
CGCTCTACCAGAGTCTTGGCTGGGATGATGACTTTGACGACTTGGCATGAGGGAGAGATTCATGAATGGTTTGCATATTTTACTTTGCCCTCCAAACGACATATGTTTACAAGATAGACAGGGTTTTGGTTTCAGCTATTGATTATTTTTTATGGCTGGCATTGGCATAGGCGAGCAAACACGGGACAGGTGAATGGGTAGAAAGGCAAAGAGAACATTGTCAAGTGCTCTTTTGCTGTTTTTTATTTAAATCGTCTCTTTACAGAGATACACGTACATCATCGCTGAGCTTCATCTCCCGTCTGCTCCCATATTTTCTCCTCGATCCCTTCCCTTCTCTCCTCACGCCGCTGCCGCCACCGCCCGCTCCTGCACCCACATCATGGGCAACTCCCGCACGTCTACATGCTCCTGCGACCCCAGGTCCACCACCCGGATGGCCTCCATGCCGACTACGCCCGCTCGCAGCGCTACAAAGCGCAGTTCCACGGCGTGGCACGCATTTGGCGCCAGCGGGCCTACGCGCGTGTCCGCGCTCAGGCACACCACGTCGGTGCTGTCCACCAGCGAGCTGCGCTGCATCGCGTGCACAATGTTCTCGTCCAAGACTGCATCGGCCAGGTCGGATGTGGTGTTGGCGGCGGCATGGGCCGTGAGACTCTTTTGCGACGGCGGATGCCACTGCTGCGACTGCTGCTGGTAATGCGTCGACGGTGGCCGAAGCACCCGCATCTCATTGCGCCTCCGCTTGGGCAACGCAATCAAGGCCAGCTTACGCGGAGCCGGGGGCGTGGCGACAGGAGGACCATGGCCGCCAGAGGGGGGGTGGCGAGCCGCACCAGGACCACCACCACCAGCACCAGCACCACCACCAGGAGCGCCAGCCGCAGCACCCCCTGCTCCTGCTCCCACCCGGTTCACCACCAGCACCGTCCAGCAAAAAGGCTCGCCCGCATACACTGGCGTGCTCGGCGCCACAAAGGTCACAGTGATGCCAAAGTCGGGAATGGTGGTCTCTGTGCCGCGCCGCACAGCCGCTTCCAGCCCGGGCAGCGCGTCTGGTCGGCTGACGGCCGGTGCCATAAACGACGACATGCCGTCCATGGACAGCTGCGACGGCCGGTGGGCGCGCTGCAGCGACGCCGGCGGTATAGCCGTGCCGAACTCGGGGTTGAGCGGCAGTGTAAAGTCGAGCGCCGTCGTCCAGGTCAGCCGCAGCGACGGCGTGCACCGGTTGGGTCGCACCAGCGCCTGCACGTCAATGGCAATGGTAAGATGGCGGGTAGAGGCCGTGGGGGGGATCGCTGTAGTCGTTGTTGCCATTGTTTGCCGCATCTTTTCCGGCATCTCGGGCGCCAGTCGGTACAGAAAGGTGAAATGGTCGCGCGCTGCCAAGCCGTACAAGGGCAGACTCATACCGTTACCGGCCGAGGGTCCCCCATTCAAATCCGTCACGACCCCGCCCGGCAGCGTCAGTTGAATCGCCGACAGTACGGCCTCACAGTCGAGCTGGGCCGACACGTCCAGCTCCAGCATGGCCATGACGGTCGCCGTCGTCGGCATGGCATTGGTCCGTGCAAAGCGCACGCGGGCGTGCACGGCCGGCACGATGCGGAACGACGTTGACTTGCGTCCGGGAATGGAATGGGTCACCGCCAAGGCTGCTGCCGCCTTGTTGCCCCTGCTGCTGTCGCTGTCAAACCCTCCCGCGTTGGCCCCGGCTGCCACCGGCGCCACCCGCGATACTCGTTGTGCTGACAGTCGGGGCAGCAGCCGCAACGGCACGTTTCCCTTCTCTTCCTCGTCGGTCAGCCCTTGGCCCAGCGCCGCCAGCATATTCAGCCCGCTCGGCTCACGGCTGCGCAAATAGCCACGGCCGCGTCCCCCTCGCCGTGCGGCCTCCTCGGGCGCGAGCGGAGCTGGCATCAGGCTCGCCGAGGCTGTCAGCATCACCGCGGGCGTATGCAGCCGGCCGCGCGGCCGCGACAAGAACACGTTGAGCTTCCAGAAGACGAAGCACTGGCGAGGCGGATGTCTGCTGCTTTTGCTGTGGCTGTGGCTGTCGTCGCTGTCGCCATGCTCCTCTTCTTTCTCCTCCTTCCCCTCCCCCTCCTCCCCACTCTGATCACCTCCTTCGTGTACAACGGCCAGCGGCTTCGCTACATCCTCCACAGTACCGTTGAAAATCGTCTCTAGTACCGGCGAGTCGCGCCCGGGAAGACTGCCGCCGCCGTTGACAATCTGCGCTTCCACGTGAATAGACAGCCGCGCCAGGCAGGCCTCAAGATGGGCATCGCCCCGGTACGGCGTGGAAAGAATCAAGTAGACATTGACGGTTTCATCTAGAATCTATGAATAAGCGGGGAAAGAGAGACAAGATAAAACGAGGAGAAGCTACCAAAGTAGAGACACTCGCGGTCTTGGAGCGCCTGGATAAATGCCTGCGGTGACCCGCTGTGCTGCGCCAGTGCCTTTTCCAGTCGCTCGTCCGTCAGCATCGGCACCAGATATGTCAGGTGCGAGTCCTGCGCAAAAGCGGCGTCGTCAACGCCTGCATCGTCGGTCAAGGATGTGGAATTTGCCATTTTAAGGCATGCTTTGCTCGGCGAGAAAGACGGGGTGTCGTAATCGAGGGGAGGCGGACGGAATGGTAGCAAAAGACGACACAATGGGTGAACGAATAAGAGCAGTCTGGAAGTAGATAAAGGCCTAACCAAAATGTTGTAGAGCTCCCACGAAGCTTTGGTGCCGATGGTTGCCAGCCCGTCCAGGACGAGAGGGCGGTTGGAAAGGGGGAGTGGGCCCGGAAAGGCTGTGGCACGTGACCACAATATCACGAATTACTCTAATTGGAGATTTCCGTGGTTGTTGTAAATGTCCTCTGATACTTGAACGTAAACGCCTTAAGCCTGAGATAGCCTCTCGCTTGTCCAGAGAATGAGCTACATGCTTCTTGTTGTATTGAATTTCCCCTTTATCGTACGTATACACACAAGCTGTCATGACTAGCAAAAGGCACCCCGTCCAGCTCATCGTACATTATTTACACTTTGCTTGTTTGCATGCTTCAGATGCCCCAGCCTTTCCATCCGCTCAGTCTAGCGTCGGCCTCGGGGACTATCTGCCTCTCCGCGGCGCTCTCGTTCCAGCATCTCGTCAAACTCCCTTTGCGCCAGCTCGCGCGCATTTGTCCTTTCGGCGTCGGCCTCTCGGAATGTGGAGTCGTCGCCCTCTGTAGAATCGGCGGCATTGGCCGGGGATTTCGCGGCGCCAACACGGCGACCGCCCCAGCCGCCCTGCGTGGCCTGCGGCGGTGCACGAACTGGACCTGTGGACGCCTGTGCCCGCAGCCGATCCCACGCGGAGCCCCCGGATGCGTTTTCTGATGCCGCTGCCGACGCCGCTGCTGCCTTCCAGCCGCCCTGGCGCCGCTCCGACGCAGAGACGGGCGAGGCGTCGTCCAGCAGGGCATTATCTCCCAAGTCGTCGTCCACAAACTCATCAGAAGCCGCAGCCGGCGGCTGTGACAGTGGTGGCCGATAGCTGGGGTAGGCCCTGGCGCGCTGTGGCTGAGGCGGTGATGGGGGCTGGCCGCCATACATGTCCTCGTGCAGGCCGGTGCTCCCATCTGCCGCCGCCGAATCGGCAGGAGACACGGCTCCGGCATAGTGGCTGCTGCCGGGACTGCCGGGAAAGGGTGTCGTCTGCTGATTCTGGCGCGTGGCGGCCTGGCGAGCGGCCAGGTTGCTGTGGATGGAGGCGCGCAGGTCGACGAGGCGGGGGTCGCGCTCAAACTCCATGTTCTTGACGGAGAGCGCGTACGAGATGAAGAGCGTGCGCAGCGTCCAGTGGGTGATGCTGCCGTAGAGCGTGGCGCGCGCCATGTGCCACATGGAGCGGGCCGGCGGGCCCTGCAGCAGGGCGTACTTGGCGCTGGGGAAGACGTTGGGGTTGAAGCCGTCGCCGGGCTGGTAAAAGGGGAAGCGAAAGGTCGCGCGGCCGCGCCTCTCGTACACAAAGGTGGTGGCCAGCAAAAAGGGCAGCTCGTAGGACATGGTGACGACGGCTTTGGCCGTCTGTCCGGCGACCACCTGGACTTCGTCCTGGGTCAGCACGCGCTGGCCGCGCCAGCGGGTCTCGAGCAGCGTCAGCGCCACGGCGGCGCGGTACCACTGGTCGGTAAAGCCAATAATGGGCCCAAAAAAGGGCACCTTGGGCAGCTCGTCCCAGCGCACCGGCAGGTGGTTCGAAATGTTGGCCAGGTCCGAGACCGACTTGACGTGCAGATTACTGAGGGCAAAGTCGCTGGCGCCGCCGTCGGACGCCGAGGATGCGTTGTCCCCCTGGCCGGGACCGCTGTCCGAGCTGTCTGCCATGACTTTTTGCGGGGGGGGTAGAAGCCGAGCTTGTGGTGGAGTGGTGGAGAAGAAAAGTACAAATCGGGTTTGGAAGCTTCAAGTTCGTGATGCCGCAGCTTTCCGTCGTCCGTCGTAGTGGGGCGTGACATCACCAATATACACGTGACCCAGCGCCACATAAGCACTGTACTCCGTACGCCACAGCGGTCTTTCGACGCGTTCATCAGACGCGTTACGCGCAGCGCGTTATCGTGCAGGCTCTTTTCCAACCCCGGCTTTTGCTTATTATGGCCCAGCACACAACAAAATCCACAGCCCACCAATAACCGACCCCCGATCCTCGCCATCGACCAATCCAGACAACGTCCTGTCGGGTCACGGCAGAGGAGCATGTCGTTCCAGAGATCACTCTCGGAACAGCAAAACAATCCATCTTGGGTAAACAAGGCCTCTGGCAAGAAACAGCAGCCGTGGAAGAAGCTGCTTGATTCCAGGCCCATCTGCTAACCCTCTTGAGCAGCGCAACAACAAGCAATGGCAGCAGCGGCCCCGGTACTCCTCGTATGTTCCGCCGCCGCAGTATCCACGCCCACCGCCTCCGCCACCGCCGCCGCCTCCGCCACCGCCGCCGCCTCCGCCGCCCGTTGAGATTTCCAAGACAACCAAGAACAAACTCAAGCGCTTCCACTTCCAGCCACCTGCCGTCGACTCTGCCGACAGCAACGGCAGACTAGCTATTCCAGAGCCGGAACCTGTGCCGGTATCTGCTCCGTCTGTGCAGCCGGCCCTTCCCCCACCGGCTGCGCTCCCCGAGCTTCACCCCCCTGAGAACACGGCGATTGGTGTCTCCACGGCCATGGCCATTGTCATCACGTCTCAAGACGCAGACACGCCGAGCATGGACACCCGGCAGCAAGACGAGCCGGCTGCCGCTCGGCCCGAGAACGACAAGGAGAACAGCCTGCCCAGTACCCAGCCCAACAAGACGACGGCACCGGCCTCCACCGCCTCGCCCGAGTTTCTCAGCATCCACATCAAGACCCCCAGCATCCGCTTTGCCTGGCAGGAACTGGCCGGCACCCCGGACACGCCCAAGGTCCGGGAAAGCCTTGGCATCTCACCCAATGCCCACCTATCCTGGGGCGTCGAGCAGGCCCGTGTCACTTCGCCCCAGGGCCGCCATCGTCACGGCGTCAAACGGACGCGCAGCTCCTCGCCTCCTTCCTCTCCGTCCATGGCCAAGTCCAAGAAGACGGCCCTTGACATGGAAAAGTTCAAGGAAGCCGTCCGGACCGCGCTGGCTAATCCGCCACCGCCCGTGCGCAACCGCCTGGCACGGCACCACACCGCGCAAGCCCGGACAATGGCCAGTGCGGTACAGCATGGCCCCGCGTCGTTGGACGAGGATGTACCGCGGGCGGGCAGTGCTCAGGACGGCGTGTCGCCCCGTCGCACCCCGGGTTTGCGGCGGACTGTCAGTTGTGGCAACCCTATGCCTAAGAGGCGGCGGATAGACACAGCCAGCTCTGTGTCCTTTCCCGACCCATTTACCGCAGAAGTGGCCGCCGGGCCGTCGTACATGGGCGAGCAGCACGACAGGCCACCAAGATCACAAAGGCCCCCTTTGACCACAGCAATGCCAACGGCCGCAGCGCCATACCGGGACGACGACGGCGGCGATGGCTTAGACCAGCCAGGGCGGGAGACGGACGGCCAAGACGAGGTACAGCTCGAGTCGGTCACGGACAGACGTCCATCAGACTCCTTTTCTGACTACGGCGACGACGTCTTTGATGATGACCTCTTGGCCGAGCTTGACGCCAGCCTGGCCCCGGCAGAAGCAGCAGCAGCGGCACCCCCGGAACCTGCGGCCACAGCCGGAGCAGCTGGGACCTCTGGGCCGCAAAAGGCCATACCAGATGACTTTGCCGAGTTCGACGACGACATCTTGACGGCTGCAGAAGACCTCCTGGCTGACAACGGCCCCAAGCCGCCGCAGCGGCCGGCACAGTACAGCCCGGCGAAACCGACTGCGCATGGAAAGTCGGGGGCTGCACTGGATGACATGGAGGACATGTACGGCGATGATTTTGGAGCAGACTTTGACTTTGATGCGGCTGAATTGGCGGCTACACAGGCCGCAGGCATGGCCGTTCCCTGGGCCAATGATCCGAGAGTATGAACACACACCCTCTCGTATAGACGGAAACGGTATTATGATAATGACACAAATTATGAGCTCCCTTGCTAAAATGTTTGTGTCGTAGTCTAGTATCCAACGAAAGGCCATTCAGCGCTACCTGGTGATCAGTGTTTCGATGTCCCTCTACGCCGACAAACGGGGAGAACGACAAGAAAAGGCAGGTTGCGGCAGCCTTCTTTCCCATCCCGAATCGTGGCATACTAACCCGACAGATACTGGTGGTCCAGGGCGAGCGGACTAGCAAGCTTTGGACGGTGCATCTTCGCGGCGACTGGGTCGAGACCACGGCCAGTGTCAAGTCCTATGTCCATGTCATTGGCGAGTTTGATGCCTCGGGCGCCTGTGTGGTCGACAACGACCACAACATGCTCATTCTGCACCCCGACCAGCTGATCACGGCCACCGTTGTGGCCGACGCCTTTACGTGCACGCGGCGAGCCGTCTTGCAGGACCGGGTAAAGGCCACGAGCGACCCGTCAGCCGCGCTGGTCTACGGGACGCTGCTCCACGAAGTCTTCCAGGAAGCCCTGATGGCAAACGAATGGGGCCCGGCGTTTCTCGCAAGCGCTGTGGAAAAAACCATGACGAAGCACATTGAGGACCTCTACACGATCAAGGTCGACATCAACACGGTGCGGGAACACTTGACGGAACGAACCAGAGAACTCCACTACTGGTCGGAGCGGTTCATTTCCACACAGCCAAAGGTAGGCAGCCGTGATCTCTTTCCATCTCCAGGCCGTCTGTTGCTGACTCCCAGGCCGAGGCCGTGGTCCAGAGCCGCAACGGCGAGAGGGTGACCATGTCGATTGGAAAAGTGCTCGACATTGAGGAGCACGTGTGGTCGCCCATGTACGGCCTCAAGGGCAACATTGACGCCACGGTGCAGGTCACGCTGCAGTCGGGCCGAGACAGACGCACGCTGACGGTGCCGCTGGAGCTCAAGACGGGCCGCAACGTCAGCAGCAACCACCAGGCGCAGACAGTGCTTTACAACCTGCTGCTGTCAGACCGCTACGACATTGAGGTTGCCTGCGGCGTCCTCTACTACATGGAGAATTCGCAAATGATGCACATCCCGACGATCCGCCACGAGCTGCGGCACATGATTATGAAGCGCAACGAGCTGGCCTGCTACATCCGTGAGCGCAGCGTCCAGCTGCCGCCAATGAAGAAGAGCCAGGACGCATGCGGCCGCTGCTACGCCCAGGCCTCGTGCTTTGTCTACCACAAGCTGGCCGACGACGGCGACGGCGAGACCAGCGGCATGGGCGACAAATTCGAGGCGGCCGTGCGGCACCTGACGCCGCAGCACAAGGCCTTTTTCCTCAAATGGGAGGACCTGTTGACCAAGGAGGAAAAGGAGTCGCACCGGCTCAAGCGCGAGTTGTGGACCATGGTCAGCACGGAGCGCGAAAAGCTGGGCCGGTGCTTTGCCAACGTCGTGCTCGACGAGCACTCGGTGCTGGAGGACAAGGACAGCGACAAGATCAACCGGTTCCACTACGCCTTTACCAAGGGGGACGAGCAGCCTGCATCGGCGGCGGCTTCGAGCTTCTCCTTTTTGGACTCCCAGCTGGCGGTGGGCGAGCCGATTGTGGTGTCGGACGAGGAGGGCCACTTTGCGCTGGCCATTGGCTATGTCACGCGGGTGCGCAAGGACAGGATCGAGGTGGCAGTCGACCGTCGGCTACACCATGCACGCATCCGTCAACCGGGATTCCACAGCGAGCGCAACCAAGTCTTTACCGGCATAATGGAGGTTGAGGGGGGAGGTAGGGTGACAGCCACGGCCGCTTCCACGCAACCCGTCGTGCGCTACCGCTTGGACAAGGACGAGTTCAGCAACGGCATGGCGCTGGTGCGCAACAACCTCGTCCGCATCATGGCGCCGGGCGAGCGCCGAGCGGGCGAGCTGCGCAAGCTGGTCGTGGACCTGGTGCCGCCGCGGTTCAAGACGGTGGCCACGCAGTATGTGGTGGAGGACGACGCGGCGCTGGGCCGTCTCAACGTGGACCAGCAGCGGGCGATTGAAAAGGTCATGAGCGCCGAGGACTATGCGCTGGTGCTGGGCATGCCGGGCACGGGCAAGACGACAACGATTGCACACATTATCCGGGCGCTGGTGCGCAAGGGCAAGAGCGTGCTGCTGACGTCGTATACGCACACGGCGGTGGACAATATTCTGCTCAAGCTGCGGCACACTGGCACACCGATCCTGCGGCTAGGGCAGGCGGCCAAGGTGCATCCCGAGGTGCGAGAGTTTGCCGTGCTGGCGGGCGAGCGGATGAGCAGCTTCGACGAGATCCAGCGGGCCTGGCACGACACGCCCGTGGTGGCGATGACATGCCTAGGCATCAGTCACGCACTCTTCCACGAGCGCACGTTTGACTACTGCATTGTGGACGAGGCGAGCCAGATCACGCTGCCCATCTGCCTGGGCCCGATCTGCCTGGCGCGCACATTTGTGCTGGTGGGCGACCACAACCAGCTGCCGCCGCTGGTGCAAAACGACGAGGCGCGAGCAGGCGGGCTGGACGTGTCGCTGTTCAAGCTGCTGTCGGACACGCACCCGGCATCGGTGGTCAACCTGGAGCACCAGTACCGCATGTGCGAGGACATTATGACGCTCAGCAACACGCTCATCTACGGCGGGCGGCTCAAGTGCGGCACCGAGTCGCTGCGCTTCCGCAGCCTAAACGTGCCAAACCTGGCAGCGCTGCAGCAGCACCACGGGGCGTCGGGGTGTGGACGGCCGCAGCGGCCGTCGGGCCGGCAAGCTTGCTGGCTGCAGCATCTGCTGCGCCCGGAAACGCGAGTGGCCTTTGTCAATACCGACACCCTCGACGGCGGAGGGGGGCGCGAGGAGGACAAGGGCAGTCGCATTGTCAATGTGTGCGAGGCGCGCGTGGTGACGCAGCTGGTCGAGGCGCTGGTGACGGTGGGCGTGCCGGCCAGCGAGATTGGCGTCATGACACACTACCGGTCGCAGCTGTCGCTGCTCAAGCACCAGCTGCGCGGCGTCGCCGGCATTGAGATGCACACGACAGACCGTTTCCAGGGCCGCGACAAGGACGTCATTGTGCTGTCGCTGGTGCGCAGCAACGAGGCCTGCAGCATTGGCGAGCTGCTCAAGGACTGGCGACGTATCAATGTTGCCTTTACGCGGGCCAAGACCAAGCTGCTCGTCGTGGGCAGCCGGAGCACACTGCGGGGCGCCAAGGCGGACAGCAAGTCCAACGTCGACGCCCCGAGCACGGGTGCTGCCCTCTGCGACAAGGAACGAGGCGAGCAGACGCTGGCGCGGTTCGTCAGCCTCATGGAAGAGCGCCACTGGATCTACGACTTGCCCGGCGATGCGCTCAACAGCCACCACTTTGCCGACATTCCGGCGACCCAGGGAAGCTCATTGACAACGGGAGCAGCGACAGCGGCAGCGGCGGCGGCGACAATGCACGTCCTCTCGCAGAAGAGCCTAAACACGACGGCGGCCGCTGTGAAGCCGGAGAGGGGGCGGCAGCCTGTTTCCTCCAAGGCGTGGGCCCCGGCCACCGAGGGCAAAGAGAACCGACAGCCGCTCAAGCGAGCCAAGATTAGCCAACGGGCCTTGACCCGAGGCAAGCCCGTCCTGCAGTCGATCCTGACGGAGATGATGAGCGCAAAATACAACCCATGAGCTTTTTGGATTACTCGTTTTTTTCTTTCTTTTTTGCTAGGAGGGGCCCTGGTATAGCAGCATTCCTTTTTGTGATTTGAAAAGGAAAGCATGATAGCGAGCATTTTGAATATATTTTGGCTGGTGTAGGTAGGCATGTAACACGTGATATTTGTTCGAGGTAACCTTTGTATACATGATATTTGAGAGAACTGCACGTGATGCGCCAGCTGCTGCCGGGCCGGCAGTTGTTCCCGAGGATTCCCGCCAACGGACCAATCCAGTCCCTTGCAATTTTCCTCCCCATCACCAACAAGCTTCCTTTTTCCAGCGCCCTCCCCCCATCTCTTTCCGCTCTTCCCTCCTCTCCCCTTGACCGATAACGCACCATCCGCCCGACCGACCCCGAATCGTAAAGCATCTCCTTTCGGGCACCCACCTTTTTGGCCGTCTTTTTTGCCGTCTTTGGGGGGACAACGGACAATTCCCTGCCAAGAAAGCTGTTTTCTCTCTGCCAGGAAAAGAATCCGATTGTCAAGCGGGCCGAATCGAACGGAGACGACCAAGAAGGCAAAGCACGAACCGAACGACCACAATGGCTCCCACAACCCGGTGCGTGGCGGCAGCACGGCGCTGGGCGCTGGCGAGCACGACAAAAAACAGCATCAGCAGCCTAGGCGGCCGGCCGGCGCTGTCGAGCACGGCGCGGCAGGCATCGTCGTCGCACGGGGGCCACCACGAATCGCAGTACGACCCGCCAGCCGGGTGGCTGTTTGGGGTGAAGCCGGGCGAGAAGTACAAGAACGAGGGCTGGGAGAAGCCGTTTTTCTGGGGTTTCTGCGGCAGCCTGATTGTGTTTATTGCCCTGGTTCCGTTTAAGCCGGACACATCGTGAGTGGACGAGAGATGACTTCAAAAACTTTTCATGTCTGCGCTGGTGCCAAGGCTAACCCTCAGGATACAAACGTGGGCCCTGGAAGAGGCACGGCGGCGGTTAGAGGCGGAGGGTATCCTAAAGGACCCATTCCCGGAGAAGAAGTAGAGAACGAGTGGGAAACTTGACGGTGTTTTTCGTTTTGCTTGTGCTTTTTCGACGCGACAGGATGTGTTTTTTTCCAACGTCTTTTCGGAATCCCTAGACAGGTTTTCTGTGATAGCACAAGAGCTAATAGAGAAGGGCCGGGGCCAAAGGCTGTGAGCCAATGAGTGCAAACAGCCTGGGGAGACAAGAGAATGACGGAAATAGACAGGAGATGTGGGAGGAACAAGTTTTTTTTGCTGCACCTAAACGGCTGTATTTGCCCATGTGAAGATGTGAAGATGTGAAACAGATCCGATATGGTCAAAAGTAGGCACTATCAAAAGTAGGCACTTAATGGACATGATACAGAGGCTATTTGAGTAAAAACAGGACAAGGTAGCTCAGATTATTTACAGGTCTTGTGTTTTCTTTCTCTATCCGCTTTGGTATATGTCAAATAAAAAAGACAATCCGCCCTTTAAGAAGAAGATGCCGCCGTTTCGCTGCCCTCCTGCTCTAGTTGCAGACGACCCTCCAAGGGTGCGCCTCCTGCTCTCTAGTTGCAGACAACGCTCCAGGGGTGAGCCTCCTCGCCGTACTGGATGCCCTCGATCCAGTCCTTCATGCGGGTCGCGACCTCGCCAGACTCCTCTTCGGGCTTCAGGCCGCACGAGACAAGCTGGCCGCGCCAGCTGATGGAGCGCACGGGGCTGACAATGGCGGCGGTGCCGGCGCCAAAAGCCTCGAGCAGGCGGCCTTCGCGGGCGGCGTCGGCCAGCTCCTGCATGGTGTACTTGCGCTCGGTAATGGTCCAGCCCTCGGGGACGAGGCGCTCGCGGGCCAGGGCCAGCACAGAGTCGCGCGTGACGCCCTCGAGAATGGTGCCGTCGAGCGGCGCCGTCAGCAGCTCCTTGGCGCCGGTCTCCTTGTTGCGCAGAGCGACGAAAAAGTTCATGGTGCCGACCTCGGTAACAAACTCGCTGTCGCCAAAGAGCCACAGGTTCTGCTGGAAGCCGCGGCTCATGGCCTCGCGCTGCGGCACGATGCAGGGCGCGTAGTTGGCGCCGAGCTTCTTGTCGCCGACGCCGCCGGGCCAGGCGCGCACGGCGTAGTCGGTGGCCTCGAGCGAAATGGCCTTGAAGCCGGTCGGGTAGTAGGGGCCGACGGGCGAGGCAATGACAAACAGCATGGCCTTGCCGGGCGGGCCGACGCCGAGCGTGGCCTGGGTGCCAATCATGGTGGGCCGCAGGTAGAGCGAGTAGCCACGGCGGTCGGGGATGAAGCGGGCGTCGAGCTGCACGAGCTTGCCAATCAGCTCAATCAGGGCGGCGCTGTCAAAGGTTGGCAGCGCGATGCGGGCTGACGACTTGTTGAAGCGCTCCATGTTCTTGTCGGGGCGGAAGAGGCGGATGCGGCCCTGCTTGTCCTTGTAGGCCTTCATGCCCTCGAAGCACTCAAAGGCGTAGTGGAACACGCACGTGGCCGGGTCCAGCGACAGGTTCTGGTACGGGCCAATCTGCGGCGCGTGCCAGCCCGACGTGGCGTCCCATTCAATGGTCATCATATGGTCTGGGGGGGTCAGTCGAGCGGAAGAGGAGGCCAAGGGTGGACAAGGACTGACCGGTAAACGTGCGCCCAAAGACGAGTTCCTCCAGCGGCCGCAGCTGACCCGGGTTCTTGGTCTCGGTAACGGTCAGCAGCTCGGGCTTGAGGCCGGCCAATGGCGCCGGAGCGGCGCTGTAGGCTCTCCGGGGAACGGCACGGGGTAGTAAACGGGCCTGCGAGGCGGCAGAGGCGGTAGAGGCGACGGCGGGAGTGGCGGCCTTGAAAGCCGCAAGGGCATTGGCGGCGGCGCCGAGGCGACGGAAAGCCGGCCGAAGCATTGTTGTGGGGGTGAAAAGGAGGCGGAAAAGGAGAGAAGAGGCGGAGAGGAGGAAAAGAGAAGAGGCGGAGCGGAGAAGAAGAAAACAGGCGGAGCGAAGAAACAAGTCAATGAAGAAGACAGAGGAGTCAGAAAAGAGGAGCCGGGACGGAAACAGGAGAAAGGGGAGCAAAGGCAAGCCAGGCCAAAATGCCGAGACTAATCAAACGGATCGCGAAGCAGCGTCGCCGGTGACAGCGACACCGGATTTGTGCGCAAAAAGGCCCTGGCAAAAAAAAGCCCGCCGCTAGTCAAGGTTGATCGGAGCCTCATCGGAGACCCGCCAGCTGGGCCAATGAGGAACGCGCAGTCCCGTGGAAGTCACGTGATGATGAGAAGCAGAACGACAACAGTTGACGGAGTCAGCATTCCGGACGAAACATGGGAGGATAAGAATGAGAGCAGGAAGGAGCACCTAGCAATAAAAGGGGGAAACAGGAAAGGAATATCCCAGAAGGAAAGGACGAGGAGAAAGACAGGAGCAGAACGGGAAAGAACATGCCAGGGGAGAATACGAACAGGTCGTAGCGCTAGCGGCGATAGCTATCTGGCTACTTTATCAGCTTCAACACCATCGCGACAACGACATCACCGGCAACGTTTGGGCCTAGCAGCAACGACTTATCCCTCGACAGCCAAACAGTGCGCTCTGTTTCTTCCCTCGAAATCAAAGAGCTCTTTTTGCCAGTGCTTACCTCCCCGCCGACTCCGCCACCGCTGCTGTGGGCAAACTCTTTGATCTGTCGACTTTCCTCCATTCGTTAGCACAACGCGCTTCGGCTTGGCCGTGGCCCCGACACAAGTGCCTGCGAGCGTGATGCGGCGCGGCCTCTTTGCCGTTCTGTGCCGCAATAGCAAACGTGAGGCTGCCCGGTGAGCCGGCCACCCGACACCCCCCCATCCGCAACCATGTTTTCCTCGGCGCTCAAGTCGATCTCGTCGTCGAGCAACATTGGCAGCCACTACTCGATCGCGGCGACGCCGACATCAACGGCGGGCCCGTGGAAGATTTACGATGCCAAGAAAAAGTCGACCGGCAAGGCCTACTCCGTGTTCGTTTTCGACCGCAAGGCACTGGATGCGCACGGCAGCTCGCTGGGCCGAGCGGGCGCCAGCGCGTTCAAGCGGGCGGCCGATGAGGTGGTTGAGCGGCTGAAGAAGGAGGCGTCGTCGCTGGCACGGCTGCGGCACCCGAGCGTGCTGGAGCTGGTCGAGCCGGTCGAGGAGACGCGCGGCGGCGGGCTGCAGTTTGCGACAGAGGCCGTGACAGCGTCCTTGGCGGGCCTGCTGCAGGAAAAAGACGAGGAGGAGGGCGCCGGCAGCCGCAACAGTCGAAGTGGCAGCGGAAGCCGCAACAGCAACAGCCGACGGCACTATGTCGAAGACGCGGACGGGGTGCGGCGGCGGCGCGAGGTGGAGATTGACGAGCTCGAGATCCAAAAAGGGCTGCTGCAGCTCGGCAAGGCGCTCGAGTTTCTGCACGAAAATGCCGGCCTGGTACACGGCAACCTGACGCCCGACGCGGTGCTGATCAACGCCAAGTCCGACTGGAAAATCAGCGGTCTGGCTTTCTGCAGCCCGGCCGACTCCGGCTCCGGACCCACTTCTTCCGGCTCCGGCGCCGGCTCGTCCTTCGCCCCCGTCAATCTACACGAGCTCCTCAACATTGACACACGCCTGCCGCGTTCCGTCCAGCTCAACCTCGACTACGTCGCCCCTGACATCGTGCTCGACAACAACCTGACCCCGGCCGCCGACCTCTACTCGCTCGGTCTGCTCTGCGTAGCTCTCTACAACTCGCCGCACAAGTCGCCGCTCGAGGCTCACGCCAGCCTGTCCGCCTACCGTCGCCTGTTTTCCCCCGCCGCCGCTGCCTCCTCGGTGCCTGCGCCGGCCAACAACTTTTTGTCGTCGCGCCCGCTGCCGCGCGATCTAGCCGCCCATGTCCTGCCTCGCCTCCTCGGCCGCCGCCCGGTCCAGCGCCTGACGGCCCGCGAGTTCCAGGCCAGCGAGTACTTTGACAACATCCTGGTCTCTACCATTCGCTTTCTCGACGCTTTCCCTGCCAAGACCGCCGCCGAAAAGGGCCAGTTCATGCGCGGCCTCTTCAAGGTGCTGCCCTCGTTTCCCAAGGCCGTCATGGAGAAAAAGGTGCTGCCGGCGCTGCTCGACGAGCTCAAGGATCGCGAGCTGGCGCCACAGATTTTGCAAAACATTTTCAGAATCGTCGACCTGTTGCCTTCTGCCCGCCGCGTCTTCTCCGAGCGCGTGCTTCCGGCTCTAAAGACGCTCTTTGCCGCTGGCACTGCTGCCACTGCCGCTGCTGCTGCTGCTGCTTCCGCATCCGCTTCGACAACTGCCACCACTGCCGAACGCGATCCAGCTCGCGATGCTAGCCTCATGGTCGTTCTCGAACGCCTGCAGATTGTTGCCAACAATACCAATGGCAAGGAATTCAAAGACGGTGCGTTTCTTCCGGCTTTTTCTTCCCTCCGTTTCTCTCTAACGCTTCTAGATATCCTTCCCATCATCGCCTTGGCCTTGGAGTCGCCCACGCCCTCCGTTGTGGATGCCTCCCTGCGTAGCATTCCGGTCATGCTGCCTGTGCTCGACTTTAGCACCATCAAGCACGAGCTGTTCCCCGTCGTTGCCCTTATCTTTAGTAAAACCAACAGTCTGGCCATCAAAGTCCGCGGCCTGCAAGCCTTTGTCATTCTGTGTGGCGGCTCGCTCGATGCCAACGCCAACGCCGACGACGCCAGCAACGGCAGTGACGGCTTGGACGGCCTGCGCCACGCGCCCTCCAGCAAAGCCTCGTCCTCATCCAGCACGGCCCTCGACAAGTTTACGATGCAGGAAAAGATTGTGCCGCTGATCAAGGCCATCAAGACTAAGGAGCCTGCCGTCATGATGGAGGCCCTCGCCGTGCTGCGCGTCGTGGGCCGTGTGGCCGACGTGGAATTTGTCGCCCGCGAGATCCTCCCCATTCTGTGGCACATGGCTCTCGGGCCGCTGCTGAGCTTGCAGCAGTTCCAGGCCTTTATGCGCCTGATCAAGTCGCTGTCGGCCCGCGTCGAGGAGGAGCACACCAAGAAGCTGCACGACCTGTCGACAATGGGCGGAAGCGCCGGGGCTACGGCCGACTCGCTGATTGTCGACGAGTTTTCCACTTTTGGCCGCGGCGGCTTCGGCTCTTCTACGCCCACCGGTTCGGCCTCCTTTGACCACAATGGCGGCGGCTCGGACAGTCTGGACTTTGAGCAGCTCGTCAAGGGGAAGCCGGCCAGCGGCGGCGGTGGCAGCCATGGCAACAGCATGTTTTCTGCTTCTGCTGGCGCCTGGGCCTCACCGTCGCCCACCTCATCGCCGCTCTACTCGGCCAGCCGCTCGTCGCCCGCGCCCACGTTTCCGGCCCATGCCGCCACCTCTTCTACTGCTACTGCCAACACAATAGCCGCATCGTCTGCGGCCGCCGCCGCCAGCACCGGCCCTGCAGCCACCTTTTCCTGGTCGACGCCTGTGCAGACGCCGGCCGCCACTCCACAGTCCCAGGTCGTCCCCGTCGGCGCCAGCCATTCCTCCTCCTCTACTGCCGCCGACCTCTCAGGCAGCCTCAACAGCTTTTTCCCCTCCATGGTGCCCTCCTCTACCCAATTTTCGCAGGCCTTGCCGGCACGGCCGCTCCACAGCCAAGGGGGAAACACGTCTTCGGGCGGCCTGAACTGGTCCACTGGCGCCGCCGCCGGCGCCGCCGCAAACCCCTGGGGCAACACCGCTGTGCCGTCCGTGTCGTCCTTTACGCTGCCGCCGCCGCCTTCCGCCACAGCGCAGCCGCAGTCGTCCACGGCCGCATTTCGCTTGCCGCCACCACCAGGAGGAGGAGCCTTGGCAGCGGCGCCCATGGGCACGTCTACGGCCCCGAGCACAGCCAACTACAACCGAGCCAGCCTAGGGCTGGGCGGCATGAGTATGAGCAACAGTATGGGCACGGGCGCCAACAGCGCCAACGCCAACGGGATGGGCACAAACGGCATGGCCATGAACATGGGCATGAACATGAATATGGGTATGGGTACGGGCACAGGCACGGGCATGAATATGGGCATGGGCATGGGCATGGGCATGGGCATGATGCCGACACAGCCTGGGAAGACGGGCCTAGACAAGTATGAGAGCTTGCTATGAGGGGAGGGGGGGGGTGCAAAGACCTGTGTGGATGCCTTTACGTTTTGAGATTTCTGCTTCAGCGAATGAATGTATTATGGCTTTAGAATGGGGGCGGCGAGGAGGCGGGAGGGGAATGTATTTTGGGGCTTTTTGGTCTTTGCTTCTGCTTTCCAGAAGAGCGCCGACGGGATTCAGGATACTTTTACATCATGTCATTAGCTTTGTTGTTCTATGAGGATAGATCTATTGTGGTGAAAAAGGTTACATTTGCTTGGACATAGTTGCCTCTGCAAGATACACAAAAAGCCAAGGAAAGACTACAAATCGCCATTATACCTGGGGTGTCTTCCTCGCTCCGATACATCATCCAAACATACAGCAGATCAAAAAGATCTGTTTCTGTAAACGCCAATGCCAGTGAAAGACAAGGCAAAGCATGAAGCAAAAGGCATGCAAGAAGAAGTAGAAAGCGAATGAGTCGAGCCAAAAGCATAAAGAGAGAAAGATGTGGGTTTCCCCTACTCAAATTCCATTCCTTCCCTTGGTCGTCTCGTCATGTGCTGCCATCAGATTCTCCCTTTGGTCGTGGCTGCTTTCGCCGTTGCGTGCACTTTTGGTAATGCCACCCGCCATATCCGGCTTCTTCTCGTCTTGATAGCTCGCATCGTCCCTCTCCGTTTGACCCTCGCTGCCCTTTTCCGCCTTGACGTCCTTGGACTCGCCCGGTTCCATCTTGACTAAGCCCGGCGTCACGTCCGTAAAGACGTGTCGGCTACCAAAGGTCCCCGGTGGCGTCTCAATGTGCACCTGTTGCTTCGGAGGCACCATTTCGTGGTTTAGATCCCAGCCGGCGCGGCGGCACAGCTCGGCCACGACCACGTCGCAGTCCCCGAGCAGGTCAATGTCAAAGTTGATGTGGCTCACAGGCGTGCGCGAGATGTATATTTGCGGCACGTTGGCCGGCATAAACGGCACTACCTCCGACACCGGCGCCACCTTGAGCGACGTGCCAATGACCACCACCAGATCCGCCTGGTAGCGGTCGATCTCTGTCAGCCGGCGCGAGAACTCGTCCGGCAGCGGCTCGCCGAAAAAGGTAATGTCCGGCTTCATTACGCCACCGTGACTTGGCATACCGAACCCGTCCTCGTTGTCGGACTCACTGCTGCTGCCATTGTTCTTCCGCCGCGTCAGACGCGGGCGGCCCGGAGGACGCCCAACACGGGCCGGACGGCCCCGGGGGCGTCCCCGGCGAGCAGGAGCCGAGGCACCAGCACCAGAGCCAGTACTGACCGTGTTGTTGTCTATGCTGTTGCTGCGGCTCAGGGCAGGTGAGGCCGTGTTGTCACGTAATAGCCCTTTCCGCTTCTTGCCTCGGAGGGATGCACAACGCGGACAGTACGGGATGCGGCCCGCCTTGATGGTTGGGAAGATGGACTCGCCTTCGACGTGGTAGCCACACACAATGCATGAGGCCGTGGCAAAGGATCCGTGACACTGGACTAGTTTGTTGGGCTTGATGCCGGCCTTGGCCTCGAGGTTGTCAATGTTTTGAGAGTAGTTGGTGAGCAGCTTGCCCATTTGCTGCAACATGGCGATGAAGGCGTGCGTGGGGGTGAACTTGTCGGTCGAGGGCAGAATGTCGCGGGCGACGGAGTAGAAAATGGTGGGATCCTGGCGGAACAGGTTAATGTCAAAGACCTCCTGCGGGTCGCTGAGGCCCAGATGCTCCAGGCGCGAGTAGAGACCAATGTCCTTGGAGCGAAAGTCGGGAATGCCCAACGACGTGCTGATGCCGGCGCCCGTCAAAACAATGATATTGTTGCAGGTCTGCAGCAGATGCACGGCGTCCTCGACCGAATTATACTGCGGAAGCTTGGCGCGCTTGAGCAGCTCGCGGCTCAGGGCCAGGCTGAGGAGGCCAAAGTAGGACTCGTCTGGCTCGCCCTCGAGGAAGTTGGGCGGGCGCACGCCAAAGGCCGTCAATAACCTCTTGGCCGTGATCACGCCAGCGTCGACCGTGCGGCGACAGAACTCCTCAGGACCAACGGCGCGCAGCTCTTGGCGATAGCGCGCCGACTCTTCGGGCGTGCAGGCCTCAGGGTCAGACACAGCAAACTGGTTCTCCTCTGTCAAGTCTTCGAGCACATCCTCAAAGAGCGACTCGGTTTCCCATGAATCTCCAAGATCATTGATATGCTCTTCGAGCTCATTCAGATGATTGTTGCTGGGGTGGCCGGCCACGTCGCCGTCTGAGCCCTCGTCGTTGTCCTCATTAGCTGCGACAGACCCCTTGACCGAGGCAGAGGCAAGGGCAGCAGCAGCAGCAGTGGCAGCAGCAGCGGAGGCGCCTCTAGTGCCTGGCCGTCTACCTCTCTTGCCGATGCCACCGCGGCTGCCTGGCTTCTGACGTGTGGGGGGGGCACGCAACTCGGCCATGGTGCAAGCGGCTGTTGGGGGCGGAAGGAGGAGGAAGCGGGATGAACAGAATGAGAAGAATAAAGGAGTAGCAATGATTATAGTGTGGGAGAAGAAACCAACTGGAGACGCACCACTAAGAAGGGAAGAAAATGGGGAAGAAAGTGAATAAATCAGACAGTTTCGGCAATGAACAAGAGATGAAAACAAGCTGTAAACGGGGAATTTGATAAGCTGGGAAGAAGAACAGACAGCAGTGGAGATGGAATGAGAATGTCTAGACGAAATGAAACGGGAGATTCTGGCGTAAGAGGAAAAGCTGGAATTGTGCTAGGCTCGGCTGCCTGGTGTTATCTGGGCCTGTCGATTTGTGCAATGGCGTGCAGTGAGCTGTGCTGTGCAATGCTATGTATGCAGTTGTATTCTTCAGTTGTTGTTACTAAAGTCTCGTCTATGCAAGCAACTGATGTTGACCAGAGAGGAAGTGAAGGCTGCAGAGATAGAAGGGGGGGAAATGGGGGAGAAAGAAAGAAGACCGCCCTCAATAAACGAAGATGGAGTAAGAATTTGGGTTGGAAGATAAAGGTCAATTTGTAAACAGTTTAAAAGGAAAGCCGGCTGAAAATAAAAAAGGACGTGCTCAGCGAGAAGAGAGTTGTAAGGTAATGGTGGGAAAACCTCGAGTGGAGAAAGATCTTTTAAAGAAAGCCGAGAAAAATAGACGAGAAAAAAAAGAGTGGGAAAAATCGAGACTGAGAAAGCAGAAGCCAAGCCAGAGAAATAGCGGCCGCGAAACCGAGAAACGGGGTCCAAGGAGACAACGAGAGAAAGGCCCAGGACGAAGAGGAAGAGGAAAAAGAAAAAGGGGTCCTAGTTTTAAAAGTGCTTGAGGGTGATTGGCTGATTGAATAAGGGCGACAGGGAGGGAAGAGGTAATGAAAAGAAATGGGAATTGCCAGGAAAGAGACAACGATAATGGAGAAGGAGCGCGGTAACAAGCAGAGTTCTCAAAGAGATTACGAGATAAGAGGCGAACAGGAGGGAAGTCGGGGAACTAATGAGAATGGCAAGATGACAAAAAGAAAATGGCAAAACCTTGCAAAACCAGTACTTCCGTTGTAAAACAGAAACCAGGAAGGAACAAGGAGGGGCCCGCGACTTGGGCAGGAACGAGCTGCTAGCCGTGTTTTGAACAGTTTAGCAAAACAAAATGCCAAATGGGTTGCCTGCAAAAGCGGTTGGCGTTGCGTTCTGTCTCTTACTGTATCCTTTGGTGCCAATCTACAAAATGCTATCCAAGCCGAAAGCATCCGGAGGTTGCCAAGTTCAAACGTGTCATTATTGTTGTATTTTGTGACGGTTCACGTCTCTTCTGGCCGGATCAAACCACGTGCTTGCACCGCGACGTGGCGATCTTGCCTCGCTCCTTCCTACACAAAAAGCGAATAATCTGGCTAGGCAGTCCCTTCTTCCCTTACTTCTGCCAGCACGGTAACCTGTAATATACACTATATAAGCCCCACGCATGCGATATGGTATATCCTCCCATTTGCTGCTCTGCCCTTTTTTTTGATGCTTTCTTCAGGCTCTCGCGCTCCTCCTCAGCCCTCAGTCCTCAGCCCTCTGCCCAATAGCCCTGCACCTCCCGGATCCCCCCGCATTAGGCCAAAACGAAGAAACAAAAGAAGAAAATAACTCGGCAGAAACCCATGATCCGTACCGAACCCTCATGGTCCTGAAAATGCTGTCGAGTCCGATCATGCTGCTATGCCATGTTGCGAGACGGAAAGCGATGTTAGGGGAAAAGACAATCGAGGCAAAAATGCAAAAGAAACGAATAAAAGAGAACAGTAGAACGATAAGAGCGCACGCCACGCACAACATAGCATGCTGATGCAAATCATTAGGCCAGATACGGCTGAAAAGGGCAAAGCGCCCGCCAGGTAAATGTGGCAAATGTGACAGTGTGTCCAAAGACGACGCCAGTGAGGAGTGGGAGAAACTGATGGAAATGCATAAGATGGAACAGAGCCGGTAGAATCTATGACCAAAGCATATAATGAACCAAGCGCAAGGTAAAACAATGCTGGAAAAGGCTGACTTTTGGTTGGCAATGCTCTGTCGGGGTCACATTAGTCGTCGAAGCCGTACTTGGGGCAGCGTTTCAGCTGGCTCAGCAGCTCGTCGAGGTCTGTCCAGTTGCGGTCGTCTTCGGCGAACTTGCGGTGCTTGTGTGAGAGGATGTGCTGGCCGGTTAGCATGAAGGCGAGGGAAGAGGGAACGCAAGCCAAGACAAGAGAGGAAACTCACATCTTCAAAATCATCAAACTTGTCCTGGCAGTTCTCGCAGTAGCCCGGCTTCGGGTCTCGCCTCTTCGGCCGCGGTGCCGCCGGGGCGGCCACAGGCGCGCTGAGCGTCCGCTTGTGCTTCTCGTCCTGGATTGTCGCGGCGGTGTCCTCGGCCGCCATGGCCATGCCCAACTTGGTGGTCAACTGGGCTGCCGTAGTCCGTCCCAGGCTGGTGGACCGCGAGTAGCCGTGGCCCTGCTGGGCCTGCATTGGCTGGGCCTGCTGCACCTGCTGCAGATCCATGCTCGTCTCTGCGACGCGGCGCGAGCTGAGATCGTGCTGCGATGCCGTCGAGGCCGTCGTCGACTTTTGCAGCACCTTGCGCTGCAGCCCGTGCATCTCCTTGCTGGTGCCAGCCCGCGCACCCATTGTGCCTGTAGCCGACGAGATCATCTGCGAGCGAATGGCAGACGTCAAGCCCGCAGCCTGCAGCCCCGACGCCACCGGCTCGCCGGCAAAGCACCGCGCCGACTTTGCCCGGCTCGTAAACACGTTCTGGGCCGCCGCCGTAGACGTCGACGAAGACACTTTGCTGTCGAAAATGGCCTCGACTGGCCGCACGCCATTGCCGGCCGCAGCGCCAGAAACAGCCTGCCGACTGTGGATGCGGTTATGGCCGTCTTCCATCTCCGCCAGCGTGCGCTTGCCCGTAACCTGTCGGGACGCAGCGGTGGAAGCAGTCGTAACAGCAGGCGCCGTCGCCGCTGCCGCGTAACGGCTGGCCAGTGTCTTGTGCTGCTGCTGCGAGGCTGCTGCGGTTGCCGGCGCAATAGTGGCTGTGGCTGTCGCAGCCTCTTTTGCGGGCCGCATGCGGGCTCGGCGTTTCTCGGCGCGTGCCTCCAGCTGGTCCGTATCTTCCACAAAGGGGCAACGCGTGCCGCCATTGGGACGCAACTGTGGCCAGTCGCCCTCCTCCTTGTCCACAACCTTTGCGTACTCACGCACCATGATCGGCCGCTGCTTCTCTTCAATGTCGTACACGTAGATATACGGTCCCTTGAAGTAAATGAGCTCGCGTGTGGCCACGGTCGGGTCTCGGTCCGACGGCCCACTGTGCCGCTCCTTGTCGAGCATCTGCAACAGCGCCTGGTTGCCCGCGGCATAGCGGGAGCTGGCCGTGTGGCTCGACACGCCGGCCGTGGTGCCGCTGCGCATGCGCTGGCCCAGCTCGGCACTGCGGTACGGGTCCGGTTCCAGGAGCATGTCCAGCACCCGCTGCAGCTTTTCCAAAGACCAAATCTTCTTGCCCATGTCGCGGGCACGCTGTAAAATGTCGGTGCTCCGTGCCGGCCGGGGCTTGCGCATGGCATCCTCGGCGGCCCCAAACGGCGTCAGAGGCATACGCCGGCTCGATGCCGTGTCAAACAGCTTCCGCTTCACCGGCAGAGACGTAGAAGACAGGCCCATTTCCGTCGCATGTGTACGACTCAGCAGAGACGGGTTGATCGTCTGCACGTGCTCGTGTGCTATCTCGGCTCCGTCATCGCCGTGGTTCACCTTGCTCCTATGCTGCTGCTGTTGCTGCTGCTGTTGCTGCTGCTGCTTCGTCAACGGCTTCTCTTCTGGCGGTATAGGCCGCGTCGTGACAACGTGGGTAATGTCGATGGAGAAAAACTTGTCCTCTCTCTGTATTGGGTCAGTTACTGCCAAGGCACATGAGAATCTGCAAGGCCGACTTACAGCACCGAGGTATGTGACATTTTTCGACAGCCGCGCGCTTTGGTCTTCGGGAAGGTTGTCAAAGTAAAAAACCAGCTTGGGGAACCGCAGCCGCTGGCTCTGCTGCCAGCGACGGACCTCCTCGGCCTCCTTCTCCGACACCTTTATCTCGTGCTGGTGATGTTGATAGACGCGAGCAGTCGTGTTCCGCTGGACCGTGACCCGTCTAGTAGCCGTCGTTGCTGCCGTCGAGGCCACCGACGCCGATGTTGCCGTTATCGAGGGCGTGGGAGACCGCAGCGAACCTGCCGTGGCACGGGCACTGATGCCATGGGGAACATCTAGCATCTGCTTCTTGGCCGGCGGCTGCCCATAGTTCTCTTCACGTTGCATGCTGGCATGAGACCGCCGTTGCTTGGTAAAGGCACCGGCCGCACCGGCCGCCGCACTTCGCAGCGGTGAGTTGGCGGCGTTGGGGTTGGCCGAGAGCGGCACCCTTCGAGACGACATGGCAGACGACATGGCAGAGAAGGGCACAGGAGGAGTGGGCGAAAGCGATACAACTGCCATATAAAAAACGAGCCGGAGCGGTCAAGCCAAGAGGAGCATGCTCTTGAGAGAGAGGGAGAGCGAGATGAGAAAGAAAAGAGCGTGAGCGAGAGACCAGCAGAAGAGCAGAGCACGACGCGGTCACTGCTGCTCGACGCGGTCAATGAAGAGAGATGGCGAGGAAGCGTGAGAAAAAACAAGGTGGAGAAGCGAGAAAATTAACGACGCTGCAAGGACACGAGAAAATAGACACACAGACGCTGGGACACGAGACACCCCCCCAAGAACGCAGTGCAGGCCGCCAGAACAGCCAACGCGAGCAGGTGCAGGGGAAAGGAGAGAGCAAGACGCAAAGCAACAGAGGCGAGAGAGACGAGAGGAGCAGCTCAGATGCACAAAAAAGTAGAGATCAAATCAACAAGAAAAACACACAAAAACAACAGACCAAAAAAGAGGAGAGGCGCGAGGAACGATATGAACGACGAGGAAGGAGCAATGGAGGGGGACCGCTTTTGCTTTTGCTGTTGTGTGTGTGTTTGTAGTGCTATAGTAAGCCGTGGTTGGTTGTTTTGGGGGGGCAAGAGGCCGGAAAAGCTTGGTGGCTGGCCCCCATACGACGTGCACTACCAACGAGACGAGCAGACAAAAAGCGCGCCTGTTCCACAGGGCGTCTCCGTGGCGGCGACCCGGATTGGTCCGCCGTCAACAATAATAATTCCCGTTAGAGGAAAGGCATTGGCGCACAGACCATAAACGCGGCACAGGCCAGTTGCAGCACAGCAACCAGCTAGTGGGGTTCTACGGTCCTAAAACGGAAATCCCATCGAAGGTTTCTAGAAGCTTAGTGTTCAGCGCTATCACAATCCGGCAAGAAGAAAAACTTCATCCGATTCCGGCTCGGCAGAGTTGCACTTTAAACGTCCGGAACCACCCCCACCCCCCATCATGAAGCTGTCGCCTCCCGCTCTCCGTGTCCAGCCTCTGGCCCGGCATCTCGCAGCTTCCTCCTCCTCCGCCTCCTTCTCTTCTTTAACATCACAGTCTGTGGCACAGACTGCCCAGCGGCGCTTCGTCTCATATCGGCGACGGAGGAATGCCGCCCGAGCAACATTGCCGGCGCCCATCGTCTCGACAGCTCCGGCAGCGTGTCGAGGCTATGCCACCACCACCGTTTCGGCCGCCGATCTGCTCTTTGGCCAGCCGGTGCACGAAACCCACCCGCACATTCTCGAAGCAGGAGAACGTAAGTTTCTTCTCTTTCGCTTTCTTGTACATTCCCGGCTGACACTTCCGAGTCACCCCTGGCATTTCCGCTCAGGAGTACTACGACCGCCGCTGCGCCCTCGCCGCTGCCCTCCCTCCCGACTCCGCCGCCGTGCTCCGCGCCGCCGACCTCCAGTACCGCTCCGGCGCCGTCTTCTTCCCCTACCGCCAGCACTCCGACTTCCTTTACCTGACCGGCTTCGCCGAGCCCGAGGCCCTCGCCGTCCTCCGCAAGACCGGCCCAGACCCGACAGACTGCGTCTTCACCCTGCTCGTCCGCCCCAAAGACCCTCACGCCGAGCAGTGGTTCGGGCCCTGGAGCGGCGTCGACGCCGCACGCGACGTCTTCAACGCCGACGAGGCCGGCGATGTCGCCGCGGCGCGCTCCCTGCTGCCGCGCCTTCTCGCCGGCGTCCGCCATGTCTACGCCGACGTCTCCGGCGCCGGCGCCGCCCCCGCCGGCGACCGGTCGTCGGTACCGTCCCTCTCTCGCCTGCTCGACGATATCTCGTCTTCCTCCTTCACCATACACCCGCTCGCTTCCGTCGTGGCGCCGTTGCGCGCCGTCAAGAGCCCCGCCGAGGTCGCCAACATGCGCCGCGCCGGCCGCCTCTCGGGCCGCGCACTGACCGAGGCCATGC
This sequence comes from Graphilbum ipis-grandicollis, assembly GCA_019925625.1. Lineage (NCBI taxonomy): Eukaryota > Fungi > Ascomycota > Sordariomycetes > Ophiostomatales > Ophiostomataceae > Graphilbum > Graphilbum ipis-grandicollis. The sequence continues at coordinate 137,477 of JADHKH010000041.1, forward strand.
GCCGGCCCTGGACCCACGAAAAGGACCTCGCCGCCTTCCTCGACTATGAGTTCCGCCGCGATGGCGGCGACGGCAGCGCCTACGTGCCCGTCGTGGCTGGCGGGCCCCGCGGCCGCCTCATCCACTACGTGCTCAACAACGCCGCGCTCGACCCTGCCGCCCGCGACACCGTGCTCGTCGACGCCGGCGGCGAGTACGGCACCTACATCACCGACATCACGCGCACCTGGCCCCTCGCCGGCCGCTTCACCGCCGCCCAGCGCGACCTATACGAGGCCGTGCTGCGCGTCCAGCGCTCCTCCATCTCGCTCTGCTGCGAGAGCGCTGGCGTCGCCGCCGGGAGCGCCGGCATCTCGCTCGACCACATCCACCGCATCACCAGCGACGGTCTGCGCTCCGAGCTGACCAAGCTAGGCTTCGACTTTGGCAGCAGCCACCGCTACTTTGGCACCGGCAGCGGCGACGCCCTCTCTGTGCTGTTCCCGCACCATGTCGGTCACTACATTGGCCTCGACGTACATGACACCCCCAGCTTCCCGCGCCACACCCCCTTGCGCGCCGGCCATTGCGTCACCATTGAGCCGGGCATCTATGTCCCCGACGATGAGCGCTGGCCCGCCCATTTCCGCGGCATGGCCGTGCGTATCGAAGACAGCATCTGCGTCGGCAAGGATGATCCCTACATCCTCTCTACGGAAGCAGTCAAGGAGGTTGAGGACATTGAAGCACTGAGGGATAGCGATGCATTGCCATGATCTTTCAACAGGCGGTAGCCATAATCCCCCCAAAAACAAAAGACAATCCCACAGCCCTGCTGGGTCATTTGATACTTTACAGATTAATGAATTACATGCGACAGATGAGTAGCGATGACAGCAAAAACCGCGGTATGCAGCTCTCTCACGTCTGCACATTACGGTCAAAGCCAAGATCACGGTCTGAGAGAAGAGGGGGGAGAAGCTGATTAGCTTCTATAATGAATTCCTCCATCCCCAAAAAATGAATGGAAACAAAAATGTACAAATTGCAAAAGGTGGCATCAAAGGTATAGATGGGAAAAAGCCGAGTACCCGGGCTATGTGTAAATGACACGAAACGAAGATAAGAAATAAAAAAAGTAGAACGAAGAGGGGGAATTGCTCCTTTTTTGAGAATCAACAAAAAGCTCTTGGATCGAAAATGGTTCGGCTGTAGTTGGGCATCTGGAAGGTTGGCCTTGCCGTGGCGTTGAGAAGCTGCTCGAAAGCCTGTAATCTCCGCGACAGCTCTTGGTGCTGCTGGAGGATAGCCTTATTCTTCTTCTCCAAGTAGTGGATATAGTCCGTTGCTTTGGTCAAAACAGTACCCTGCCATTGTTAGCAAGGAAGAAATGGCATAGTTGGAATAGAACAAGGTGGAGTTTTGTGCTTGAGAAGGAATGGAAGAAGACTAAAACTCACCTTGCTGACTTTGGGGCCTCGCCCATTCATGTTTGCATCATCACCATCGTCGATGCTATTTTCGGGAATGGTTCGCAAAGAAGGCACGGCGTCGCGTAGCTCCGAGATCCTGTCCTTTAGATTTGTGCGGTATTTGCGCTCGATATCGTTATGGGCAGTGCGGTCGGCTGGCTTGGCCTTGTCGCCGTCTTTGTCTCTTTCCGAATCCTTTTCCCGGTCTTTATTCCTTTCTTTTTCTTTGCCCTTGTCCTGTCGATTTGGCCTTGCGGGCGGCGACATTTGTGGCTGCGAAAAGTCGGGCATTGGCGGGGCCATCATGAAAGCATTGCTGGCAAACTGGTTAAAGGCGGCGGCGCCGATACCGGGACCGAACATTCCTGGGGGAAAAGTACTGTATCCCGAATTGGGATTTGACCCCAGTCCGCCCAAGGACGCGTTTGGACTCATAGCAATGGCAATGAGACGACGCTGCTCTGCTTCACTGAGCGTCGGTGTCTGCATATCAAGAAGAGAGTCAAACCGGAGACCCATTTGCGGTTTCTCCCAGCTTAGAGGGGTGGAATATAGCCCTTCCCGAGGTGGGATGTCGGGAGGGGGAATAGAATCGATCCTGGAAAGTTGGTCGGCCAGGTTCAAGGATGCGTAGGAAAAGCTTTCTTCTTCATCCGACAGAGCCTTCTCCAGCGGGGTGTCGTCGGACGACTCTTCCAGCTTTGGCGGCGGGTCTTCGCCAAGGGACTGAGACGTCATGGTTACAGAGCTACACGAGCGAATTAGCGTCTTACCCCAATACATCGCAGACCGGGTCGTTTGGACTGGGCTTACCGTTGTGGTGTTGGCATATTTCCCTGTGAAGAAGAAACCACATTACTAAGGTCCACGCTTGAAAAGGCGTCGTCCTGTTGTTGTGACGGCTGTGTGTGTGCTTGCGGTTGTGCCTGTTGTTGTTGCTGTGGTTGCTGCGGCTGCGGCTGCTGTTGCTGCTGCTGTGGTTGTTGCGATTGTTGGGGCTGATGTTGTTGCGATGGTTGTGGTTGTGATTGTTGCGATGGCTGCTGTTGTGACTGTTGCCGCTGCTGCCGCCGCTGCTGCTGTCGTTGTTGTTGTAGCTGTTGCTGCTGCTGTTGCTGGAGCTTTATAAACTGCTCTTGCTGATATTGCTGAAGTTGCCTCTGCTGCTGCTGTTGCTGTTGCTCTTCATCAAACTGTAGCCAGTAATCGACGGAGTCGAACGGTGTAGACTCGGCATTGAGCCGGGAACGCTTCCTTTCGTGGCCATCGCGTGATCGCTGCGCACGAGGCGAGCCTATCGGGCGCGCAGGCTGGCCGAATACGGATGCGGGCGAGATGGTTGGGCTGAAAAAGTTCATGCTGGAGGTGGCTGGAGACAACGAGTCCAAAGACATGGTAGGGGTTCCGAATCCGGAAACATCCTTTGACCGACCCAAGCCGGCCGCGGCCAAAACGGACTCATCCCATAGCGGCGGCGACTGCGGTGCAGAAGAGCCCCCCAAGCCGCCGGACTGGTCAACAGGATTAAGGGTCTGGCGAGGTTAGCACATGGAAAAACGACGCAACAGCCTGCTCTGTCCAGTCCCAACTCACCTGGTTATTTGGCACTGAAAAGTAGCCAAGGTTTCTGAGTAGATTTGGGTCCATGGTAGTCGGTCTATCTGAGCATCACGAGGATGGATTGGGTGCTTGCAGGCAATCGAGGTGCGGTGGCACACGATCTGTCAGAGCACAATTGCGGCCGTGAGAAAATTCGGCAGCCAAGACAGCAGATGAGGAACAGGCGAGACACAGTGTGTAAAGGAACAAACACCCGAGTATGCCACGGGCGACAAGGCGAAGCAAACAAGGCTGGGCCTGGGCAAACGACCGAAATAGTAATGGAGGATGATTAATATTGGCGAGCAGGACGAGATACCAAACACTGAATAGGGAGCCGGGAGAGGTGGGGGTCCCTTGGGTGGCAGGTGGCGACAGGAAATGCTGTCAGGTGCTTTTCGGTGGGAGCAGCGTGGGACAGCGGGAGGGAACCGAGAAGCAAAAGAGGCCGGATAAGGTAGAGATGAGGAAGAAGGAGGCAATGGGATAATGGAGAAAAGGCAGAGAGAGATGGCAGGCCGAGGCGGTAGGCAGAATGGAGAGTCCGGACGGGCGGTAGATGACAACAGACGACAGAAAGACGGAGACAAACAAGGAGGCAGAAAGAGAGAGAGGAAAGGACCGAGAGGGAAAGGCGCAAGGAGGGGCTAGGGTTCAGGGGAAGGCAGGGCCGACGGGATTGGTGGAGGCAACGCTGAGGCTGGCGAAGAAAAAAATAGGGTATGACGAGAAGATAGGGATCGCGATCGCGAGCAAGGCCAAAAGAGACCCCAGCGGATTGGCCGACGGAGCCGAAGTGGGCAAAGCGTGGAAGCCTGACCGAAGGTAGTGGAGAGGCGGCAGTAGCGGTACGTGTGTGAAATGGTCGTAAAAGGTAGGCTGAGCCGCGCGGGAAGAGCGAGGTGGAAGATGAGAATGAGAGATGGCGAAAGATGCAGCGCAATGCGTGGAGAGGCCAGGGGAGAGAGCCGCTGGTAGCGGCTGTCAGCAGTGTACAAAGTGGTGTAGTGTCGGTTAGTGTAGGGCAGTGTACAAGGCAGGGCGGGATTAAAAGGAAATGAAGTTAAATTCAAAGGCCTCGAAAAGACATTGAGAAAAGGAGGTACACGGTAGTGTACAAAGGTTACAGAGCATTCGCAGCAGCAGCGAAAAATTGGTCAAAAGATGGTCTGACTTTGGCAACCGAGTCCGGGGAAGAACTGTGGCCAAAACGGAAGGATCAGACCACTCTGTCCGTCCAAGGTGGGACATCGTACAATGGCCCAGCGCCAATAAAGCGCCAGCCAGGCACGCACGGTATGAAGTGTTAGCGCAACGGAGCATTTTGCCTCTTATAGGGCTCTTGATCTCCTTCTGGGATCTCCTACTTTTAAATCTCCCTTTTTCTTCTGTACCCTTTCTATATCTCCTTCTGGAGCTTCTTCCGGGCAGGCTATATCCCGGCGCAATCTCTTTCCTCTTCCGTGGACACACGGAACGCTGAAACGGCAAGCGCATATGTCGCTCCTTCCGCACTATACGAAGCAGTTTGTACATTTGCTGCTGCTGCTCGTGCCGGCTCCCTCGCGCCTTCCGCCTGGCGTTGCAAAGATCCACTGCGCGGGAAAGAGCCAGGGCATCCTCGGCAGCCTAGCGCGAAACGGTAACGCTCGTACACATTGATACCTTGGTCTACCTTCAGACGCTGCCTCATCCTGCGGGCAGAGGACAGTACCGCTTTGTAAAAGCAGGTACTCATATACGTAAGCATTATGTTTCGTATTCTCATGTTCAGGGTCCAGCGGTCTAGAGCTGTCGCTTTGGGCAGCCAATCATGGGCAGCGAGATAAGTTGTATGGTCTTGTACGTACAAGTATACAAAGTGATTTGCAGCTGAATAAGGTTTGCAATGAATGAGCTCGAGGGAAATTGGAGCTCATCATGGTCTTTTCAAAGTGTCATGGTGCTCTTACAGAGTGTGTTACGGTTTGTGTTACAGCTACTGTGCGGCGTCCGTCCGATGTCCCGAAAAGTTGACGATGTCGAGCAAGGCTGCGGACAAAGCTAAAATGTCGTTGGAATCTTGCCATGTCCTGTTCGCTATATTGCAGTCTCTGTTTTCAATCGATGGTTCACTCTGATTACTTTATTTCGGCACTTTTATCATTTCATTTTTTACGCTCTTATTTTGGGGGATAAATGGTGTTTGTTTTGACTTACCTAAGATAACGCATCTACTTTTTCGTTTCTGCTTATACCCGTCCAGCGGATTTGAGTGGAGATGCATCGTTGGGGGCTTGCGACTGTGAAGCCAAACACGCATGAATTACAAATAGTGAGAAGAAAGAGACAGACTCACCTGGATGGTCCGTCGCCGCAACCCATATAGACACGAGTAAAGGCGTCAAATAACTTGACCTCGTCGCTATAGACGAGCTCGCCTTCGTATTGCAAGGGCGTGTCAACACGGAAGGTGACGGGCTCGTTCAGGTGGATGAAGGAGGAGTTGCTGATAAAGCCCCGATGCCTCTGCGAACTACCTTTGTCAAAGGGGGACTCGTAATGGTTGCTGGCGGACTTTGCGTGGACGAGGCCGTGGGGGGTCTCGGTCCGGTGCCCAGAGTTGTAGTCCAAGGCATGCCGGAAGCCGTAGTGAGCCTCTTGACTGCCGAGGCAGTTGCTGGCAGGGCAGTCTTGCTTGTCGCGGATGGTGAGGTAGTCGTTCACATTCTTGTTGGCCAGGCCGTTACCTCCGTGCGAGTAGATGGGCAAACAAGTAACACTTTTCGCGAAGCGGCGCACCACCACAAACTTGCGCAGTTTGCTGTAGACCACCCCAAAGGCCGTGCTGGTGCGGTACGGGTCGTCCGCCTTGGGTCCCTTATTGGAGCCGTTAAAGTCGCTGCAGACGGTGTGGTGGGCAACGCTGAAGATAGCGCCAGCACGTAGCAAGTAGTCTGGCAGGACGCGGTCGCCGGGCCGGGAGAAGACGAGGCCCTTGTCCTCAGTCAACATGCTCTGCAGGTTGTCGATCTTGAACCGCCGCGCCAGATCCTGGGACCAGAGACGACCGTCAACCTTTTCCTTGGCGGGCGCAACAGCAGCAGACGAGGCAACAGAGGCAGACGAGGAGCCCATGTGGCTGCTGTTGTCGCCGCTTCTGCTGCTTCGGTCAATGTGAGTTTTTTCGTTGTGGTTCCCCTCGTCGTAGCTAAAGTCATCTTGGCTGTTACTGTCGTAGCTGCGGAGTCTGCGCTCGATAAGGGTGGTCGCAGCAATGTCTGTTCTTGGACGGGCATTGTGAAGGGGCTCTTGCAATGATTTCTCGGCCGATTCCTTAGGGGGATGAGGCTTCTTGATGGAGACATCAAAAGAGGGCTGGGGGGATAGAGGCTTCGCGGAGGAAGCTGCAGAAGCCTTTGGGTGTAGAGACTTTTCAATGGAAACCTCGGAAGAGGGATTGGGGGTTAAAGTCTTTCCATGGGGGGGCAAAGACTTGACAGAGGAGGTTGCAGAAGCCTTTGGGGGACGAGGCTCAGAATGAGAAACGAGTGTCCCTGAATGGGCTCCAGAAGAGGAGGAGGAGGACTGAGGCTTCTCAGGTCCAGCATGCTTCAGTACAGAGACACTTCTCAGACTGGGCGCGTGCTCAAGGTTGAGGGCGGGCTCACGGCGGAGGCTGCGGCTGCTGTCACTGCTGCGCTCCGGCAGACCGGCCGCCTTCTCCGTAACCTCGTCCTCCATAGTCTCATCGATTTCGCCCTCCTCCAAATCTTCATCTCCGGCAGGATGAATCATCGCAGCATCCTCTGGCATGTCCTTGCTCATAGTCTCATCTTTCTCGGTCACCTCCCCATCTTCCATGATCGTGTCCCCCGTCTTCTTTTCCGCGTTGCTCACCTTTATGGACTTACCGTCTGTCTCCTTGGCCTTTGCTGTGGCCTTTTTATCATCGCTCCCGGACTGCGAGGCCGATGCATAGTGGAAGGATGTGAGAAAGATCCGAAAGAGTGGGTTCCTCCCATTTTCTGGGGTGTCCCTCAGCTCTCTTTCCCAGCGACGGTCGTACACCGAACGCTTCACCTCCTGCTGGGGAGCCGGCAGACTGGACGTGGCGGATGGCCTTGTCTCGGCGGCTGGCAACGGCTTCCGGACGCGGTGGCTTTCATTGACTCGGGAGCCGTATCTGTCCGCCCGGGAATGGCTGGGCTGCACATGGCGATTGCGATTGTAAGTGCCACCATTGTCGTACGTCCAGCGTGACGAATTATTGACTGGGTGAGATGAACGGTTGACCGTGCCAGCACGGTGATCCCAGTTGCCTCTTCTATCCCCAGCACCTCTGCTATACCAAGTGCCTCTATTATCCCCAGCGCCCCTGCTACCCCGGGCGCCCTGATGGGGGGGTCGGTTGGACGAGACAGCCTCACGACCACCGCGGTTGGAGGGGGGTCCTACCGGAGGAGACATGCTTTTTCCGTTTTTTAAAAAAAAAGCAGACTGTGAGGGACTGCGCGTCGTTTTCATAGTCTAGGATAGGTGTTGGGAATGGTGTTTTGTGTTTGCTTGGATCGTAAATTTTGACGAGAAGAGAGAATCTGCCGAGTTTATATAACAAAAATCGTATGAAAAGACAAAGAGCCTACCTTGGACCCAAGAGAGTGATCAGTCTTTATAATGAGATCGTGAGCCCTTTGTTTCAAAAAGAAAGACAAAGACAAAAGAAAACAGAACAGTGACGGAAAGAGAACAATAGCGGAAGAGATGGCGATGCCTCAACAATGGCAAGCATCCAAAGAGGTGGCAGGCATGACAACGAGAGCAAAAGGTCTGAACAAAAGAATGAGATGGTATTTACAGGGTAAATGGCTTACAGGAGGCGTGTCTCCAAAGAGGAGGTCGTGGAATAATCATGAAAGACGTCTCATCCTTCAAAGCCGCTCTTTGTAAGGCGAACAATCTTCCCAGGAGAATATTTCTGTTCCGGAGAGCAAAGAGAACAAAAGACATGTACAAGTATTGCCAACAGGCCTTTTGTTCTCACAATTCTGCATCAAAGAATAGCATCTCCAACTCTAGCAACATCCAAGCTTTTCAAAGAAACAAACACCAAAAATCCGGCAACAGCTACATCGCCTGTCAGCCATGGCGCACGAGAACCAGAACCAGTCTGCCAAGAGTCAGCTTGAATTGGACGGCGGACGTCGGCCGCATCTCCAGCAGAACCAGCTCAATGGGCGTGTTATTCAGTGGGTGATGAACGTTCCGGGAGGACAAGAGCTGGAACCGGTATACGGTCCCAACCAGTCGCAGCCATTGCCTGAGGAAATGCGCCAGGACAATGTCTATAGTGACCTGCATCCTGGCGGCAATAGCGAGCAGCAGCAGCAGCGATCGCTGTATGACGAATTGGCATCAGTGACTGACCAGGAGCCCTCGCAAACTTGGGAGATGCCTCTACAGACGGCACCAATTCTGACTCGGGCTATGTTTCTGCGTCTGGCCCTATATCTGTTTCAGAGTCTGCTTTCGTGCCTTGTTCTGTATCTGTCACAGAGTCCTGAGTCGGGTCGGTTTCCTACCCGCGTAAGAGCTCATCACGGGCTTGGGCCGGATTCTGGTCGGAGCCCGCGCTTCAGCCCGGCTTCTGTGAGGTCATTATCCAGCCAGGTCTCGCGTTTCTGATTTCTCATGCCCAGATTCAACTTGGCACATGGTTTGGTTTGACTTAGAAAATACCACATCGTTTCCGGCACATTAAGTGGAGAGAAAAAGACGCTGATGGGAGCCGGTATCCCGTCCTTTGTTTTTTTGAATGGAAAATGTTAGCCTTTTAGATTGAATTTTGTTTGACAAAGTAGCTGATTTATCTTCCGAAAGCAGAAATAGCCATGGCGTAGCATTTGAATTGGCCCCTGGCAGTCTCTGCAATAGTAAAATCGTAGCCTGCAGATCAACCGTCTTTCATCCTGTTTACAGCAATGCTGATCAGAAAGAGAAACTTTCCCCTCTTGACACGAAAATTGCGCAATTGCGGCACGGCATGGTCTGGGCGGCAGATAGTGACTGATGTTCCCGTGTCTATTACGAGGTCTGCTTATTTCATAGCTTCTGTTCTCTTCTTTTGTTCTCCATGTTCTTTTTGGGTTTATTTCATCTCGTCCTCATCTGTTTTTCTTTCATCAGTTTTTCTCGGACGAAACGGACGAACACTAAGCCTTGGCTAGATTGCTGACAAAGACGACGTCATTTTGCGCCATTGTGCGCATTCTTCGTATAAGAAGTGTAACGTTTTCGCAACGGCTTCACCTCGGAGCTGTTCCTCACCCACCACTGCCTTTTATCGCCATGGCCTACCCAGACTTTTACAACCCGCCCATATCGTCGTACCCGTCGCCGTTGGCCGGCTACGAAAACCTGCCGCCACTCGGAAACGAGACCAATGATGACGGCAAGAGCATCAAAAACGAGCCTGGCGAGCGCAGCCCGGCCTATGATGCATTTGTAGCGCCGCTGGATACCACTCGCCGGGGAGGATTGTAAGTTTGTTGAAGCAGACGTTTCATCTCTCGTCTAAAGTTGCCTGCTGACTGCCAGTGACGTCCACATCTACTATTACCAGGGCAACCCGCAACACACGGAATATGCCAAAGCGCTTTACGAGCGCATCCGGCGAGAGTGTAGGTTTTTGTGTGGTTCCACGTTGCTTTGCCCTCTCATTCGCCCTCCTTACTTACTGCTTCAGTCCCAGAACTCCGCATCTACCGTTTCTGGGACCGTCCCATCGGCCCCCATCCCATTGCCATGTTCGAAGTCAATCTGTTTACGCCGGCGCAGTTTGGCGCGTTCATCCCGTGGCTGACCATTTGGCGCGGCCCTCTGTCGGCGCTGGTTCACCCCAACACGGTCCCCGAGACGCCGGACGAGGACGAGGTGGCGGTAGAGCGCCGAAACCATACGCAGCGTGCCATTTGGATGGGCGAGCGCGTGCCGCTGGACCTGAGCGTGTTTGACGCCATGGCTGAGCGCAGGCAGAAGACGTTGGCTGAAGCGGCCGGGGGAAAGGGAGAGTAGACAGGAGAGAGTAAAGGAGAGAGTAAAGGAGAGAGTAAAGGAGAGAGTAAAGGAGAGAGTAAAGAGGGAGAGTAAAACAAGAGAGTAAAACAGGAGAGTAAAACAGGAAAGGGAGTAGAGACAGCAAAGAGAAAGACTTTGATAATGTCTGGCATGATAAAATGAAACAATAGAAATATGAAAAGGATAAAAAACAAAAATAAACACCGATAATCAGTGCCAATCAACTACGTAGTGTACGTTGGGCGTTGCTCCTATGATCACAATCACCCCATCTTCGGCCCACGACGTCACACTGTGGCAGCTAAAGTGCTGTGCACCTCCACTACGACCGCCAACGCACAGCGTAACTTTTGGCACACTAACAAGTCACCGCTGCAACTCTACACTAATAGGGCCATTACGAGACGGGACCCGCTAAAAAAACACTTGGAAGTTTCGGCTTCGCTGCTTCGGCTTCTCAAACCTCACGATTGGACCCTGTTTATTTTCGACACACCGACTCCCATGGCCAGCCGTAACCACACAGCGGCCGCAGCCCTTATGCCTAGACGCCTGTGACACGCTCTTCTGCCTATGCTCCGGCCGCCCATTCACCCTGGGCCTGTGCCGCTTTACACGGCCGCTTTCTGCTTCCCGCCTTTTGTCATTGCCCAAGCGAAAAACAAGACCCGATTTCATGAGCTCTCTCCTTTTCCAGATAACACACACACGCTCACGCACGCCCGCTTTCCCGAGGGGGCCTTACCACCCATATACAGCCACACACACACACGCACACGACATGGACGATCCCGACCTCAACGGCGATAGACAGCTGCCGACAGCGGCTCACTTGCCTCCCCCTCCTCCTCCCCTCCTCCAATACCTCCCGCGCACGCCGTCGTCTATTTACGAGGTGCCGCGCGAGCCTCGGCTGCGGCTGCTGGTGGCGGCCAACGGCCCTCGCGAGACGGCCTATGCGCAGGCTGTGGCCGTGCGGCTTTCGCGCGACAGCAACATTTCGATCCGCGTGCTCGTCGACGACATGACGCACCGCATCACGCAAGAGTTCCCGGCCTATGCCAACGCCAGCCTGCACACGCCGGCGGCAGCCTCGTCGCGCGACTCTGAGACCGCCCGCCGCGCCGCCTACGACCTGGTGGCCTGGGCCGACTTGCTCGTACTGGCGCCGCTCGACGCCGACAACATGGCCAAGATGATGGCGGGGGTGGCCGACACGCTGCTTCTGGAAGTGCTGCGTGGCTGGGACGCGTCCAAGCGCATCCTGCTGGTGCCAGGCATGTCTACGCACATGTGGGAGAACCCAATGACAAAGCGCCAGATTAGCAAGCTGCACCGCAAATGGCACTGGATCCGTGTGCTGCCGCCGATTCTGTGGCACTATGAGGAGACCACGGCCGCCTCTGCCTCTGCCTCGTCCGGCTTGTCCACGTCTGCCATGGCCGCCACCACCGCCTTTCCTTGTGCCCTCCCGCTCAAGCGCATTGTCGATTGGACCGGCTTCAACGACCTGATCGGCATGGTGCGCAATCACGCCGACCTGCAGACGCTGGGCCAGGACTATGTCGTCTCGTGGGCGTTTGGGGGCCTCGGCGGGTCCGGGTTTGGGCCCGGGTCTGGACCTGGCGGCGGTCCCGGCGGCAGCGGCAGCGGCCTCGGCCATGGCAGCGGAAACGGCGGCGGAGATGGCAACGCGGCGGCGCACACGCCGGTCAAGACGCGGCTTCCGCCCGAGCTGTGGACCATTATTCTCGAGTACACGGGCGACTGGGAGCTGGCGCAGGCGCTGGGGGTCTTTACACAGCTGCCGATGCCGACAGCCGCCGGGTGGCGCCAGCAGCCTCGCGACCCGACCGATCCACATCAGGTGTACATGCACGAGCTCGAATGGACGCTGCTGACGGCAAACACACCACTGATCTGCCAGAAGCTGTCGGAAGCGCCGGCGCCGGCACCGGCAGCGTCAAAGTCGGCACCGACAGCGTCGGCAGCAACGCCCATCCCAGCCAGCTTGTCGGCGTCCTCGTCCCACATCCACTACCTCTCGGCGCTCGCAATCAAGCTCATTTTCAAGTTCTCGCTGACCGACGTGCTGACCTACATTGAGGCGCAGTGTCTCGAGGTGTTTCGCAGCTTTGACGGCAAGACGCTGCCGACCAAGGCGTCGGCCTACTTTGGCAGCACGGCGGTGCTGGACTGGTGGATGCGCTCGCCGTCGTTTTTGGAGAAGCAGTACGACGCCGAGGCGCTGGACGGCGCGTCCAAGAACGGCTTTGTGCCCGTGCTCGAGTGGTGGCGGCGCTCTGGCCTGCCGCTCAAGTACACCGAGGCCGCGCTCGAGCAGGCCAGCGCCCGCGGTCACGTGCACGTGCTGGACTGGTGGCGCGAGGCGGCGCTGTCGTCGGCGCGGCCGGACCTGACGCTGCGGCCGGGGCGCTCGCTCATCTTTGCCGCGCAGCACGGCCGCACGGCCGTCATCCGCTGGTGGGACGAGAGCGGGCTCAACGCCGGGCACGAGGACAATGTGTGCAAGGTGGCCTCGCGTTGGGGCCGCGTCGAGGTGCTGGAGCTGTGGCGGCAGCTGCGCGGCGACGACAAGCTCGTCTTTAATTCGCAGGTCCTGGTGGAGCCGACCATGTACTCGCACATTGCCGTGCTGGAGTGGTGGAAGTCGTATGCGCACGGCACGCTGCCGGGCATGAACGACCGGCGCGCCAAGCAGGTCGAGTACCGCACCATGGACATTGAGGAGGCGCTCGAGGACGCGCTGGGCGACCAGAGCGCCGTGCGGCGCTGGTGGGCCGAGAACGGGCTCAACTTGGGCCTGGGCACGAGCGAGTGGATGAAGTCGCGGTATCTCTAGTCTTTCAGAGGGTTGGGGTTTGCACAAGCTTTTCCAGTTTACATTGCTTTTTTCTGTTTCTGCTTCTGGTTCTGGGATATCACAAGGGCATGGGCGGCGTTGAAAACACGGTGGGAAAGGAAGAAGATGGAGGGTATCATTTGGCTTATATTTCAATGCAATGCGTTTCTCTCTCGCTCACTCCTTTGCCATGTACTTTTCCGGCACACTGGTCACCAGCTTCCGCAATACTTCGATCTTGCGTGCCTGCTGCCGGTGCCGCGCATCTGCCATTCCGGGCCGCCCGTCGTGTCGCCGTTGTCCGCCACCGTATACTACGGTAAAGTCGGGTATCCGTTCGCCAGGGTTGATGACCGATCGGGGCGCCAGCGTGCAGTACTGTCATTATTAGTTTGTCTTTTCCTCTCTTCTCCTCTCTCTCCTCTCTCTCCTCTCTCTCCTCTCTCTCCTCTCTCTCCTCTCTCTCCTCTCTCTCCTCTCTCTCCTCTCTCTCCTCTCTCTCCTCTCTCTCCTCTCTCT